>CM063737.1:8934543-9534543 GCA_032441825.1 Chaetogeoica ovagalla
TGGCAGCAATTTTTTCTTGAATTGCCTTCGATATTTTCATTAAATATACCACGTTATATCAATGTCGCTCATTACCAAGACATTCAGCTGTTGGGTTTTTCAGATGCATCTAACAAGGGTTATGCTGCCACCGTATATTTACGTGTCGTAAACAGTAACGGAGACGTTTCGGTTAACTTTGTTACTTGTAAGACAAAAGTCGCTCCGTTGAAAGGTTCTACTGTCGACGAATCGCTCTCAATACCACGTTTGGAATTGTGCGGCGCTCTATTATTAGCACAAACGCTTCAGCATACCTTTCAAGTGTTATCATCAGATTTACTCATATCACGGATTCGAGCTTGGTCTGATTCTTTAATCGTACTGTCCTGGTTAAAATCGGACCAGAAACATTTCAAAATTTTTGTTACCAACAGGGTCGCAAAAATTCACGAGTTGTTATCAAATTGTGACTGGAACCATATATCTACTACCGACAACCCGGCAGATCCAGCCTCACGTGGTCTTTTACCGAAATCTGCCGTTTCGTCGACAATCTACTGGAAAGGACCCGAATTTCTGTGTCTTCCAGAAACTCAATGGCCAAGGTCCAATTTCTGTCTTTCAAGTTCGGATCAGTTACCGGAAACCAAATCCAACGTGACAACGGTCTTGTCCGTTACCTTGCAGTCTTCAGCACTGAAATTGATAGAACGTTTTTCTTCGCTTACTAGAATGCAGCGCGTTTTGGCATATGTATTTCATTTTTACTACCGTCTACGTCGACAATTTGCTTGTGACGGTCCATTAACATTCGCGGAACGAGAGAAGTCGTTGTCAATTGTGGTCCAACTTACTCAATCGTTCTATTTTAAAGATTTAATTAAATCACTGAAGTCTCAGTCCAATATTACGCCGCCGTCCATCGCGCAATTGTCACCCTACGTCGATGAAAAACAGGTTGTTCGTGTTGGAGGTCGACTTCGTTTCTCTTCCGTGCCTCACGACGCGAAACATCCGATATTATTACCGCGATCTGCGCATCTTACCAATTTGTTAATCCGTCATTATCATTTGTCATTTCTTCACGGTGGACCAAAATTAATATTGTCAATGCTGAATCGAAAATTTTGGATTTTGTCTGGTCGTTCTGCCGTCCGTCGCGTTATTTTTACGTGCGTTCCGTGTACACGTCACAAGGCGGTTCGTCTTCAACCGACTATGGCTGATTTGCCGACCTTCCGTGTTCAACCAAACAGACCATTTTCTCACGTTGGAATGGATTACGGAGGACCATTTCTCGTCAAAGAATATCGACGCCGTAATGCACGCACAACAAAGGTATATTTGGCATTATTTGTGTGTATGTCAGTGAAGGCCATACATTTAGAAATCGTATCAGACTTAACCACTGACGCTTTTCTCGCGGCCTTAGATCGTTTTGTTGCTCGGCGCGGTAATCCGTCCAACATTTATTCCGACTGCGGCACGAATTACGTTGGTGCTGCGCGTCAACTTCGTTCCCTTTTCCGTGACGCCAAAGAACAGCAAAAGATTTCAGCTCATTTATCATGCACTTGGCATTTTAATCCGCCCGCTGCACCACATTTTGGTGGTATTTGGGAAGCGGGGATAAAGAGTGTCAAATTCCACCTCAAACACGTTATCGGTACTCAAGTACTCACGTACGAAGAATTTTACACGTTAACTATTCGCGTCGAAGGAATTCTTAATTCCCGTCCAATCACGCCACTTTCGTCAGATCCCCATGACCTGTGCGCACTAACTCCCGGTCACTTCTTAATCGGATAACCTATTCAAACGATTCCCGAGCCCGACATTGTCGACATCCAAGTCAACAAATTAACGCGGTGGCAGCTTATCCGACAGTGTTACCAGTCCTACTCTAAAAGATGGTCACGTGAATATTTATCCACGTTGCATCAACGGCACAAGTGGTTCAAACCATCCATCAATCTCGCAATCGGAGACATGGTTATCGTCGAAGCTCCCTCTCGACCGCCCACTGAGTGGCGGCTCGGTCGCATTACCGAACTTCATCCTGGATCCGATAACACCGTCCGCGTAGTATCGGTGCGTACCACAGACGGTACTTATAAGCATCCGGTGACCAAACTTGTACGGCTGCCGGTTGAGCAGTGATCTATTCTCTTATCCGCCTCTCCTGTTTCTATATGTAAATTGTTGTATTTCTTATGCATTTATCTATTTAATTATTTGTATTCTATAACAGTATTTGTGACAATGTAAGTACGTCCTGATTCGACCATGAGACTAACTCCACATTCCAGATTTTCCCTTTGAAAGCCCTGGGTCTTTCAACGCGGGGAGGAAATGTTGGGAACAGAATTCAAATTTAAAAATACGCGCGCGCGCCTTTAACTACCATTCCATTGCCACCTTTGAACCCACGTGATTATCGTGGTCATCGCGATATTTCGTCGCCGCCTGGGCAATGGATGTAGTGGGAGCCGCCGTCACGAAGTTTTTTTCTTACTCTCGCGCGCCGCCGTCGTCGTATGTGGTTGTCTGCCTCGTCTCGTCTTTTTTTTTCTCACACGAAAATATAGTACATTTACTTTTTCTTTTTTTCGGCTCTTGCCATAATCTTTTTTTTTGTCTTTGCGTCGGTCCGACCACTCGCGTTTCGCACCGTCGCCGACCGACCAAACCACGCTTAATCGCGGTAGTCACGTCGCCCGCGAATTATAATCGGCCGCGTCTACACACGCCGTTGCCGCGACGCACCGTCATCTTGTTTCCAGCCTTGCAGCCTCCACATTCAGTCGTCAGGTCTAATCAGGTCGTATCCCGTCAAACTATTACCGAACGTTGTCAATCGATTTACAAAATTATGTTCCGCTAAATATATTAACGCTCAATATATTATATACTTTGTTATACAAATTATTATATGTTTTTTTTTGATTCATAATACGTTTATGTAAATTCTATTATTTCTATCTTTTACGCCTGTAAGTTTATTTTTTCTATACAGTCCACTCAAACGGTTTTATGTGCAACCGCATGCCGCACAATATATATATATGTAATTATAATTGTTGGAATTTCAAAATAAGGGTGCCTGGTCATATTGTATACCTTTTCGTCTATTTTGGGCGGGGAGCGTATAACGTTATTACACGCGACCAGACTTCATAGAAAAATAAAAGAACGGAATTTCATATAATATAATATATTCAAAAATATATATAAATTAAATAATGCAGAATCAGACGTTTCATTATTCATGACGTTGTGGGTCATAAAATGACAACATATGCATTTTCATTTTTCTTTTCCATTGAATATTATATACAAGGTCGTACTCAAGAAAACATTTTGGGGGTGTTTTAGAAAATCAGTTATTGAATATTAGAAAATATTTTTTAAATAAATATTCGATAATTTGTTATGAAAATTATCTATACTTATAATGACCAGTCCCAGAAAAATGTTGAGTAATTCAAAGGAGTTGTTCAAGGTTAGGTTAGGTTACCATACCTCTTGCAACACTAGATAAACGAATAATATTCACATTTAAGGAAAGTGCTGGCAGTATTGTCGAAACCCAATGTACCACGATTAAATCTATATTTTGTTCTTGAAATTTTGAATTAATATTTTCTGTAGATATTTTTCACGGAAACATTTAATTGATGATCGATTTATAATATCAACACTTGGATCTTATAATAAGGCATCCATAAAAGCAGTAAACAAAATCTCTATCATTTATTTCACATCTTTCAAGAGTGGCTGATAATCTAAACCTAAATAATTCTTTCATATCTCTTATTTTTTGACGGACTTGGGTTCGGAGAAATCTGTTTTTCTGCTTATTCTTCGATCTTTATTTCTCCGGAAATTGAACGAAATGAAGTAATTGAATGTTATCCTAAATAATGTTGTATATAATATATAAATATTAAATAAAATGTAACCAATATATTATTTAAATATTTAAAATACATAATAAATTTCCTGTCAATGAATAATCTGAATGACCAATGTGCTCTTTAACATTGTTTTTGTTTCTAATATATTTTCTTTGTTCAGATTGAGTTTAACTCATATCTACTTAATTCTACATCCAGAACGACATTTTATTTGTTAAAGTTGTAAAGAATCTCTATCTTTTTTTATCTTTATATATAATATATAATATTATATATATATATTATTTATATAACCTTTGTTATATATATATTTATTTGGTAATTAGAATTATTTAGATAACGATATGTATAATCCAATACACAACATAAAAAAAAGAAATTGAATATATCTTATGATAAAATATTAATATGATTATGTATAATATTGCAAAATAAGATACCTTATTCCTTTCTTGCAAAAATTCTAACAGTATGATTGTATTAATCAGGTGTGCGCATAGGTGTAAATTTTGTTTCATATATCGGCATATCGCACTTGCGAAATGTTCCGGTAGCTTAAATTGTGGGCTCCAATTGAGTGGTTTGAACGGATAGAATAGTATACATAAATTTGTTATTTATACATTTACCGTAGCCTTTATAAAATATGTCTTATACGTTTTGTATAGTATGTTAGAAACTATAATTCGATACATAACAGAATATTAAATAATACAGAGAAATAGTAGTCAATAGCACGAATGACATAAATTGTGTGTAATATATCTTATAACCTAAACATTTCTTATTAATATTTGTAATTCGAAAATGTATAATGTCTTTTATCTTTATCTACAAATAAAATATTTATATAATTATATAATATTTTATAACAAAATATGATATTTACAATCAAAAACATAATTAACAATGTGTGTACGTAATAAACTAATTAACATAAATAAATTCTATGATTTTACTGAAAGTTTAAAATGATTAAATGGTATAGAGTTTAACAGTAATATAGTATATTTGCAAATTTTTATCTGTGATTTGAAATTATTTCAGATCTTTTATACATAAGGATAATTTAAAAAAAAATTTTCTGTTTTCATATGTAATTTTTTTGAGTTAATCTAGCCTTTTGCAATATTTTAAATTCAACACATATTCTTTTTCATTATGGTTTTTACAGATGAAGGTAAGAACTTAAATTTAAATATAAATACTTTTTAGCTTTAATCTCATTTTGAAATATTTTATAAATTAAAAATCGAAATATGCCATCTTTCAAAGTAACAAAAAAAGCTTATTATTTTCAGCCTTCTAGATATGTTTAATTTATATTATATATTAAACAAATCTAAAAATTAATTTTTTATTATGTTATGGTTTATATAGCATTCATAATGTCTAATTTAATATTTAATTTCAAGTTTTAAGTGTTTTTCTATTAAACATAATAATGATTTAAATATTATTTTTTAATTATTTCATATGTAATACGTTAATGATAGTATACCACTTGGCATATTACACTCTACACATATTCTTTTTCACTATGGTTTGTATAGGTTATAGTGAGTAAAAACCAAAATATAAATTTAACTTCAAAGGATTTTAGCCTTTAATCCCATTATTAAAAAATGAATAATGTACTTATGCTAATTAAGCGGGCATTTTACAATATCACTATAAGAACATATTTTTTAGGGCTTTTAATGTAGCCTTTTGGATAATAAAGCACACTATAAATAGTCTTTGTTGTTATGGTTTGTATAGCACCGTGTATGTTTTATCCTGTATTTAAATACAAATATAAAGAATTGTTGACTTGGTCTCATTATAAAATATTTAATTATTTAAAATTAAAATTCTGCTAAATAATCTGCTGTTTTGAAAAGTAGATATAAAAAATTACATTTTTCAGTGCTTTGATTTGTTTAATACATTAATATCCAAATTTCTGAATTCCTTTTACCTACAATTGAAATGTCAATTACATATTAAAATTTTATTACAACTGGTTCATTTTAAGTAATCTTGAATATAACAAATTAATATATATACAGTTCTGTCCATTCTAATATTATTATAAATAAAATCTGACTTACTAATTTAATATTAGTTATTTGTGATTCATTACGTTCGCTCAATCTCTTAACACACAAGGGCATTTTTTATATCACAATTTATTCATGCCACTCACAACTAAGTGCAAGTGACTTTTAAATAACAGTTTGAAACTTCAAAAAATATTTATATATTTTTTTTTTTGTATAACTTGGATAGAAACCGATGGGTTTACATAATAATTTAAATTCACGTTTTAAAGTTATCCGTATATTAAATTAAAATAAAACATTACATTTATAATATATCTTATTACCTAAACATTTCTTAATAACATGTGTAATTCGAAAATATATAGTGGTTAATTATTTTTACCGATAAATACAATAATTTATATTATTTAATAATAATTTAGAATAAAATAAAATATTTTCCATCAAAAACGTGATTAACAATATCTGTACGCAATAATTTAATATTAACGGAATTAATTCTATGATTTTACTGAACATTTAAAGTGTTCAAATGGTTTATAGTTAAAAATAATATATTATGTTTGCAAATTGTTATCTGTGATTCAAAATTATTTCAGATCTTATACACATGAGGAGAATTTAATTAATATTTTTCTACTTTTTATTTGTAATCTCATTGAGCTAATCTAGAATTTTGCAATATTTAACATTCAACACATATTTTTTTTATTATTGATTTTTTAGGTCATTGTATGTATAAGCAAGAATTATAATTTAAATATAACTTTTTGACATTGATTTTAATTTTAAATATTTAATAATTTTTAATTCGAGTTCTGCTAATTAATCTACAATTTATAAATGGCAATAAAGACTTATATTCTTCAGCGCTTTAAATTTGTTTTATATAATAAATCACAAATTTCTAAATTCTCTTTTTCTGGAAATTCAGATGTCGAATATAAATTACAATTATTTTATTGCACGTTCATTTTAATTTATGTAGAATATATCAAATTAAAATCATGTATATATTTTTGTCCATTCTAATGGTATTATGAATAAAATCTGTTTTACTAATTAAATATTAGTTATTTTTGATCCATTAAATTCGCTCAACCTCATTACACGCAAGGAAAATTTTTATATCACTTATATTCTTCTATGAACTCTTTTATCTTTATATTTTTCAGCGAATTAATTTGGTTTTATATTTTAAATCATACACTTCTAAATTGACATTTCCTGAAAATTCAGTTGTCAAATATATATAAATTTAAATTAAATTTCTACGGTTTAACAGAAATAAAGACCAAATTCTATTATTCCTTAAAATCTTAGTATTTTCTTTTGATATTATTACCCAACAATTACTTTTTGTATTAAATTAATAAATTATATTTAAAAATTAGTTTTATTCTGGTTATTTGTAATCTTAAGGTCACATCATCCTAGTGTTGATGACAAATATATTTTTTTCGTTATTAAATAGTGTAAAAACTTCTAAATCAACTCATTGTTTGATGTTTAAAAAATATAAATTTTTTTTTACATTATATGCACTGTATAGCCCAAGGTAAGTTTATTTCAAGATTTAGACTCATCTAAACATAAATTTCCACATTAATTTCATAAAAAATATAGGCCATAATAAATTAATATTATTAAGATTACATTCTTATTGAGCTAATCTAGAATTCTGGAATATTTGACTATCAACACATATTTTTTTTATTATTGTTTTTTTAATTTATCGTATGTATTAGCAAGAATTATAATTCTTGAGATAAATATTAATAATTAAATAATAATTGAGATAATAGGGTCATATGAAATATTCATTTTTTATTTTTTTGTATTATGGTTTACAAAACATTCGTAAAGTCTAGTCTAAAATTAAATTCAAATATTATGTTTCTTTCTTATGAACATAAAAATGGTGTAAATAAAACTTGTCTATTATTTAATATGTAATACTTTGTTGATAATATAATATTTGGTATACTAAACACCCTACACATATTCTTTTGCACTACGGTTTTATAGGTATTCGTTTGTATACACCGAAATATAAATATAATTTTTACTAGAAGACGCTTCAATAATTGTCCCGATATTATCATTAATGATCATATACTTCCTTTTGTAAATAATTATAAATACCTAGGTTTAACTTTAGATATTAAGCTCCGTTGGTCGCCTCATCTCGAAGAACTTAAAAAATTCTCCTGTCGTTGGTTTAATTTTCTTAGGGCTGTGGCCAATACATGGTGGGGCACCCATCTCACATCTTTACTACTCATATACAAATCGGTTATCCGTGCAAAATTAGACTTTGGGTGTTTTTTCTCTGGTTCAGCCTCTTCTACACATTGTAACATACTTCAAATATCATGCCTAAGGACTATCATCGAAGCTATTAGATCTACTCCAACTCCTGCTAGTGAAGTTGAAATGGCTTGCCCATCCCTGAATATCAGATGTAGATGGCTAGCCGGTAAGTTCCTGCTCAAAAGTTTGGCCAGCCTTCATCCTGAAATTTTCCACGACTATCTTGAAATTTATTATTCCTGGCGCTACGTTCAAAAATCGCTTCCCGTTCTTGCTCTAACTTCACATTCGCTCGCTCCTATTCGTAAATACATTATTAAATCTAACAAACTACCCTTGTTCAAAACAAACTTCTCTTCTCTCCTCCTTTCTCGTATAATACATTTTAGTAAAAACTTTTTGAAGTTCCCTATAAATTTTCTCAAAACTGCCCAACCTAATTTCGTCAATGCATTATTATTGGATTACATTAATAAAAGTTTCCCTGATTTTATTTTAATATTCACTGACGGTTCTGTCACACCACTTTCCGCCGGCTTTGCTTTGGTTATTCCGGAATTTCATATTTCCTTCACTAACAATCTCCCTCCCACAGCATCGTCCTATACCGCCGAACGCTATGCCGTAATCGAATCTAAGATGATCATTTTTATATCTACACTGGCAAAATTAATATCGTTTTAAATAATATTTTTAATAATATTTTTTGCACATTTTATGTAAAAAAAAAAAAATGAAAAAATAATTCAAAATTCAAAGTTTAAGCAAAATTTTTAATGCATATCTTTTTATTGGGAACAAAATGTTAACATGTTTAAGGCAATAAATTGATTATTTCAAATTCTAGAGTCTTACTTGATATCGTGAAACCCTATTAAATGCGTTATGAAAATATTTAGTATATTGCAAAATCCATATAAAACATAGTATTAAATATTTCTATACAATATTCATCTTTGTATGGACTATATAGGAACAAGTATGTATTACCCAAAAATTAAAAATTTAAGAAAAGATATTGAAATATATAACATGAAAAACTTTGAAAATTTTGTTGTTTAGTAATTTACACATATTAATTTTATTAGACAACACATTCATTTTAATTAAATTTGAACTAAATCATTGAATACCACAAAATAAAATATATATATATATATATAAATGATATATATAAATATCATATTATATTTATATTTATTAATATTTGTATCATAATAGTAATAAATAATAGGATCTTTTGCAATATTTAGATTTAAATAAAATTAGTTCTATATCTTATTGCTATATTATTGTTCAGAAAACTATAATATTTATTTTATTATTTATTATTAGTTAGTCTACATAATATGAGTTCGTGCATACATTATGAACAATTTAATGTTATTCATAAAACATATATGTAGATATGTCCTAGCAACCTAATTCTTTGAAATT
Organism: Chaetogeoica ovagalla; assembly: GCA_032441825.1. NCBI lineage: Eukaryota > Metazoa > Arthropoda > Insecta > Hemiptera > Aphididae > Chaetogeoica > Chaetogeoica ovagalla. The sequence continues at coordinate 8,944,238 of CM063737.1, forward strand.
TTAAATAATAATAATTATACTAATATTATATATATTATTGTTATTATCGGAAATATATTGGAATGAAGTCAAATAGCTCATTAAACATAGGAGTATTTGCATCAATCTAATTTAAATAGAATTTCTATAAGTAAACTCATACTATAATCTATTCGCATGGTTCTTGAACTAAGTGCTCCGTTATATATTTTATTTATAAATTGTAGATTTCTATTTATTGAGTTCATATACACCTTATTATATATTTATAACTCCTTTCTCACTATTTGAGAAGTACAATTGTCGTTAACCCCTAGCACATTGGAATTATAAATATGTAAATTATGTTTTTCGAGATGTGCCCCCTACATCTTTTACACTCTATATTGAATTGGAAATTAAAATTCTGATAAAAAAGCAATTGTAATAATTTTTCGTAATAAAGTAGGTATTTATTTTATTAATAAATCAATATATATACATATATACATATATATATGTACATATAGACCAATAGCTCTGTCACTCTTACGTCAATTTCATATATTATATCATTCACACATATTTGCTAAACATAAAATACAAAATATAATTTATAATAATCGTTTTAAATCTGTTATCAATTAGATATAAAAATTTATTAATAAAAAAAGATGATAATTTTTATATCTTCACTGGCCAAATTAATATCTTTTTAAATAAAATTTTATTAATTTTGTTTGATAATTTATGTAAAAAAAAATTATAATGACTTATACAGTATACATATAAATATTTTTAAAGATTATATAAATAATTTAGTTCAATCAAAATTTTTAATGTATATCTTTTTCTTGGGTATGGCATGTTTAAGGCAATAAATTGATTATTTCAAATTCTAGAATCTTACTTGATATAGTGAAACCCTATTTAATGCGTTGCGAAAATATTTAGTATATTACACAATCCATATAAAAAATAGTATATAACATTTCTATATAATATTCTTCTTGGTATGGGTTATATAGGGAATAGTATGTATTAACCAAACATTTATAATTTAGTAGATAATAATTGAAATATATAAAATAATAAATATCACTGAAAATTATATTTAATGTATGCATATCAATATTAATTGACAAAAAATTCATTTAATATTATGTACACAAATATATATATTTGTATAATATATTATAATATAATAATATAATTATTTTATCATAATACAAATAAATAAAGTGCGTTTTGCAATATTCTGTTGTAAATATAATTAATTCTCTATGTCATTTTAAATTTATTGACCTATGAGTTATAATATTCATTTATTAGTTATAATTTGTTAACCTTAATAATTTGTGTTCATGTATACATAGGGAATAATTTAATATAATTCACTAAACTTACATGTAGAAAGTCGTAGCATCCTAGTTCTTTGGAATTTTAAATAAAAATATTAATAATCATAATAATAATAACAATAGTAATTATTCGCGATTACACCTTCGCTGTGAACGGTCGTTATATTCATTTGTGCACTGCGCTATCTTATTGCATTTAGTTAACTACGCTACCAATGCCGTCGTCGTCCGGCGGCGACGGCCGTAACCTAGGTCAAAAACCGTCGAATAACAAAATCAAGAATAACCGATCTGACTCAAAATGGAAACAAGTGGATTATACCAAAAACCGTAAGTCCAAAATTTCTAATAACACCTCGAGTTCTCTCAGCCCCATCTCTCCAAGTCTGAAAATCATCTTGGATAATCCCTCTACACTATGTATGAACACAAATAATCAAAGTTTTAATTATGAAAATATCGCATCAAAATCATCATTATCTACAGATATAAATACTCCAATGTCAACGGACGACAATTACCCGCACGGCAATAAAAATTCTACTGATAACACAAATTACGAAATTAACTCCACCAATCCTGGTAGCAGCACGTCAAACCTTACCGACACATTAATGCCACAGACATTCACTTATACTAAACCCAATATACATCAACATAGTGAATGCTTCTCAGCTAATTATAACGGCCCACCCGTTATAATAATGGAATCCATAGATTCATGCTCCGGCACTGGCATTTGTCACCCACTGAAATGCGCCAAATTTTTTTGCAACAATTTTTTCGGAATCATTAATATTAAGCCTAATGTTCCCAAAAAAAATCAAAATTACATTTGATTTAACTTTCCACGCAAATATATGCCTTGAATCTCCTCTACTTCAGGAAAATAAACTAACCGCATACATACCTTCAACCTTAATTTTTTCTCACGGAATCATTAAATTAGACACTGCTTTCCCAGTAAAGGATTTCTGGGATAGCATAAAAAGTGAATTCGAAATTGTTGCTTTCAAACGTATCGCTACTAACAAGGACGGAAACATCACTCCTTCACGCATAGTAGAACTTAAATTTTTATCTTGTAAAATCCCAAAGTACATATCCATGTATAACATGCTTTTTAAGGTATCACCTAGCATACTCTCTCCTCTCTAATGTAAAAATTGCCTACGTTTTGGACATACATCGAAATTTTGCCGCAGCAGCCCAACATGCAGCCATTGCGGAGTAAGCAAACACTCCATTGAATCATGTCCAACTGCTCAAGCAACTGAACCGTGTTGCCTATATTGCCAACTTCCGCATCTTGCAACTGACCATCACTGTTGTGAATGGAAATCTCAGCGCGACCTCAAAAAAATAATGGCCACAGAAAATATATCTTTTCGAGAAGCAGTCACCTTCAAGAAACAAAACCATGTCACATCAGCATTTAGCTACTCTAATATTGTTAGTAATCAGCCTTCTTCTCCTTTAACAAATACAGCTTTTGTACCCCATGTCATTAACTCCATATTATCCTCTCCCACACAGCATCTTCCATAAACTCCCAACGTCCAACTAGAAAAAATAATTCCGCTCCCCCTCCCCCAGCAAAATTCACTTTAACCTCCTAAAACAATCAAGTTCCTCTGTTCCCAATGGAGAATTTTTAAAATATGTTATTAATAATCGATTTGATGCAATTACCAAAATTCAAAATAATGACTTCTCATGGGTCAATACTCTATCACACCGATTATCGGAGTCATTATTAAACTCTCCCGATCTCTCCACACAATCTGCTACATCACTTAAAAACTTAATTGAGTCATCATTACTTTCTCTTCTAGCCATTCCAAAGATTTCCACAACATCTCATCACTAAAATTAAACTTCTTTTTAAGTACATACTCTCACCTGACCAAAATGAATAATATAAATATACTACAATGGAACGTTCGTAGTCTTCCTGCGCGCTTACCTTCTCTTCAACACTTACTTACATCAAACAAATGCTCAATTGCATTACTATCTGAAACCAGGCTCCTCCCTACTTGTAAATACAACATTCCCCACTTCAATTTTGTAAGATCCGACCGTCCTGATGGTTACGGTGGTATTGCAATAGCAACTCACGTATCCCTTAAAGTCCGCAATATCGATATACAACCCAATTTAATCCAAACATTTGCCCGCTTCAAGATTGACGTGATCGGGGTAGAGATTGACAACGGTGTTAATATCTCCCCCTTATCAGTTTGGTCTTGTTACATTCCGAACGACTCAGTAATCCCGTCTAATGTATGGAACTCACTGCTCTAGCTAACTAAAAGTAATTGTATCCTATTCGGTGAATTTAATGCACATCATCCTGCTTGGGTCAACAAAATTTATAATACAATTAACTCTCTGGGACTCTGCATCCTCAATATCGGCATGAACACTCATCTTGGAAGACCTAACGGCAATAACTCCGCAATCGATATTTCCTTTGCTTCCCCTAATTTAGTTTGGAACACATCGTGGTTCACACTCGACGATCCACATGGAAGTTACCACTTCCCAATATTAATTTCAATCAAATCTGACATTGCTTACCGACTTAATACCAATAGATCAACCTTTTTACAATTCCTTAAATATACCATCATCTCCCCTCAATTCAATCTTAATAAAGCCAACTGGCAACTTTTCACTCAACTGATTAATTCCTCAATCACTAATATTAATAACATAACTTGCAATATTGAAAAATACAATCAACTTACCCAGACAATACTTGACTCTGCCAAAGAAGTCATACCCCTCAAGCGGGTTAATTCCAGAAATTATCCACCTTTACCTCCATGGTGGGACTCTTCTTGTACCTTAGCAGTCAATGAACGTAACGCACTATTCAAAATTTATCGTAATACAGGTTTACTACAAGATCTCTTGAAATACCCCAATCAATGTGGCTCTAATATCCGTCTATTAAAAAACAAAAAAAAAGACTCCTGGAATTAATTCTGCTCTAACCTCAACCCTTCTACGTCTTTACAATCTCTCTGGGCCACAGCCAAACGTTTTCGTAGGTGCGTACACCCAGTTATATGACCCCTTATTGATGATTGGTTTGATGACTTTTGTTCCAAATTCGCTCCTTGTTACGTACCTTCTGAATCAGAATCCATCTCTGACTATCACACGTATTCCCCTATCATCCCTTCTGAGCACTGTCTCAATAAACCTATATCTTTAAACGAATTAATTTCTGCAATATCTTCTCGTAAATCTCTTGCTTCCGGCATGGACCATATATCTTCAATAATGTTACAAAATTTACCTATCAATGCACTTGACCTTCTTCTCTCAATCTTAAATAATATAATCAACTCGAATAGAATTCCGGAATTTAGGACCAAATTCAAAGTAATCCCTATACCTAAAGCAAATACAATCTCATCTTTCAGACCCATAGCATTATCTTCTGCCATATGTAAAGTATTTGAATACATAATCAAAAATAAATTAGACTGGTGGTTAGAGTCGAACTCTATTTTACCTGAAAACATCTATGCTTTCAGAAGAGGAAGGAGTACAACCCAATGCCTAGCAAAATTTACAAGTAAAATCTATCAGTCCTTCAATAATCGTGAATTTTTTATTGCAACATTTATAGACACCCGAGGTGCCTTCGATTCAGTCAACATTCCTTTACTTCTCTCTCATTTCAAAACACTTAATCTTCCGTCTTTTTTCCCCAACCTCATTTTACTACTTTCTCAAATAGAAAATTATTTTTCTTCTCGCCAATCTACTCCGCCAATTTACGCTTTACATCAACCGGTCTCCCTCAAGGTAACTGCCTTAGTCCAATCCTTTTTAATATCTATATGTCATTCATTGTAAAACATTTAGAAATACTCGGGCACAAATGTTTAGTATATGCAGACGACATTGTTATATATTATGTTCACAACCAAAACATCGATTTAGCAACCATATCACTTAACAACGCATTAGAATCTTTACATAATATCTTGTCATCCTCATTTTTTTCTATTGCAGCTGAAAAATGCAAAGCTTTAATTTTTACTAGAAGACGCTTCAATAATTGTCCCGATATTATCATTAATGATCATATACTTCCATTTGTAAATAATTATAAATACCTAGGTTTAACTTTAGATATTAAGCTCCGTTGGTCGCCTCATCTCGAAGAACTTAAAAAATTCTCCTGTCGTTGGTTTAATTTTCTTAGGGCTGTGGCCAATACATGGTGGGGCACCCATCTCACATCTTTACTACTCATATACAAATCGGTTATCCGTGCAAAATTAGACTTTGGGTGTTTTTTCTCTGGTTCAGACTCTTCTACACATTGTAACATACTTCAAATATCATGCCTAAGGACTATCATCGAAGCTATTAGATCTACTCCAACTCCTGCTAGTGAAGTTGAAATGGCTTGCCCATCCCTGAATATCAGATGTAGATGGCTAGCCGGTAAGTTCCTGCTCAAAAGTTTGGCCAGCCTTCATCCTGAAATTTTCCACGACTATCTTGAAATTTATTATTCCTGGCGCTACGTTCAAAAATCGCTTCCCGTTCTTGCTCTAACTTCACATTCGCTCGCTCCTATTCGTAAATACATTATTAAATCTAACAAACTACCCTTGTTCAAAACAAACTTCTCTTCTCTCCTCCTTTCTCGTATAATACATTTTAGTAAAAACTTTTTGAAGTTCCCTATAAATTTTCTCAAAACTGCCCAACCTAATTTCGTCAATGCATTATTATTGGATTACATTAATAAAAGTTTCCCTGATTTTATTTTAATATTCACTGACGGTTCTGTCACACCACTTTCCGCCGGCTTTGCTTTGGTTATTCCGGAATTTCATATTTCCTTCACTAACAATCTCCCTCCCACAGCATCGTCCTATACCGCCGAACGCTATGCCGTAATCGAATCTAAGATGATCATTTTTATATCTACACTGGCAAAATTAATATCGTTTTAAATAATATTTTTAATAATATTTTTTGCACATTTTATGTAAAAAAAAAAAAATGAAAAAATAATTCAAAATTCAAAGTTTAAGCAAAATTTTTAATGCATATCTTTTTATTGGGAACAAAATGTTAACATGTTTAAGGCAATAAATTGATTATTTCAAATTCTAGAGTCTTACTTGATATCGTGAAACCCTATTAAATGCGTTGCGAAAATATTTAGTATATTGCAAAATCCATATAAAACATAGTATTAAATATTTCTATACAATATTCATCTTTGTATGGACTATATAGGAACAAGTATGTATTACCCAAAAATTAAAAATTTAAGAAAAAGATATTGAAATATATAACATGAAAAAAACTTTGAAAATTTTGTTGTTTAGTAATTTACACATATTAATTTTATTAGACAACACATTCATTTTAATTAAATTTGAACTAAATCATTGAATACCACAAAAATAAAATATATATATATATATATAAATGATATATATAAATATCATATTATATTTATATTTATTAATATTTGTATCATAATAGTAATAAATAATAGGATCTTTTGCAATATTTAGATTTAAATAAAATTAGTTCTATATCTTATTGCTATATTATTGTTCAGAAAACTATAATATTTATTTTATTATTTATTATTAGTTAGTCTACATAATATGAGTTCGTGCATACATTATGAACAATTTAATGTTATTCATAAAACATATATGTAGATATGTCCTAGCAACCTAATTCTTTGAAATTTTAAATAATAATAATTATACTAATATTATATATATTATTGTTATTATCGGAAATATATTGGAATGAAGTCAAATAGCTCATTAAACATAGGAGTATTTGCATCAATCTAATTTAAATAGAATTTCTATAAGTAAACTCATACTATAATCTATTCGCATGGTTCTTGAACTAAGTGCTCCGTTATATATTTTATTTATAAATTGTAGCTTTCTATTTATTGAGTTCATATACACCTTATTATATATTTATAACTCCTTTCTCACTATTTGAGAAGTACAATTGTCGTTAACCCCTAGCACATTGGAATTATAAATATGTAAATTATGTTTTTCGAGATGTGCCCCCTACATCTTTTACACTCTATATTGAATTGGAAATTAAAATTCTGATAAAAAAGCATTTTTTATATCTTCACTGGCCAAATTAATATCTTTTTAAATAAAATTTTATTAATTTTGTTTGATAATTTATGTAAAAAAAAATTATAATGACTTATACAGTATACATATAAATATTTTTAAAGATTATATAAATAATTTAGTTCAATCAAAATTTTTAATGTATATCTTTTTCTTGGGTATGGCATGTTTAAGGCAATAAATTGATTATTTCAAATTCTAGAATCTTACTTGATATAGTGAAACCCTATTTAATGCGTTGCGAAAATATTTAGTATATTACACAATCCATATAAAACATAGTATATAACATTTCTATATAATATTCTTCTTGGTATGGGTTATATAGGGAATTGTATGTATTAACCAAACATTTATATATTAGTAGATAATAATTGAAATATATAAAATAATAAAAATCACTGAGAATTATATTTAATGTATACATATCAATATTAATTGACAACAAATCCATTTAATATCATGTACACAAATATATATTTGTATAATATATTATAATATAATAAATAAATACAAATCAATAAAGGGGGTTTTGCAATATTCTGTTGTAAATATAATTAATTTTCTATGTCATTTTTAATTTATTGATCTATGAATTATAATATTTATTTATTAGTTATAATTTGGTTACCTTAATAATTTGGGTTTATGCATACATAGGGAATAATTTAATATAATTCACTAAACTGACATGTAGAAAGTCGTAGGAATCTAGTTCTTTGGAATTTTAAATAAAAATACTAATAATAATAATAATAGTAATAATATAAAAAAATATATATTATTACTAATTAAAATTCCAATGGATTAGGTTGAAAAGATACGAGTATTTTAACATGCATGTTCTACAGTATATATATAAGGTTAATTCCTAAATTCAATCTTATATAATTTGTTATTTATTTATATTTGTTGAACAGAGTACTCCAAGCAAAATTTTAATTTATAACCTCTAAATTCAGTTCTTAATTCGACACAAAAATTTATTAATAAACAAAGATAATAATTTTCATGTTTAAACCGGACATTCCTTTATTTATTAAAATATATTTTTCAATGTTATTTGTTGTTAATTTATGTAATAAACATAAACATAAAATAATGTTGTACAAAGGTATATTCATAGAATTTACTGTAATATTAGAAGCCGTTAATTTTACTTTTTAGTTGTGATAATTTTATATGATTATTTTTCTAAAATTCGAAATTGCTATACTTCCTTGCATTCTGCTCTATAGCGTTTGATATATCATTTCATTATTTTCATATGACACCGTATTATATGTAACCAAAGATTATCATTCATACAATGACCCTGGTGTTTTCTAATATCACATTAAATTGTATTTTTTTAAAAACATTAATTTCTAAGAGGCCTGCGCGCGACCTGTTATGTACATATAAGTTTTAAATATATAACAATTAGAAAATCACTCACAACATCTTGAGTGATTAGGATATATATATATATTTGTCTTTTTTTAATTCAAAATAACTTATTTTAAGTCGCATTATACATCAGAGTTTCTTGAAATTTTATTTTGCATAAGTCAAGCAACAGATAGAAATGATAAATTCGATATATTTACTTTACAGGAATAATTTTTATGCCTCCTAGGGTGTCTTATTTATATTTTTTGTTATTAGTGGAAATATAAAATTTTTTTAACCTTACCTTATGAAAACGTTAAAAAAGAGAGGGTTTAAATATTTTAATAATTGTGGATATTCAAATATTTCTTATAGATTTTAGAAAAATAATTTTGGGAATCGAAGTCCAATACGCATTGTAGGAACTCCTTATTTTTCCAACAACAAATTTAGAGAAATTTCACATTCCTGAAGTCGAGATAGTTGATCCTTTAAGGGAAAATTTTCCAATCTTTCATTTTTTATCAATCGGTGTTTTGACACGTTCAAAATAAAATATTGAGACTACATGTCAAACGTGTTTTGCAAAATATCTAACTCTTTTTAAAAAAAAATATTAAAATCTAATCACAACACAAGCCGTGGGAATTTTTCCAGTAACGGATATATTTAAAATCTGAAGCTAAATTACATGTTAATCACATGAGACTTTTTAATTATTTTAAACTACAGTAATGTACTATAATTATAAATTTTTTTTATTTTTTTTCATGTTGTGCATTACGTAGCAAAGAGTTTGTATATATCTATGATTTACAATTCAAAATAAATATTTGATATATCTAAAATAATATATATATATTTTTTCTTTTTTTAATTTTCTTTGCTGTATATTAGTGTACATATCAATTAAAAATTAACAACACATTTATTTAAATTAATCAAGAAATATTTCATTGAATATCAAATATATTTTATTTTGCAGAATTCAACTGACAGACAGAAAATTATAAATTCGATATATTATGCTTTACAGGAATAATTCTTTCGTCTCCGGGATGTCCTATTTCGCTAATTCTGTTACTATTGAAACAAAGAATAATTTTCTAATCTTACCTTATGAAAACGTTCAAAAGAGTTTGTTAAAAATATTGCAAAAATTTTTATATTCAAATTCTTCTTATGGATTTAAAAAAAAAATTTTGAGGTACAAATTTCAACGTGTTTTGCAAAATGTCTTCCTCTTTTCAAAAACAATATAGAAATCGGATTAATACATAAGGCCTAAGAATTTTTCCAATAATCAATATATTTACATTTTGTACTAAAGTACATGTTAATCACATGCTAAATTATCTTAATATATAAACCAAAATAATATACTATAATTATAATATTCTATTTTTTATTTTTCGTGGTGTCGATTACATAGGAAAAGGTATGTATGAACCTAAAATATTAAATTTAAAAGAAAAATATCTGTATATATGTATATATATATTGGTTAATAAATATATTATTGTTCTTTGCCTTTCATTAGAACATGTCAATTTTATTTTACAACATCATAATTCTTATTGAATAAGAAAGAGTTCTTTGAATACCACATATATATTTCAGTGCATTCCACTGATAAATGGTTTAATGTTAAGAAATTTAAAATTATTTTTTGAGTCATCAAAATAGTAGTACTCGATTTTCACATACTTTTCTATAGTTCATAAAAAATTGTCTTCCTAATGTTAATATCATATATTATGACATTCATTTATATTTGCTGAACATATTACTCCCAAAATACTTTTAATATACTACATCTAATTTTAGTTGTTAATTCGATACAAAAATTTCATAATAAAAAAAGATAATAATTTTTACATTTAGAGAAGCAATTCCTATAACATTTTATATTATATTTTTCAATGAACTTTGTTGTAAATTTATGTTAAACAAAAACATAAAATAATGCTGCATAAAGTTATATAAATAGCATATGCTGTAATGTTAGAAAATGTAATATTTATTTCTCAGATGTGATAAATTTATTTTATTATTTTTCAATTATTTAAAATAACTACACTTCCTTGCATTTTGCTATATGGCATTAGATATATCATTTCATTATTCCCAAATGGTTTTTTATTATATGAAACACGAGTAGATCATTCATACATTTACACTGGTATCCTCCAATATCCCTTAAATTATATTATCTGACAACTTTTGTTGCTAAGAAGCCTTCGCGCGGCCTGTAGTTTACCTACTAATTTTAAATACATAGGTCATAAGAAAAACACTCACGCCTTGTAGAGTGATTTTAGTATAATTGTGTTTTTTAAATGTAAAGAACCTATTGTATAACGCATTATTCTTCGTTGTTTTTTAAAGTTTTATATTGCACAAGTCAATTGACAGACAGCAAATGATATACTCCAAAAAATAAATTTACATAAATAATTTTTACTTCTCACTGAATGTCTTATTTTACCAATTTGTTATTATTGGAAAAAAAGAAAATATTTCTAACTTACTTTCTGAAAGCATTAAAATGGAGATTGTTAAAAATGTCGTAGAAATGTTTAATATCCAAATTCTTTTTATAAATTTTAGACAAATGTTTTGAGAATAAAGCCTAATGCGCCCTGTAGGAAATTATTATATTCCCTACAACAACAATATTACATATTAACAAGGGTATTACATCATACATTTTATTTTTTACCCATCAGAGCTTATTGACTAATATAATACAAACTTTCAAGCCTCAATGTCCAACGAGTTTTCCAAAATGTCTTATGTCTTCCGGGAGCTCCGCATTAGACGGCGAGCACAAAAGTTCGATAATATCTTCCGATCGCGGTTGCCTGCCGATCGATCGCGTAAGTTCGACTCGGGCGTCTTCCCAATATGGGCATTTGAAGATTGTGTGGTCAGCCGTATCATCTGCGTCCGAACATTGGATACACGAGGGGTTATCCGCTCTGCCCCTGGACCACAGGTATTTTTGGAAACATCCGTGCCCGATGAGGACCTACGTCATGTGGAAACTGATTGCCCTGGGGCCCTGGTACCACCACCTGACGAGGTCAGGAATCAGCTGTCTCGTCCAAGAGGCATTGATACTGGTAGTCCATAATTGTTTCTACAGATTGATAGTTTCTCGTCGCTCAGTCAGTCTTAACGTTGGACACGGATATGTTTTCTTTCTTCGGCGATGCCTTTCCGTTCAATCGTGAGCAGAAATGCCGGGGGCGTCCGCGCTAGGACGAGGGCCGCTGTGTCTGAAACCGTTCTATAACAACGGGCGATCCTAAGAGCCGCACATCTTTGAGCCTGTGAGAGGAGGTTCTTAGTTTTCTCCATTTTGTTAATACTTTCGGCCCAAATATGGGAGCCATATATAAGTCTGCTATGCACTACGCTTATCAGCAGTTCGCGTTTGCACTGTGATGGACCTCCGACGTTGGGCTCTGAAGACTGCGCGCGACCAATTTTAAATACATACGTCATTGGAAACACTCTCAAGTCCTTCAAATCAATTTTATTTCACTATACATCAATTCTAATTCATTGAGAAAAAGTCTCATATAATACGGCATAAAGTTATATAATTAGCATATGCTGTAATGTTAGAAAATGTAACATTTATTTCTTAGATATAATAAATTTATTTGATTATTTTACAATAATTCAAAATTACTATGCTACATTGCATTTTCCTATACGGCATAAGATATATCATTTCCTTATTTTCAAAAGATATTTTATTATATGTAACATAAGTGGTTCATTCATACAATTACACTGGTATCCTCCAATACCACTTAAATTTTATAGTCTAACAACTTTTGTTTCTATGAGGCCTTCGCGCGGCCTGTAATTTACCTACTAATTTTAAATAAATAGGTCATAAGAAAAACACTCACGCCTTGTAGAGTGATTTTAATATACGAGAATTTGTTTTTTTTTGAAATTTAAATAACCTTTTGTATAACGCATTATGCTTTGGCGTATCTTAAAGCTTTATATTGCACAAGTCAATCGACAGACAGAAAATGATATACTCCAAAAAATAAATTTACATAAATAATCTTTACCCCTTACTGAATGTCTTATTTTACTAATTTTTTATTATTGAAAAAAATGAAAATTTTCCTAACTTACTTTCTGAAAACATTGAAATGGAGATAGTTTAAAATGTTGTAGAAATGTATAATAATCAAATTCTTTTTATAGGTTGTAGACATAAGTTTTTAGAATAAAGCCTAATGCGCCCTGTAGGAAATTATTATATTCCCTACAACAACAATATTACATATTAACAAGGGTATTACATCATACATTTTATTTTTTACCCATCAGAGCTTATTGACTAATATAATACAAACTTTCAAGCCTCAATGTCCAACGAGTTTTCCAAAATGTCTTCCTCTTTTTATAAAAAATATTAAAATAAGATTACAGCACAAGGCGTGAAAACCTTTCCACTAACAAATATATTTAACTTTTGTAACTAAAATTTATGTTCATCACATGCTCTTTAAGTTAATATATTAACCCAAAATAATATACTATACTTAACATATTCTGTTTTTCATTTTTCGTTGCGTTGATTACATAGAAAGAGGTATGTATAATCCTCGAATATAAAATCTAAAAGAAAAATATTTAATAAATATATAGGTTAATAAATATTTTAATGTTCTTTGGCATTCATTAGCAAATGTAAATTTTATTTCATAACACAATAATCCTAATTAGACATAAAAATATTTTTTGAATATCACACATATATATATATATATTAATGCATTCTACAAATATTTGTTCTAATGTTAAAAAATTTAAAATTATTTTGTCATTCGTGAAAATATTAATCCTCTGTTTCTATATAATTTTTAATAGATTTAAAAAAATTTCCTTTCTTATGTCAATTACAAATATTTTTTCATTCATTTATATTTCCTGAACACCAAACAACATTTTTTTTATTTCTCTTCTAAATTCAGTTGATAATTTGGCACAAATATTGCTTAATAAAAAAAGATAATAATTTCTACATTTAGAACGGTAATTCCTATAACTTTTTAAATGATATTTTTTCTTGTTTTCTGTTGTTAATTATGTAATATACAAAAAAATGAATGCTATATAATGCTATTTTAATAGCATTTTCTGTAAAGTTAGGAAATGTAAATTTTATTTTGAATAAGCCATCGGCCGACAGAAAATTATTAACACGTGTAACTTTTCGGCATTCTTGGAGGGCCTACACGGTGACAACTGGCTGGGGTGACTATCAGTCAGTGACCTATCGGCCGATTAGAAAACGAAAAGTGTAATAGTATCGTCTACGGAACCAATAATAGGTTTTGTTTTAACTGTGGCTGTGCCTTATGATTGGGATCGAACAAAATAATAACTTAGTTAATATAAAACGGGCGAGTAAAATAAGTATAAAACCAAGTATATTTAAAAAAAATCACATTATATTTGACTGATTACATAACTAATAAGGAAAGAAAGAGAAAGAGTGAGAGAGAGAAAAAAAACAAATTATATTTGACAGTTCACATGAATGTTGTCTAATCACACAACGAGAGAAATAAAAGCATTAGTAATGAGATTTTGGAAGGTGCTAAAAGCCGAAAATGTTGATATACAAGAATTAGAAATAAGAAGAGAAAAAATACAGGAAAAATGGAATGAAAATGAACAAATTTAATCAGCGATAGAATTAATAGAAAACGTAGATATAAAGGAGCAAAATGTGTATCGAGAAGAATTTGAAGACTCATTTTTTGGTGCAATGGCCACAACGAATAAATTGATTGACGCACAAAATAAAGAAAAAGAAAGCAACCAGTATTTAGAAAGAAATATCTCAATAAAGGAAAATAATGAGGATAGAGATACGTTTAATAACGGTAGTGCAACCGAAAATATACAAACGTCAATGTTAGGTCGAATGGTTCCCCCGTAAAATTGGCCGCATTAGATATACCTACATGTTGCGGAGAGTATAGGGAGTGGGCTGCATTTCAAGACATACGAGTATATATGGTTCTAATCCATAGTAATCAAAATTTATCGCAAGTTGAAAAATTTTTTTATTTACGTTCGGCACTGTCGGGAGATGCACAAAATTGCATTAGATGCTTGGAGACTACATCAAATAATTATAATATAACATGGACAGCATTAGTACCCAGATATAATAACAAAAAAGTATTGGTCCAAGCTCATGTAAAATTAATTTTCGATCTCGAGGTGATGACAGGCGAATACTCGAATAAATGAAGACAGTTTATAGACGCGTTAATAGGTCACATACGGGCACTAGAAACCCTAGAATATTAACCATACGATTGGGGTCCTTTATTAGTACGTTTAATTGTAACAAAATTGGACAAAAATACGTTGCGAGTATAATAGATTACGTACGAGTATCGTTGAAAGATCAAAACGACAAATTGCTAAATTTTTGAGGAGAAACGGTGAACGTGCGATTGTTCGTTAAAAATAGGACTTAAATTTAATATGAATAAATGCGCTCTCAGTCCTAATAACGTTGTCATTGAAGACGAGGCTAGCGAGAAGCGTACACCTGCAGTACTTAACCGCGTGAAAAAAATAAAAAAAAAAAACAAAAAATATTGAAAATACTTTGAACACAGAAAATTGAAAATTTTTACGCCTAATTATTGCCGGTGGTGCAGTCAGTGATAATTTAGTATAATATGGACAAGTCTTTTTTAAACGTAAACGCTCCCTACGTAAACGAGTCTCCCATTCAAGAGATGTTTATGCACTCGTTTCTACCGTTTTCCGCGACCGCTCTGAACAACGGCGACGAGATTAGAATTGCCACACAAAACAGAGATTCGTACACGCTGCCGAGAAAGAGTTACATCTCTATAGAAGGGAAAATAATGAAACCCGAAAACCGAAGTGAATATCGCGCACAACGGATTGACGAGTCTTTTTATCGAGATGAAATACGAAATAAACTCGGTGGAAATACAGAGAGTGAGAATACCCGGGGTCAGTAGTATAATGAAAGGATACTGTTCGTATACACCGGCAGACGTGCACGTTTTGCAAAATGCGGCTTGGGACGACGTGAATAATAACAAGCATTTTACAAAAGACGGATGTTTCAGCGGATGTATTCCGTTAAAACACGTTTTAGGGTTTTGCGAGGATTACAATCGTATTTTGATTAATTGTAGTCAACCATTGATATTGAATCGAACTATGGACGATTTGAGATCACTGAAATTCGTCGAAGTAGTGGGTGAATCACTCGCACTCGAATCGAGTAAAACTAAAATGAAACAAGTCAAGGTGACATTAACGAAAGTTTTATGGAAAGTTCTGGTGGTAAAAGTCAGTGATCGTGAGAGATTGAAGCTCTTAAAAATTATCGATAGCAAAAAAATGTTTTTTTTTTTATTATTTAAAAAGCTACAAATACTTAAGTTAAAATAGTTCAACAATTACAAATTTAAAACACATTCAGAGAAACTTACAAAAAAAAAAAAAAAAAAAAAAAATACAACACAAAATATATGAATAATAAATTTCGCTTATACTAAAAACTTAGCATTTCTGAAAAATTTGATTGTTTCGTTAATAACGGAAGGAGATTTGTTATTTAATATAATTAATGGATTTATTATATGAAAATTATTATTATGAAGGCATTGAAAAAATTGGAAACGTAAAGTAGCAAGAGAAGGACAATCCATGATAATATGGGTGAAGTCGCATATGAATTCACCTTCGTGACGAGTACAGAAGGGGGAATTATTTAATGAGACACGGAATGCATGCGCTGGGAGTAAATTATGTCCAGATCTGAGCCTCGAAAACGATATAATTTAAGCTTTGAAAAGAGGTAGACCGTGGATGAGCTGGAATTACCGGCGAAATATTTCTAAACCAGAAAGCGAAATCTCTAGCTAAAGATGTCCATTAATTTTGCCACATTTCTTATAATTTTTTTTCAATAAGATAAAAAAATTAGAAGAAGGAATTTTAAGTATAGGAGTTCTTTTATTGAGAATTGTAGACGCAGCCAGAGAATCGGCCATCTCGTTGCCTGTGGTGCCTATATGACCTGGGATCCATACAAATTTAACAATAATGCCGTGTGTATGTAGATAAAAAAGTTTAGATTTTATAAGAAGAACTAGAATAGGAGTATCTGCCTAAAAAGAAATGGAATTAATCGATATGAAAGCTGACTGAGAGTCAGATACAATTAAGATATGTTTAAGGTTTAAATGCTGGAAATAGTCAAGAGCCATTAGAATAGCATAGCACTCCGTGGCAAATGAACAAGAATGCCGGGGAAGATTATCCGAAAACTTTACTTCCAGCTCTGGTATATAAAATGAAAGGCCAGCAGAGTTTTGGGAAGCTGACCCATCAGTAAACACTAAATAACAATTTGGAAAATTGGATTTTACATACTCAAGAAAAATACGATTATTAGGGAAATAACACAGGTTAGCTCTAGAATTTTTTATTACTAGATCCTGAAATAAAGGAACAATATATACTTGAGGAAGAAAAATTAGCGCATTATAAGGAACATCATAGCAAGTTAACCGGTTTTGAGGTAAGAGAATTAAAGATGAGAAGGAAGTAATTGTAGAAGCAATGGATGCGAGAATGGGAAGTGTTTTTGTAACATAGCGCCAGCGGGTGGAGAGAGACAAGTATAAATTAAAAATAGAATTATGAGAGTCGGATATATGTTTAAACATAAATTTTCCCGCGAGTTGTCTAGAACGAATTTCTATAAGAGGACATACACATTCTACTTCCAAACATACGTTAGGCATCGATTGTAACGCACCGATGGCTGTGCGAAGACAGGAAGTAAGTAAGGCATTCAGCTTATTCCGATATGTGTGAGAAGCAGACGCAAAGAGGAAAGATCCGTAATCTACTTTCGAGCGGATGATTGACCTAAAAAGTACCAGAAGGGAAGAAGGATGCGCACCCCACCAAGTGCCAGTTAATGTTCTAAACAAATTGGACCATTTATAAATCGCAGATTTTACATAATTAAAATGGGGAACCCACCTAAGTTAAGAATCTAATTTAAGCCCAAGGTAAGTGATTGATTCTGATGGAATCACATCCTTATGATCCAACCGTATGGGGGGGGGGGAAGTCCAAATATCGCTTTCTGGTAAAAATAATGGATTGACTTTTATCAGTGGCTACTGTAAGAAATGAGAACAGGAGAATATTACTTAAAGAATGGAGAGCTGTATTTAAATGATTAATAGCGTTAGGCAAAGATTTGTTTATAAAATACACTACGATATAATCTGCGTAGAATAAACTAGAGAATCCTTGAGATGTGAGTTCATTACTTACGGTTATCATATATACATTGAATAGGATAGGGCTGAGACAACTGCCTTGAGGCAGTCCTCTATATGTAGAACGAAAACATTCCAGCCCTGAAGTAGCAGTGAAGGACAAATGACGAACGTGAAATAAGGAAAATATGTAAAAGCAAAGGAGGGAAGGGATATAAAAAGCTTGAAGACGTGATATCAGTGTGAGGATATGCACAGCATCATAAGCGCCTTGAATAACAACGAATGTGGCCGGAAGAAAAGCACGGTCACAAAAACATTGATAAATAGAACCACTGAAATCAGAAAGGCACTCCATTGTTTCCAGTCCGCGCCGAAAACCAAATAGATTATAAGGAAGAAGAGAGTTGTGTTCTAGATACCAATCTAAACGATTTTTTAGAATAAATTCTGTTAGTTTACAAAAAGCCGAAGATAATGCTATTGGGCGGTATGCAGGATTTTTTACTGAAGATTTTGGAATAGGAATAACTTTAAAGTGCCTTCATGAATCAGGTATTATTCTCTTTACCCATAAATTATTAAGTACAGCCAAAAGAATATCAAAGGCTTTATCCGAAAGGTGTTGAAAAACGAAAGGGGAGATGTTATCCAATCGCGCAGTAGGGGACTTACGAGACGAGATTGCAAGAGATAACTCTTGTTTACTGAAAGGGAAAGCAATATGAACAGAAATATTGTTTTGTGTATCCCTAATATTAGGCAGTATTTCAGAAAATATTTCAGTCTCAGAGGAAACATAAGGAGGAGAAATTTTATTACAAAAACTCTCAAACCAATCATCGTTAGTAGCCAGGGGAGCATAATTTTTGCAATTTTTGAATTTTTTTACAGTAGACCAGAACTCGGTGAGCAAAGTAGAAGGATTAATGTAAGCACAAAGTTTTTTCCAAGAGTCTTTTTTTGCTTTATTGAGGACTTTGGCTGTATCAGCACGTGATTTTTGATAGATATAGAAATCTTCATAAGAACAAGTGGTTCTACATTTTTGGAAATAAAATGAGCGTGTTCTTACCACTATAGTACATAGGCTATTCCACCAGACAGGGCTTCTCGGATATTTACCATTATCTTTTCTTTTTAATGGAATTGATTTATCTGCCGCGATTAATAATAAGTTGACAAAACTATTATAATCATCTAATGGTGAGGAGGATATTTCATATGAGTCGATCAGAACCGAGACATGATATGAAAATAAAGTCCAATCAGCTGCATTGATGTTGAAACTAGGTTTATTTATACTGTTAGAAGAAGAATGAGCAAAAGAGTGACCTAAAGACATATTTTTGAGAATAGGATAGTGATCGCTACCGTATGGATCAGATAATACTGGCCAGTTATAAGAGAGCAAAATGTTCGAAGAAGATATCGAGAGATCGACAATAGTATCGGGATATGGGGGACGATTGATTCTTGTTGGAGTACCAGTGTTGAGTAGACAGAGATCATGAACGGACAGCAAAGAATACACAAGATTACCTCGAAAATCAGAAGAAAGGGACCCCCAAGCAGGATGTTGCCCATTAAAGTCACCCCCTATTATAGAAGAACGAGACATAAGACCAAAGATACTATCTATTAATTCTGAGGATGGGTTGGACGAAGGAGGAATATAAATAGACCATAATTCTAATTTCCTGCCTTTGATGACAACTTCAACACCTACTAGGTTGATAAAGTGAGAATCTAATAAATGAATACTGTATTCAATGCGTTAGTTTTAGTTCAATGCGTTTAATATTTATGGAACGATGAGAAATTTTAGCAACTCCGCCATAGCCATCTATTCTGTCTTGTCGGATAATGTGAAATTGGGGTATAGAAAAGAAGGAAGTTGGGAGAAGCCATGTTTCGGAGAGGAGAGCAAATTGACAGGCATTTTCTACAAGAAGGAAAGAAATATCATTAAAGCGAGCTCTAATGCTGCGACAATTCCACTGGAGAATTGAAAGAATATTATTATTTTTAATATTATTGTTCCTGTATACCATTGGAGATTGATGAAAGAAAATTAATATCATGAGACTCAATTAACTTGTCAAGGGAGGAATGAGATGAAAGAGACGATGGGCTGTTAATAAGTTTATGGGAGAGCTGGTCGGCCAAGGAAGAAACCCAAAACACTTCGTCCTGGTTGGCATAATAGTTTTTTGTCATATATTTTAAAAAGGATCCATTGGGAGATGAATACTCCGTGTTTTCAAGAACTGGGACAACGTTACGATTAGAGGGAATAGAACTATTTTTCCTATGAAAATATTTAGAGTTGTCTTTTCTTTTGGAAAAAGTTTGCGGCAGGGATAATTTAGGAAACATTTCATCAGACACATTTATAGAAGAACTGCTGAGTTCGTTTACAATACTATGTTTAGTCTTAGCTACAGTATCAGAAAAAGAAATAGATTTATGTACAATATTATTATTAAGAATAAAAATCGCATCCTTAAAGGATACGTTCTCGGTAGCCATAATTTTCTTTATTTTTTTCTGGCGAAACCATTCTGGGCACAATCGGTCGGTGACAAGATAAGGGCCTTTGCAATGAAAACAGGAGGGATTTGACGTATCCTTTGAAGGGCAGATGACAATAGAATGACCGGATACTCCACAATGTAGACAATTGGGTTTGCTTCTGCAGAATTTGGCTGTATGACCATAGCGAAGGCAATTTTGACAAATAACAGGCGAACGTATGCTGGCCGATACTCTGAACAATATTTTGTAAACAGAAATCCTTTCCGGTAGAGTTGAAGATAGAAATTTTAATTCTACCATCCTGGATGGTATGGGCGGGAGACCGTTTTGGCTAGTTGAACCACGGCGAAAATTAATTACTTTTATTGGCGATTCTAAACCTTCCCAAAAATCATCTTCAGGAAACGAGGTGTCCAAGTTAATGATGCCGAAATAATATACCAAAGTTGACGGTATGTATGCTCGTAAACCTAAAGCAGGAAGATCTGTCGATGAAAGACAAATGTTAGCAGAGTGAATAGAATCAAACGTAACTTTAACTCTTATGCCAATTGGATCGATGCGTAAAACGCCTTTGAATTTGTTAAAAAATATTTTCCCTACTTTCATAGGGTGTAGTTTACCAAAATTATTTTCACTTATACTCGATTCAACAATAATAATTGGTAAGCCTTTGAATTCATAATATATTATATATTAGTTTCCGACTTCAAAACGTCGGTACAAAATTTAGCTGTATTTCCTAATGGTTTCCGTATAGTGAATGACAAAACATTACTCCAACGTAATTTACTTCGGTCCTGCCATGCTGAGCTTGATAATCGGAAGTCGAATGGGGAAACAAATCTCGTGATTTCGTATGTCAATGGTGTGCCTCAAGTACGGATTGCCAAATCAAAAAACTCAGGATCACACCCTCATACTCGTCATCGTTAAGTAAACCAGTTAATAGTCAGCCAGTTAGTGGATTTTATTAAAATTGCCGTGGCCTTCGATCTAAATTGGCCAATTTAAGCTGTAATGCCGCCGAGTTTAACCACACTTTCTTAATTTTATCCGAAACTTGGCTAACTAATGGTATTTTTGATAATGAATTTAGTTTATGTAATTATAATATTTTTAGATGTGATAGATCTTCGTTAACTAGTAATTGTTCTCTTGGAGGTGGTGTTCTCATTGGTGTAGGGAAGAATATCCCACCTTTCCTTATTACTGTCTCTGAATTAAATGTTGAGCAAATTTTTGTTTGTTTTTCCATTGGGAAAACTAACTTCTTACTTTGTTGTGTATATATCCCTCCTCAATCTCCATTCACTGTCTACCAATCTCATATACATTCTGTTGAATATGTTCTTAATCATTACCCTAATTATACGTATATATTTTGTGGTGATTACAATTTACCTGAAGTTTTATGGGATAATGATGAATCTTCTTTAATTTTTTCATCCTCCCATTGTCGTGCTCCATGCATTCCTGAGTCTTTTGCCTCAAATTGTTTTTTTTCCAAAATAATAACAACTTCAATAAATATGACTCCTTATTAGACTTAGT
This sequence comes from Chaetogeoica ovagalla, assembly GCA_032441825.1. Classification (NCBI taxonomy): domain Eukaryota; kingdom Metazoa; phylum Arthropoda; class Insecta; order Hemiptera; family Aphididae; genus Chaetogeoica; species Chaetogeoica ovagalla. The sequence goes on from CM063737.1 coordinate 8,966,528, forward strand.
ATTTAGCAATGTAAAAACGCTTAAAGTTGAAATATCGTTAGATCCATTAGTACCACCTGATCCCTATCACCCACCTCTACTTATCACTTTTCACAATAAAATACAAGTACCCTTCTTCAATAGCTCACACACCTTCTTTGACTTTAGCAAAGCTGACTATCCTAATATTTATTCTTTTATTTCTAATTTTGATTGGCATTCTACCTTTTCAACTTTTAATTTGGAGTCAGCTTTTAATACCTTGTATGATGCTTTTCATCAATCTATTCTACGTTTTGTACCTATGTGCTACTTTAAACAATCAACCTATCCTATCTGGTTTACAAATGAATTAAAAGACATTTTATTTTTAAAGAAAAAGGCTCATGCTAAATTTAAATCCACTTTTAACATGGATGATTACAGACACTTCTTAGTGCTTTGAAGTTCTCACTTCTTAGGGCACATTTTAACCATGAGTCCAAAAAATGCTATCGTAGGTATCTTGATCGAACTGAGCTATCAATTAATACTAATCCTACCAAATTTGGGAAATTCATAAAAAAACAACGCTATAATTCTGATATTCCGAAAACATTAACTCTTAATGGTGCTTTCTGTTCTAATGAACAGGATGCAGCTGATATGTTCGCCTCATATTTCAAGTCAGTCTATTCATGTGAAAACAGTAACGATGATGTGAGTAATTTAGAGATTCCATTTACTGATCTACCAAATAATGTATTCTTCTCTGTCGATGACGTTTTTCAAGGTCTTTCTTCTCTACGTGGTGTTAATACTATAGGTCCTGATGGTCTTTCTGGTGATTTTCTTTATCAGCTGAGTTCTATTATAGCTTATCCACTTTTTTTACTTTTTAGATGTTCTCCAGATGAGGGATATTTTTTTTCAATCTTAAAATTGAGTTCTGTTACGCCTATCCATAAATCGGGTAATAAATCCAATATTTCTAATTATAGACCTATCTCCGTTCAATCTCATTTATCCAAGCTCTTTGAATCTTTGGTTTTAAATGGCATTAAACCATCTGTGAGTAATATTCTTATTGAAGAACAACACGGTTTTCGTTTGGGTAGATCAACAACTACCTGTAATTTGGTTTTTTCCAATTTTGTTCTTGAATCTTTTAAAGAACGGTCTCAAGTTGATGTTGTGTATACTGATTTTGCCAAAGCATTCGACACTGTCAACCATAACATTCTACTAAATGTTCTTCAAGCGTCTGGTTTTGATGAACTTCTCCTCTTATGGTTTGGTTCATTTTTAATCAATAGGCAACAGTGGGTAAAACTATTTGGTATCAAGTCAACAATTTTTTCAGCAATGTCTGGAGTACCCCAAGGTGGAAATTTATCTCCGATGTTATTTTCATTATTTGTCAATAGTGTACGCATTGCTTTGCCATCTTGTAAATTACTATGTTTTGCTGATGACATGAAGCTCTTTATTGAAATAAACTCAGCTGATGATTGTGCGAACCTTTAAAATAACCTTGATTGTTTTGCTAATTGGTTTTTTAATATAGGTCTTAAAATCAATGCCTCGAAATGTCGTCTCAAGACGTTCACACGTTCTCGTTCTCCTACACTTTACGATTATTATATCTCAGGTATAAAAATTGTACACGCTGATGATGATTTAGTTGATCTTGGTTTTAAATTATCCGGAACTCTTAGTCCAAGTTATCACATTGCAATGATTTCAAATAGTGCATTTAAAGTTTTAGGGTTTATGATGCGTCTATCTAAAGACTTCAAATTAGCGAAATCATTAAAATCTTTATATTGTTCTTTAGTTCATCCTATTCTTAAATATGGATCTGTAATCTGGGATCCTTACACTGTTTCTGACTCCAATCAACTTGAATGTGTCCAACAAAAATTTTTGAGATTTGCTTGTTTTGTGTTAGGCATTCCACATTTACCTCATGATTATACTAATATTACAAATTTGTTTAACCTGCCTACTTTAGCTGAACGAAAAAGAACTTTAAATTTAAAATTTATTCGAGGTCTATTAAATAGCCAAATTGATTCTCCTTCTTTGCTTTCCCTAATAAATTTTAAAGTCCCCTCGCATGCATCCCGTTTTCAAGAAACATTCCATATTCCAAGCGCAAATACAAATTACTTAAAAAATGAACCTCTTAGAAGAATTATGTTCCTCGCCAATAAGGACCCCTCATTTGATGATATTTTATTTTAATGTATTACTGTTGTATTGTTTTTTAGTATTCATATATTTTATTTTATTGTATGTATTGTAATATATGTATATTGTTGATGTCCTTCTATTATCAAATGATTATGTTACTAATGTTAAAGGGGAAACCCCGTTAAATAAATAAATAAATTAGCCCTTATATGGGAAAGATATCGACGGCCTCGTCGTATAAGTGTAATTATAGTCAGTCGCGACGCGAATTTGAGAGTAATAAGATGTGTTGCTATTTAATTTAATAAATATCGAAATAGAAGAAATAAAATTGCGTGTATTAATTAAACCTATAATATTTTTCATCACGAGTATTATCCGGAACCAGCGTATAAGCACACGCGGTGCAAAACAGAAAGAAAGAAAAAAACAAAACGTTGTTGACAGAAAAGAACAAAAAAGAGATGGCACATTACTCTACGTTCGTAGTCGGAAAACGAAAAAAACGTTCGGGTCGTCGCGTAGTGGTTGACGATGGATCCTGTTGATGGTCGATGACAGTGATGCCAACATGAACCGGTTGGGATAACGTGTAATTCTGTACATGATTTGAATTGCAAACGGTGTACGGTCAGATGATTGAAGAGACCGGTTGACAACTACTTACCATCAACTTTGTGATATGATTATAATATACATATTTACGATTATGAAATGTTACACACATACGACTGACGAGTCTAATCTTACCGTAGTATATTAATTATTATTTGTATACAAATTTTCCAACATTACACTCGATATATTAATCTTTATAGAAATAATTCTTACGCCTTCTAGAATGACCTATATTGCTAATTTTGTTAATATTGAAAAATAGAATAATTTCCTATCCTTACTTCACGAAAACTTTAAAAATGGGGTTTATAAATGTATTATAATTGTTTATAATCAAATTCTTTTATAGATTTTAGAAAAAAAATTTTTGGGAACTAAAGCCAAATGCGTCTTGTAGGAAATCTTTATTTTTCCAACAACAACAAAATTGGAGAAATTTAACACTCAAGAAGTGATGAGAGTTAATTCGTCACAGGATAAAACATCGAACATTTCAAATGCTCTTTATCGGTGTTTTGACATGTACCATACACAATTTTGAGATTTAAAGATCATCGTATTTTGCAAAATTTCTTGCTCTTTCAAAAAAAAATATTGAAATCGGATCACTCCACAAGGCGCGAGAACTTTTCCATTAACCAATATAGTTAACTTTTTAACTAAAGTTCATGTTCACCACAAAGTCCTTCAAAATAATATATAAACCAGAAATAATACACTATAACTAAAATATTCTATTTTTCATTTTTCGTGGCGTTGATTACATAGCAAAACGTATGTATAAACCTGAAATATAAAATTCAAAAGAAAAATATTTGATATATATATATATAGGTTAATAAATATCTTAATGTTCTTTGCCTCTCATTAGCACATATCACTTTTATTTCATAACACAATAATCCTAATTACACATAAAAAGGTTCTTTGAATAACACACACACACACACACACACACACACACACACACATATACATATATATATATATATATATATATATATATATATATTATATATATGTTTCAGTGCATTTTACAAATATTTCATCTGATGTTAAGAAATTTAAAATTATTTTTTCTTTCGTGAAAATATTAGTAATGTGTTTCATATAATTTTTAATAGATCTTATAAAATCTCTTCCTGTTGTCAATTACAAATATTATGTCATTCATTTATATTTTCTGAAATCCAAACAATTTTTTTTTTATTCCTCTAAAATCAGTTGTTAATTTGACACAAATATTTCATAATAAACAAAGATAATAATATTTACATTTAAAACGGCATTCCTATAACTTTTTAAGTGATATCTTTCCCTGTTTTCTGTTGGTTATTATGTAATATACCAAAAAAATTAATGCTACATAAAGCTATTATAATAGCATTTTTTGTAAAGTTAGAAAATGTAAATTTTATTTCTCAATGTGTTTTTCTAAAATTCAAATTTGCTATACTTTGATGCATTCTGTTATATGGCGATTGATATATCATTTCATTATTTTCCTATGATATCTTATAATATAGTGTAATTGTATGAATGATACTCTTACAATTACACTGGTATTCTCAGATATCACTTTGACTTGTCTAGTCTATCCTCTATTGTTCCTAAGAAGACTGCGCGGGACTAATAATACATTACGAGTTTTAAATACATACGTCATTGGAAAAACTCTCACGCCTATTATAGTGATATTGAAATAATTATTTATTTTTGAAATAAAAAAAACTATTTGTAAAGTGCATTATTCATTTTAGATTATTTAAATTATATTTGTACAATTCAACCGACAGATAGAAAACTATGAACTCGATATATTATGCTTTACAGTGAATAATTCTTTTGCCTCCCAGAACGCACTATTTGCTAATTTTGTTATTATTGTTAAAAAATTGTCTTTAATATTCTGAACTTACTTTAAGTAAACCTTAAAAAAGAGTTTGTTAAATATATTTCAAACATTTTTTATATTCAAATTTTTCTTATAGATATTAAAAAAATATTTTGTTTATCGAAGTCCATTGTGTTTTGAAAAATGTATTCCTCTTTTCAAAAAAAAATAATAAAATCATAACCCTCCTTAAGGCATAAGAATTTTTCTAGTACTGGATATATTTTAAATAGGTAGAAAAATTGCATGTTCATCACATACACCTTAAAATTATTTTGCAAATTAAAAATAATGTACTATAATTATACATTTGTATTTTTTATTTTTTATGGTGTACATAATTTAATAAGTATGTATGACCCTGAAATTTATTTTTCATTTAAAAATTATATTATATATATAAAATAATAAATAGCTTAATTTTATTTTGTCATTCTTGAAAATATTAATAATGTGTTTTCATATAATTTTGAATAGATCTTATAAAATATCCTTCCCAATGTCAATTTCATATATGATGGCATTCATTTATAAATACAATTTTTAATATATCACCTCTAAATTCAGTTGTTAATTTGATACAAATATTTCTTAATAAAGAAGATAATAATTTTTACATTTAAAACGGCAATTCCTATATCTTTTTCAACTATATTTTTCAATAATTTTTGTGGTTAATTTATGTTATAAAAAAACATAATATATTGCTTGCTATATCAAAATATTTAAATACAATTTATTGTAAAGTTAGAAAATATAGAACTTTTACACAAATGCGGTAATTGTATACAATTATTTTTCTAAAATTCAAAATTGCAATAGTTACTTATATTCTGCTAAATATATTATGCTTTACAGGAATATTTCTTACATCTCTTAAAATGTCCTATTTCGTTAATTTTCATATTATTCGAAAACGGAAATATTCCTAATATTAGCTTATGAAAACATTTAAAAAAGGATTGTTATAAATATTGCAAAAATTGTTTATATTCAAATTTTTTTATATATTTTAGAAAAAAACTTTTAAGATTCGGCGTCCAATGCGCCCTTGTAAGAACTCCTTATGTTTCCAACAACAACAAAATTAAAGACATCTAAAATTCTAGGGGTCGTATGAGTTTAATATATATAACTGTGAACTTTTCTTTCTCTATGTATTGGTGTTTGGAAATGTGTGAAATTAAATTTTGAATATCAATGTGGACCGTGCTTTGCAAAATGTCTTCTTTTCAAAATAAACATTGAAATCGGATCACTTCATAAGACATCAGAATATTTTTAGTATCTAATGTATTTGAAGTCTGTAAAAAATATACATGTTCTTTACATGCAACAAGATAAATTTGTTCATTTTTTTTTAATTAATAAGCTTAGCTCATGGACATGTATTCTGTTTTCATATATTTTTTATAGTTCTTATAAAATTTTAAACTTTCTATTCGTCATTACAATATGCAATAAGAAATTTTAAATATATTACTTTTTTTTTGTACGATCTGCAATGCAATGCAGTTTTTGGTTAATATAAAATAATAAATTTGTTTATATGCACAAAAAATAAGTACAATTGTGTTGTCTTAAACACCTTTAAATAATAGATATCAAAAATATATTTGAATTAATTCAAATAGTACTTTATTGATGAAGGTTTTTGCAATAATCTGATTCAAATGATATTATTTTAACAAGTAGACTTTACCTCTATCATATTTTTATGGTTCACAAGTTTAGGGCTGAACCATTCATTTGTTATGTATAATATATATTTTTTTAAATATTTTATAATTTAAACATATCCTAATATTATTTGTCATCGAAAATATATTATGGATTTTAATTCATATAGATAAATAAAATAATTTTTATTAATAAATAATAATTTATATTAAAGGGTTATTAACACTGCTTGTATACAATAATTTAATTCAAATGAAATAAATTCTATGATATTACTGCACATTTAAAGGCTTCAAATAGTATTAAGTATAAAAGGGATTCACTGTATTTGCGAAATATTATGTGTGACTTAAATCATTTCAGATTTAACACACAAGAATAACTATTGGTCACCGCTGATAACCAAGTTTGGAGAGCACGGTTAATATTTTAATCGTCGTCGTGATAAGGTTCGGAGTGTCCCTTTGTTGGTCACACTGTAGTGATAGTGTACGTGCGAGGACGAGCGTGTGCGGTCGTAGTATGTAAAAACGGTGTTCATTTTAAAACGCTGCGCTGGTACCGGTCGTCCGCGTATTTGTGTACGGACCAGCCGCTGGTTTTAAGTCGTGTGTATTGTTGCACCACGGTCGAATTTTGTTGCGTCTTTCGACACGTCCGTTTATCGTGTGTTATTCGTGTATTTTATTTTGTTAACGTATCGAGTAACGACAGCGGTCGTATTCCTGTTATTCGCGTATCAATTGTTGTGATATGTTTTATCATTTGTTATTATAATTTTGTATTCTTACCTGTATGTGTAACGGCTAACATAGTTATTAAACATTTATTGTTCATTATATTAAATTGTATTACACCGAAAAGCAATACAAATACTATTGGTTTACAGGCCACTAAAATTGTTTGCGTTTATTAATTTATTAAATTAGCGTTTCTACCGAAGACTTCGCCGACGAGTCTTAGACCAGCGCGAAATAGTTTAGCAGCACGGGCATTCGCGTCAAACAATAACTTTGACGCAATTTTTCTCAGTTTTTATATGTAATATTTTGAGAACATATAGCCTTTTAGAGATTTAAACATTCTATAAATATTCATATTAATTATCGTTTGTATAGATGAGGGTAAGTTTTATCCAGAATCTAAATTCAAATATAAAATATATTTGATTTGGCCTAATTATTAAATACTTATTAACTTTAAAATAAAATTACGCTTATTCGACTGCCATCCTTCAAAGCAGCATTAAATCTTATATTTTTCAGTGTTTAAGGTCTGATTAATACATCAAGTCACAAATATCTGAAATCTCTTTATGTGGAAATTAATATGTCAGATATAAATTACAATTATTTTACCACACGTCTATTTTAAATAATCTAGAATAGATACGTAAATTAACTGAAAGAATGTCCAATTTATATTATTAACAATAATCGAAACAAATAATAATCGAAACATTTCTGAAAATTATAAGTTACTTTTCATTTATTATTACGATTTTGTTAATTATTTACTAAATTATATTAGAACATTAATTTTATATTGCTTATTTGTCATCTTGGGCTCACGTCATCCTCAAACATATAAGTCATAATTTTTTTTTTTTCAATATTCAATATTTTGAACACGATGTTATAGTTTGAACTTTTGATGTTTTAAATGTATTAATTTAATATTTTAATTGTGTTGATTGTATAGGTTCATGTAATTTTAATTCAAAATGTACACATATATAAACAACAATTTTGGTATTTCTTTCATACATAATATAGACTCTACCGAACTCGTGTTTATTCATTGCCTCTATATCTATAAATAAATATAGAAAAATATAAAATATCATCATAAATATAAAATTTTTTTACTATACATTTATTCTAATTAGACTGGAATAAAACTAGTTACATAAGAAGCTTACATAATATTTTCTATCTTACTCACGATTAATAATGTGGGTATTCGATACCATTTACATGCTGTGTCACGGGAACAGGACTATAAGTTGCTTGGTTTTTCTTGACGCAGGATGTGTGTGAATAGTCGGAAAATTCTCTTTCGATCCGCTAGATAATGCTATTTAGTAACCACTATTGAACACTGGAGTGTTGTTCACCGTGAATTCGCGAACAACGTATTTATGATAAATAATGAATCAGTAGTGAAAGTGCAGCGTGCGTTCAAAATTTACGTGAATATCAGACGTCACGGTGCTGTTCCTGATCGGAAAACAAATTTGAGATTGGTCACTACTTTTTGAACAACGGGAATAATTACAAAAAAAACCACCTGGCCCCGTACATACTGTAATAACTCCCGAAAATACGAAAAGAGTAAGAGCCACTGTTTTTCAAAGTCCCCGACGCTCGGTGCGCAAACAATCTCAGGCTTCACAAATGGATCGTACATCTGTTCGACGTATGGTTAAGCGTGAGATGAACTTCCATCCGTATAATTTAACAATCGTTCAACAGTTGAAATCCACTGGTTACCATCAGCGTTCAGAATTTGCAGTAGAGATGTTCTCATTGTTTGAGGTAAATGATCATATGTTGTTTTTTACGAGAGATGGAACGAATTTTCACCTTGACGGTTTTGTAAATAAGCAAAATTACCGCAATTATGTTGCAGAAAACCCTCAAAGCGTCCACGAACGACTATTGCATAGCCTTAAAGTGACTGTTTGGTGTGCAACACCAAAGAAATGGTGATCGGTCACTAATTTTTGAGGAACAATGAGACACGGGGACTGTCAATAGTGCCCGTTACATTGACATTCATAACAATTTCTTAAAACCGAGTTGCGCAAAAGAAGACGAACTATCAGTCCGTTACCTGTTTGGTTCAACAAGATGTAGCACTTCCTCATACTGCCACCGCTTCAATGAACGTCGTACGCGAGATGTTTCCGGGCTGCTTTATTTTACGTTTTGGAAATACGCATTGGCCTCCTAGGTCACCTGACTTGATGGTGTGTGACTTTTTCCTTTGGGAATACCTTAAGTCACGTGCTCATTAAGCAAATCTTCGTACATTAGACGAACATTAGAATACAATAATAACTGAAATTTCATTAATATACAAAGTTTACTTGGACGCATTCACTCAAATTTTTGAACCGACGTTCTTTGTGTTATGAACATGATGGGCGTCATATGTTCGATGTTATTTATAAAATTTAAAATGGCACTTATTTAATTAAATATAACATAATTATAAATAATTGTACGTCTAAAATATCCTGAGTCATATTAAATTGTTTTTGTCCCAATTCCCGTGACGGTGATTAAATTAATTTACTTAGCATTTAACTTATTCCAATGGTATTTTGTTTACATGTACACTATTTATTCTTATCTTTTTATGTGGGGCTTAAAACTTTTGCTTTTGCAGTGCGCATGAGGATAATTTTAATATAATTTGTCTATTATTCATTTTGTAAATATTTTATTATAATCTAACTATTAGGAATATTTAACGCACTCTATATATTTTTTTGATACTATGGTTTGTATAGGACGTGGTGAGTTTCATTCAAAATTTGAATTCAAATTTAATACCGTTTGGATTAAAATTAGTTTTTAAATATTTAATATTTAAAAAATATAATTTCACTAATTAATTCGGCATTTCCTCATTAACAATTCAAAATATTAGTTCATATATTAAATATATTAATAATGTAGTTAATATATTAAAACACAAATGTCCTGGAAATTGTTATTATTTAATTTCTTAGAATATCATTCATATAATTTTACCGATATTTTCGAATATCACTTTAAATTGTATTTGTATACATACATAAAATATTGTATGTATAAAAATATATTACATGTATAATTTATTTCGACAACGGCATATCAAATGATATCGTAATAAGCTGGCAGCACAAAGCATTAAGTATATCAATTTTTTTTCTAATATTGTGAATTGATTTAGCCAATATTTAAATTAAAATGATACGGTTTATTCTTGTATAGTTAGAATCAATATTACTATATTGTTGAGTCTCCACAGGAACCAAATTATAAAAAAAAAAAAAAACTTCAGGTTTGGCAACACTTTATTAAAATACAGTACTCGGCGTGGCGCGACAAGACTAATCCGCACACTCGGATAGCCTTACAGCAACTAACTATAAGGTACAAAAATAAAACGAATTAGGAATCACAACAATAATAAGCCGGGTTACCAGTCAACGATAACGTACCCATGTTATGGTATGACAATAACTTAATGGTAACACAGCACATATTACATATACTACAGCTCGGACATACCTGACAAATAGATCGTCCCTGATCCATGACAATTTATAATATATATATATATAAATATTAAACAATGAACATTGCAGCTCTTACAACATTTATAAGTAATACAATTAATAAAATGATACAATGTACCACAAATATTTATAAAATTAATGAACAAATTAAAAAAATTCTAATAGTTAATAAATAATAATAATACAATTAAATATTTAATAATAATCAAATCGTTATGTGGTCAATATAATCAAATCATACAATTTCTTTTTTCTAATTTACATATTTAATATCTTTGTGACGTATATATGACGACGTTCTGCCCAGAGACTCCCGGAACTATATAACGCACATTGTGGTAACTGGATTGAACTTCAACACGTTGCGAACCTGTTAAATCTTAAATAGTACCTCGTTACAAATGGATACGATCGCAAGTATCGAGACGGAGGAAACTTGACCAATAATTCAGTACGTACAAAAGGTGTGCCAATAGGCACCATAAAGAACATATAATGCAATAATTTAACAACCGTGTAAATACACAAGAAAAATAAAATATTTATTATATTGAAAAGGGGTGGGCGCCTATATAAAATTGTATATCACGAGAATACGGATTACATCGGCGCGTAATATAACAGCGAACAAAAAAAAATAATACATACAATTTTTTTCGAAGTGAAAAAGAATTTTTTTTTGGAAGTCTCCACCTGGTTGCATAATTCGCGCCAGCTCATGTCTGCTCCGTTTGATTGCCACTTTGAAATTTTTCCGTTAGTCTTTGTATTCGTCGAGCCTCTGCATATAGTCTTCATGTCGAACTCACTCAAGCTCTACGTAGCGCTCTTCTCGCATGCATGTAATTATTTCTGAGTTCAGCTATTTCAGTTATCCACCAATAGCACGGTTTATTTCCCCATTTGTAATTTCCTTTGGCATGCAACTATTACACGCGTCTACGAGGACTTTCAATCACTGCACAGAGCTTTCTTCCGCATGAGTCGCCGGCGGTGATTCGACTTGCAGGATAAAAGAATTCAGTTTTTCTATTTCAAGCCTTCTCCATGCCCACCCGTGTTTGGCCGTTGTCAGTTTTTCCCCGGCCGTTTCTAGTTTGTAGAACACGTATTGGTGGTCGCTCATAGTTTCTAATTCTAGGACCTTCCATATGCCAAATTGGTTGCCCGTCAACGATAACGTACACATGTTATCGTATGACGATAGCATAGTGGTTTACACAGCACATATTACATATACTACAGTATATATAAATCATTTCTTAAACACCAGACGTTCTCATATGATGTATGGTTTATAGTAAAAAAAAATTTCACGTTTATTCGTCAGATGTGATAATTCTAGCTCTCTATTTTCGTAAATTTTTCAAAAGATTTTATATTTTTGTGTAAAATTAGAAGTTTTGTAATAATTCTTTATAATCTACTATATATAAATAGAGATATATATTTTTTTTATTGCAAATTATTAGTAATCTAAGAATACGATTTGTACAATTACATTGGCATTTCCCCATATCTAATGAAATTGTATTTTTTCAATAACTTTTGTTTATATACGTATACAAAAATATCGTACAGTTCCTGTTCGGTAGCGTTTCATATTTGCTGCCACTGCAAGATATCAAATAATTCGTTGCAACCGGTCGTCCGTAATATCACTGCACACGCACGCGGTCCTGTTATCATCGGTCACGTCGTCGCCGACGCGTATAAAAATATGCATGTGTATGTTATTGTTTTTTTTCACTCATACGACCGGTCCGTCGTTGTCGCCACGTTTTGTTTTTTGTTCGTTCTCTTGCGCGTGTCCGCCAAATATTTTGTTTTTAAGTCCGTGTGACAATTGTCAGTATCGGCAAATTTTCAACGACCGTTCTCTTACACCTCCGTGTGCATAGACACCGTGGACGATTTGTTAAAAATCGTGATCAACGGTACGTAGTGTCGAATCGAATGCTCGTCGCAGCCGTCGTGTTCGTCCGCTCCGTCGTTTATGACCGCCATTTTCGCCGTGTACGCATTTCCCGTTTGCGGCCGATACCGTGCCTCTTCGTAGTCCGACGTGAGTGAACGTTTTTATCTCGTTGTGTCATATTGACGCGATACTTAGTCATTTATATACGCACGTACGTGTTATTCGTCAACAGTCATCGTATATTGGCCCGCCGCGGCAAAGTATCGTTTTCGTTAGTGCCAATAGAGCATATTTCTTCGTATGACTTCATCGTACGTCGTAAAACACGCGTTTGTTCTCGCATGTGGATACAAAGCTCACAGCAGCAATTGTATTCCGTAATATACACGCATGCCTATTTCGCGTGTAAAACACCAGCCCATCGCGGCAACTGCACATCCACCAGTTGCGGACATCATTGCCCCGCATACGTCCTACAAAACCTAGATCTGCGCGGTTCACCGTCGTGAATACCATCACTACCGGTTTCGGTCAGGTCAAGCACATATGTAATTTTGTTATTATAATTTTATAAAGACATTGTTCAACCTACCTTTGTATATATATATTTTTAGTTATACGTGTCCCCCGATCCATAAACTTGTCATAGTTTTTAAGTGATATTTTTAATACAGGCCATTTTTTGTTATTTCTTTCAATCCGAACGATTTTTTTATTTTTTATTTTCGTAGTTCTTCATCGCAGTTTATATCCTCTGACGACAATCACGGTCGAGAACTTCACGCGAACATTTCCTATTAATTCTTATTTTTATATTTTGTTTATGGACTATTTAGTTCAGGGTATGTATATTCAAAAATTCAAATTGATATGAAAATAATTTGAAGTAAAACTCATATAAATAACTAAACATGTTTAATATAATTTGATTGTTTATTAAACATTAATAATTAAATGATTAATAAAAAATAGATTGGACAGTTTCCAAGAAGGCACTTCTGAAATTTGAAGTTCAATTCTTTAGTTTGCGAAATAAATGTAATAATAAAGATCCGATAGTTATGTCTCCAAACATTTAAATGCAATATATATATATATATATATATATATATATATATGTATACCAAATTCATTGAAATAATATTTTGTTCTAATAAACAAGAATAAAATCATTGAATATCATATATATCAATCAATGCAATCGACCGATATTTATTTAAAGATTAATAAATGTATTATTTATTTGTCAGTTGTTCTAACACTATGATCGTGATTAAATTTTAATATATTTTTAAAGATTTATTAATTTTTTAAAATTTCATTGTCACACTTTTTATAATATGCTATATTGATTGAAAACTTAATTACTCTTTCTATCTTACTGGATAAAAAACTAGGTGGTAAGTTCATTTTCAAATTACAAAAATTACTTGTAAAAGATCATAATATAACAGAACCTCCGTAATATTTATTTTTATAATATATTATTTTATCGCTTTCGTGATGAACATTTAAAAAAGGATATTATTATTATGTTTAATTGGTGAATTTATTGCTTGTTTCATTTTTGAAATATATTTGTTATTCAAAAAATATTCTAACCTTTTGCAATATCCAGTGAACGGTCTTTGCGCGCGCTAAGTAAAAACAAATTAAGTGCGGTAACGACAGTGTATATTATCTCGGACAACAATGTTCCTATAAAAACTCATGTAAAACGGCTCAAACTTTTTGATCACGCTTCATTATAAAACTATTGAACCAACTGAATTCTAGTTTATGTTAAAAAATTACAAATGTTACTGGGGAAGCACCTTTTTTTAATTTTGTGCAAATCGGTTTAATAGAACGAAAGTTATAGACATTTAAGTTCATAATTTTTGCCAAAAAAGATAGCGATAAGGTTCGGTCCCCTTCTCTACTTTCTTTCATTCTCGGTACGATTTAATATTATAATAGGTGGGGGTAAACTCGGTGGCTGAGTGCCGAGCGTCGAGCGCCGCACAGCGCGTACAGTCATTAGACAATCCTCGTTGTTGTTTGTTGTGTCATTTATTACTTAGAGCCTGCAACGCCCGTTCCACTGGATTCGCGTGGTTTTATATACATAACAAAAAACAACAACAGTAAACCCTAAACAATATTAATTCATACAGTTACAAATTTGGAAAGTCATAATGAAAAAATTAACGGCCTTATCATACGAGTTTGTCTACATCATTATTAACAATTGATAATCAGACATATCGTTTGCACTCCGTAATTTGCCATTATGGTATATCATTAAACAAAGGGTATATCATTATACTTAAATTATACTTGTATTGTAAAAAATGGCAGCAATTGGTTTTAATATAATGACCTAAATGTGGAGAAAAAATATTGGCCCAGGGGTGGTTAAAATATTTATATGAACACGTTAGAAAAAATTACAAATCTACATTAATTATTTACATATGGCCAAAATTGTGAACTCCGTAATAAAACGATGTAGACAATAGTGAGTAATAGCTATCAGCAGGTACTATGGTACCATATACTATGGTAATAGGTGCTATTAGTTATAATACATACGCTATAAATGATCAATTAAAAAAAGAAATTATTGTAAAAATCTTATCTTTTCAGCGATGTATATTGCAATAAATTGTAAAAAAGAGGTGATATCACAACAAAAACACTTCGTCTGCAGCTACGTATAAAAAAACGGCTAATTAAAAATATATCTATCACCAGTTATTACTTATCTAGTATGTGTTTAGCATAATAAAATTTCGATATAATTTGTAGTACAAAGTAACATTTTCGATTTACATGGCGAGATCAAATAAACTTTCTTAATCAGTTGTTATAACAGTATTATTTCTTATTATAGGTTATAATAGAGTGCACTGTTATACAATGTACAAGTTACTATATTTTTATAATGATAGGGGTACACAATTAATTTTCAATAAAATTACAAATACTTAAAATAATTTATATTTTCTTACATACTGTTATAATGTTATAACAACTGATTAGGAAAGTTTATTTGATCTCACCAATTATATCGACAATTTTACTTAGCATCACAAATGATTTCACAACTTTATGATGCAAAACACTTACAGGATACATAATAACTGGTGATAGATATTTTTTTACTTAACCGTATTTTTATACGTAGCTGCAGGCGAAATTTTGTTGTTGTGATTTTATACAATACCATATTATGTATTATTGTTATTTTGTTGTATAATTTATATAAACATAGGAATGGATAATTTAAAATTCATAAGAAAATAAAATCAAGTAATGCTCATAATAAAATATAAAATACTTTAATTATAGAGTTTATATAGCAATTATAGAAATATATTTTGCTGGGATATTAATTTGTGAAATATAGAAAAGCGTAAAATTTGATTTTGTTTCTTGGAAATTCAGATGTCAAATATACATTAAAATTATTTTTCTTCCCTTCAATTTCTATAAATACAGGAATAACACCAATGTATATTTTATATTTTTTTCAGTATATTCGAAATGAAACTTGGTTCAATATTTGGACAAATAATTTAATATTGGTTATTCGTGATCCAATAAAATCATTCAATATTCATGAACATAATAATAACATTTTGATCTCGTGTATTTCTCTAGCAGTATGTATAATTTTTTCCTTAAAATTCAAAAGAGCAATAATTTTTTATAATCTGCTCTATGAAATTTGAAATATAATAATTTTTTTCTTATGACCAGGAATTACAATTAAATCTGCTATTTCTGATCACAATTTAAATTATATGTTTCAAGGTTTTTTGTTGTTAATTAATGTTAAACATGTAAATACGACATAAAACATATACCACTATATATTTTTCTTTTATAATTATTAGGTTAATTTACTACAGTATACGTATAAGAAACATTTAAATACATTGACTTCTATATAACCAACTTCCATTTAACATAAAGTTCTCTTTAACGAAATATTTTTAAGAACTATGACCTCTATGACCTTCGTGCTCATAATAAAATTATTCATTTACCTGATCCAAAATGGACTGCAAAAAATATGAAAACTTATTTAGAATGTTTTTTTTTTCAATAAAGTCGTAATAAATATAATTGTTAAAAGTACAAATCTTAAATTACTTCTGTAAGAGAAACATATGAACGAGCTCGCGCTGCCAAGGAAACTGATGATGTTGAAATTAAAGCTTTGATTGGTATTCTAATTCTCGCTGGAGTTTCTAAATCTGGTCATCAAAATATATTTAATATATTTGATGATTCAAAGGGAACTGAACTTGTGGCTGTTTATTTAACTATGCATATTCAATGTTTTAGAATTTTATTAAAAAATTTGAGTTTTGATGTTTTTACCAACCGTCCAGCAAGAAGGGAAATTGATAAATTGTCTCCTATAAGAGAACTTTTTGAATTTATAATCCAAAATTTTCAAAATAATTGTATTTCGAGCGAATATTCAACTTTAAATGAATAACTAATTGCTTTCCGCGGTATATGTTCGTTCTGACAATATATTCCAAATAAACTTGTGCGTTATGGAATAAAAATATTCGGTCTCATAGACGTAAACAATTCATATGCGTACAATTTGGACGTTTATGTCGGGCAACTACCAGAATGTCCTTATAACATGAATAATAATGCGGAAAGTGTTGTCAAAAGAATGGTTCAACCAATGGAGAGTTCTAGAAGCAACATAACAATGGATAATTGGTTCACACCACTTCCAGTGTTATATTTATTATCTGAAAAACAATTGACAGTAGTGGAAAATTTAAGAAAAATAAACCTTGTATTCCAAAATAATTTTCAATTTCAAAAACTAGGGAAATAAATTTGTAATTATTCAAAATTAATTTGTAATTTCAAAATAATTGTACACTCACATCTTATGTCCCGAAAAAAAATAAAGTTGTTACATTGCTATCCATTCTGCATAATGATGCTTCTATCGTTTAGGACATAGGAAGGAGAACGATAAAAATCAGACATAATTGCATTTTACAACTATAATTATAATAATAATCATAGTAAAAAATATAATATAATTGACTATTCGAGCCAATATACTTTTTTATATAACAAAGATGTGGACTATTTGAGTCTCAAAAATACAATTAAAAAAGACTCTTCGAGTCAATAAAATAAATAACTCATTAATTCGCGAAAGGTGTGAACGTACGTACAAAATCTAACAATAACAAATTCTGAATAATTACGCGACAGTAATAAATAACAATGATCAATTAACATCAATAAACATATTATATTACATATATATATATATATTAGCGTGCGACTATTAGCGTCTTTTAAAGAATAATATGAAACTTATAACGATATCTGAATCGTTGAAATGACGCACAATTATAAAAATTACTACAAAAAAAAATATTAAACGCGTATATCGACGACGACGATCGTTTTCGTACATACGAGAGCGTTGACTGCTCACACACTAATACTAATAATATTCGCAAAAAGTAAATAATTTAAATTAAATAATTTATTATCGATAATATTATTGCGCTGTACGAAACTTGATTATCGACGACGTGCTGCCGATAATTTAAAATTTAAACATTTAAGTTTCAACAATTATGTTTTATTTAAATTTTCATTTTTGAATGTTGTTTACTAATGTTATTTGCTACTTCTTATAATGTAAATAAATGTAATTCCATCTATTTTAATGTAATATTTATTCAAATTGTATTGTATATTATACTTGTATTGTTAATTATAAAATTATTGCAAATTTGAAGAAGAAATAGTGTAGTGTTTGCATACTATTATATTATCATGATTTAAGATTTATTTTACACTGTTCAACGGAATGTGTTTTTCCGTACCGATGTACAATGTGGTGTCGTTTTATTCTTTCTTCTGTTATAAAAATTATGTGCATGCCCGTATTAGTAATTAATAAAAACAATAATATAAATCGTACTTCATTGTTCAACTCAACTATCATATGAAACATTACACTTGTGGTTTGGACTGATTAACGCAATAACTAAATTCACATATTACTGTCTTACAACATTTACAAAGGGTAAAACCCTAATTAATATAAAACGAAACCACTTATAATATTAAAAAAACCATAAACACTATACTGTAATTATATATTTCTATTTATTATTCTTCGTGGTATGGATTATTTAGATGAACGTAAGTATAACGCCGCAATTTAAAATTTAATAGAAAAATTTAAAATATATAAATAAAAATATCTCTAAAAAAAATTTTATATTAGTCATTTAAACATCAATTTTATTTGACACCACATTAATTTTAATTAAACAAGACTAAGTTCATTGAATATCACATAAATAAAATAATTCAAAATTCAAAGTTCAATCAAAATTTTTAATGCATATCTTTTTATTGGGTATAAAATGTTAACATGTTTAAGGCAATAAATTGATTATTTCAAATTCTAGAGTCTTACATGATATGGTGAAACCCTATTAAATGCGTTGCAAAAATATTTAGTATATTACAAAATCCATATAAAACATAGTATTAAATATTACTATACAATATTCGTCTTTGTATGGACTATATAGAAGCAAGTATGTATTATCCTAAAATTAAAAATTTAGTAAAAAAGATATTAAAATATATAACATAAAAAAAACATTGAAAATTTTGTTGTTTAGTAATTTACACATCTTAATTTTATTAGACGACACATTCATTTTAATTAAATTTGAATTAAATCATTGAACATCACAAAAATAAAATATATATAAATGATATATATATAATATATATAAATATCATATTATATTTATATTTATTAATATTTGTATCATAATAGTAATAAATAATAGGATCTTTTGCAATATTTAGATTTAAATATAATTAGTTCTATATCTTATTGCAATATTATTGTTCAGAGAGCTATAATATTTATTTATTATTAGTTAATCAAAATAATATGAGTTCGTGCATACAGTATGAACAATTTAATATAATTCATAAAACATACATTTTGATATGTCGTAGCAACCTAATTCTTTGGAATTATTAATAATAATAATTATAATAATATTATATATATTATTGTTATTATCGGAAATATATTGGAATGATATCAAAAAGCTCATTAAAAAAAGGGTATTTGCATCAATCTAATTTAAATAGAAATATTTCTATAAGTAAACGCATACTATAATCTATTCGCATGGTTCTTAAAATAAGAGCTCCGTTATATATTTATTATTTATAAATTGTAGCTTTCTATTTATTGAGTTCATATATACCTAATTATATATTTCTAACTTCTTTCCCACTATTTGAGATGTAGAATTGTCGTTACAACCTAGCACATTGCAGTTATAAATATGTAAATTATGTTTTCTGAGATGTGCCCCCTACATCTTTCACACTCTATATTGAATCGGAAATTGAAATTCTGATAAAAAAGCAATTGTGTAAATTTTTCGTAATATGGTAGGTATTAATTGTTATTAATAAATAAATAAAAAAATATATATATAGACCAATTACTCTGTCACTTTTATGTCAATTTCATATATTATGTCATTCACACATATTTCCTAAATATAAAATACCAAATATAATTTTTAATATTCGTTGTAAATCAGTTACCAATTTGATTTAATATTTATTATATACTGAGATGAATTTTTTTTTATTTTCACTGGCAAAATTAACATTTTTTTAAATAATATTTATCATTTCTTTTTGTTGTTAATTTACGTAACTAAAAAATAAATAATAATATATACAGTATACATCCATATAAATATTTTTAAACATTATATAATTAATTAAGGAGAGGGAAAGTTCAATCAAAATTTTTTATGTATATCTTTTTCTTGGGTATGGCATGTTGAAGGCAATAAATTGATTATTTCAAATTCTAGAATCTTACTTGATATAGTGAAACCGTATTAAATGCGTTATGAAAATATTTAGTATATTACACAATCCATATAAAACATAGTATTAAACATTTCTATACAATATTCATCTTTGTATGAACTATATAGCAAGAAGTATGTATTATCCAAAAATTAAAAATTTAGTAAAAATAATATTGAAATATATAACATAAAAAAGACATTGAAAATTTTGTTGTTTAGTAATTTACAAATATTAATTTTATTAGACAACACATTCATTTTAATTAAACTTGAATGAGATCATTAAATACACGAATACAAAAATAAAAAATATATATATATAACAGTATAATAATATTAAATAGAATCAATGCAATATTTAGATTTAAAAAAAATTAGTTCTTTATCTTATTGCTATATTATTATTATTTAAAAAGCTATAATATTTATTTAATATTTATCACTTGTTGATCTTAATAATTTGTGTTCATGCATACATAATGAATAATATAATGTAATTTATAAAACATACATGTATGTATGCCGTAGCGACCTAATTCTTTGGAATTTTAAATAATAATAATTATAATTATATTATATATATTATTGTTATTATTGGAAATATATTGGAATAAAATAAAATACCCCTTAAAAATAAGGGTATATGCATAAATATGATTTAAATAGAATTATTTTAATAAATAAACTCAAACTATAATCTATTCGCATGGTTCTTAAACTAAGAGCTCCGTTATATATTTATTATTAATAAAGTGTAGCATTCTATTTATTGAGTCCATGTACACCTAATTATACATTTCTAACTTCTTTCCCACTATTTGAGATGTGGAATTGTCTTTACAACCTAGCTCATTGGAATTTTATATATGTAAATTATGTTTTCCGAGATGTGCCACCTACATCTTTCACACTCTATATTGAATCGGAAATTGAAATTCAGATAAAAAATCAATTGTGATAATTTCTCATAATAAGGAAGGTACGAGTATTAATTGTTTGTTAATATATATATATATATATAATATATACATACAGGGCCGGCCCAAGATACGGGCGAACCGGGCGGTTACCCGGGGCGCCTTAGGGTCCCAGACAGACGACCAGCGAAAGCCGGAAATTTTTTTGTTTTTAATCAAAACGCTGGCCATCTATTCTAAATCAGATCACACTCCAAAATAGCAAAATATTGTGAAAATATTTAGAATAATTAAGAATGACTATGTACTTAAGGGAATATTATTACATTTTTTGATAATTGTGCCCGATTAATTATTTTATCCAGAATTATATGAATATAAGTCGTTTTAAACAATATCTATATGTAAAATAGTATTTAGTAATTTGATTATTTTTAAGGGCTCCTTATAAAAATTTGCCCGGGGCGCTATAATACCTTGTGCCGGCCCTGTATACATATATATATATATATATAGACCAATAACTCTGACACTTTTATGTTAATTTCATATATTATGTCATTCACACATATTTGCTATACATAAAATACCAAATATAATTTATAGTATTTCTCTAAATTCAGTTATCAATGTTATATTGTAGTTATAAGGTTTATACCCAAATTAATTTTCATCTAATTTTTCATTTATTTATATTTGTTGAACATAGTATTCAAAATAAAATTTTTAATTTACAATCTCTAAATTCAGTTATGAATTCAATACAAAAATTTCTTAATAAACAAAGATAATAATTTTTATGTTTAAACCGGACATTCCTATATTTATAAAATTATATTTTTCAATGTTATTTGTTGTTAATTTATGTAATAAACAAAAACAAAAAATAATGTTATACAAAGTTATATTCATAGCATTAGCTGTAAAGTTATAAACCGTTAAATTTACTTTTTAGATGATATAATTTTATATGATTATGTTGGGTACGCTTTTACGGAGTGGAACGCGCTGTCGAATACGTCATGTAGAATTAATCGTGAAAAATTGTTCTAGAATATTCAAAGGCGCGTCCCCCGCTCGCCAGCGTTACCTACCGGGCTTATCGCGATAACGATAGTTATATTTTTATCACGCTGTCCGTCGCCTACGCTGCCCGGAAAACCACTGCGACAAGGTGTGTCGATGAAACTGCACGTGTCTATCGATGTGTTTGGCTGTTTTGTTTTCTTTTTCGAACACGCACGTCATTTTGTTTTCATTTCGTAGTTCGCCGTCGCGCGATTTATTTAACGTCGCCGTTTGATGTCTACATGCACGTAGACGTCGATTGCCGTTGTCGTCGCGTCACAAAAGCACGCGCAAGTTTGCCGTCGCGCGATTTATTTAACGTCGCCGTTTAACGTCTACACGCGCGTGGACGTCGATTGCCGTTATCGTCGCGTTACAAAAGCACGTGCTAGTTCGCCGTCGCGCGATTTATTTTAACGTCGTCGTTCGATGTCTACATGCGCGTAGGCATCGTTTGCCGTTGTTGTAAAGATTGTCCGTATCGCGACACCTCAACTCGCGACCTTTAACATCGTTGCCGTTGTCATCACGTTTTGGATTCATGCTGTTTGCCTTCGAGTTCAAGGTCTGCCGGTAATCATCGTTATCGTTGTATCGGGTTTAAGGTCAGGTCTATCCATTTATGGTATTTATTTGTTAGTAAAATTGTAATTAACCATATTTCATAGATTTAAATCAATCGCGTTTGTTATCGTTTTGCATGTCTCCCCCCTTCCCCTCATAGTAATTAAGTACAATTTACATTGTCTTGTTCTCTTGTTATTTTTCTCTTAATTAATACAGTCCATTTTTTATATTTGTATCTCATCATTGTTATTATTAGTGTTGGGATTTCGATACACTTTGCATTTTTTTCTGAAGCTTTCTGTACGATGCTCGTTTTGTTACAAATATGTTTTAGGTATTTTTAATTTAGAATAAGACATTTTATTTTGCATTTTTTTGCATTTTTTGACAATTTTTAATTTTAAAGTCATTTTTGACTTTTTTTAGAGCATTTTAGGGGTTTTTAAGTTATTTTTGATGTTTTTGAATTTAAAATTAATGATTACAGATTAATATAATATATTATATTAATAATATAAAATAGTTATATGCTAACAATATATGAAAACCCAAATGACCTATTTCTTATCTACAGTTCTTAGATATTAAATTTATGTTATATTAATTATATAGCGTAGCGATCTATTAGGGCAGCGTTTCTTAACCAGGGGTACGCGTACCCCTGGGGGTACGTAAGAAGGTATGAGGGGGTACGCGAAAAAAAAAGCGGAATCGCGGAAAAAATTTAATTTGTTGTATTTGAAATGGTTTGTTGTTTGTGAAATATTTAATAATTTAATAATATTTGACATAAAAATCGGTTCATAATATATTAGTGTACTTATAACTATAATACTATAATTAGTATAATATTACAATATAGGCGGTTGTACAGTTTACACTGAATTTTATCTAATCGGGTAGTCCGGTTATGTGTATCGTTATTCGGCACAATTTCGTTCGTGTGTGTATTAAAAATCCATAAATCATTTTTATGTTACATCCAGATAAAACCACCACTGTCTGTTAGTTTGATATCGACATCTATTCTAATAATTAGTTAGTCGCTTGTTTTCAATGTGTTCGTGTCACAACACTACGTACCTACATAAATATTCAGTTATTTCAGTGGTTTCGTAATTTTTATTTTTACATTTTATAACATTTTTTACCATGGATCAATGGTTAAAAACAGGTACCGTTAATAAAAGGAAAACTACAGAATTAACCGATCCTATTCAAAGCACTAATGACATACCGTCATCGATTACTAATCTTGCCGAACAAAATCCTATGAAAAAGTTACCACAGGTTAGTGATACTAAACTTCTAGTTCCACTACCGGGAAAATAAGGAAATATAGTGAAGAATATTTGTCCCAAGGGTTTTCATTTATTATGATTGAAAATGTCGCTAAACCCGAATGTGTTGTTTGTGGAGAAGTAATATCTAATGGTAGTATGAAGCCTTCACTACTTACTCGTCATTTGAATACTAAACATTCAGATTAAAAGGACAAAAATATCACTTTTTTCAAACGTTTGCTGGAAAATAAAAATAAGTGCAATATGCGTACCTACCTCTCTTCAGGTATTGCTAACGAAGATGCTGTTGAAGCATCTTTTGGAATTAGTTATCGTATCGCCAAAAGTGGTAAAAATCACACCATCGGTGAAAATTTGATTTTGACAAGCATTAAAGACGCAGTTTCTTGTATGTTCGGAAAAGACCATGTCCATAAAATAAATTCTATCCCATTATCAAATGACACAGTCAGTAGTAGATTCAAAGACATTTCTAATGATATTGAGGAGGCAATATTAAAAGACATCAGTGACAGTCAATTGTTTTCCATTCAACTTGACGAGAGTACTGATGTAGCACAATTAGCTGTTTTGTTAGTTATTGCATGGTATTTAAAAGAAAATGAAAGCGTAGAAGGGCTTTTGCTTTGCCATCCTCTTACTGAACGCACAACAGGTGCAGATATTTTTCAAGCTATTGATTCTTACTTCACGGAAAAGAGAATAAAGTGGTCAAAATGTTGTGGTTTAAGTACTGACGGTGGCCAGTCTATGTCAGGTTGTTACACTGGTCTTCTTGCACGTGTCAAGGCAGTAGCTCCCCTGGTAAAGTGGACTCATTGTTGTATCCATCGACAAGCTCTTGCATCGAAACCTCTTCCTGCTGATTTGAAGGACGTTCTGGATGATTCTTGTAAAGTCGTCAACTTCATTAAGCCTCGCCACACAAACTCCAGAATATTTTCAGCATTGTGTGAAGATATGGGCAGTAATCACAAAACCCATTTTTTCATACTGAGGTTCGATGGTTATCACGAGGTAAAGTCCTTACTCGTTTGTTTGAACTTAGACATGAAGTTCAAATGTTCTTTGAAGACCACCCTTTTCGACTTTCATTAAAATTTAACGACCATAAATGGCTTCAAAAACTTGCATACTTATCCGATGTTTTTTTGAAATTAAATCATCTAAATTTGACTCTTCAAAACAGTGCAGGGACAATATTCCAAGTTACTGACAAAATAGAATCTTTTGTTAAAAAATTAGAATTTTGGAAGTCGTGTATTGAGAATAACCAACCAGAAGTTTTTGAAACACTGCACGATTTTCTCTGTGAAACTGATATGAACTTATCACAAGACATTAAAGACCAAGTTGTTCAACATTTGAATGGACTTAAGGAAGCTTTTAATAAATACTCCCCTAAATGTAGAAAAGAAGACCACTGGATTGCGTTCCCTTTCAGTGAAAACTATTTTAAATCTGCAGTTTTATCAATCCGAGAAAAAGAAAAACTGATTGAACTGAAAACGGATTCTTCACTTGAGGCAGCATTTGAAAAGAAATCCCTTATCACCTTTTGGGCTGACATAAAAGACGAATATCCTGAGCTTTCATACAAAGCATTCAATGTTCTGCTACCGTTCACGAGCACTGTATTGGTGGAGAGGGCCTTTTCGTCTTACACGTACATTAAAAATAAGTATCGTAATAGACTCTCTGTGAGTTCAGATTTACGAGTTTACTTATCATCAGCGAAGCCAGATTTCAAAAAATTAAGTAATAGTAAAGAAGCCAAGGATCGCATTAAAATTATATAATACAGTAATATATTTATAATTATATATTAATATTGTTTTTTTTATATATACATGCCTGCTGATTAAAATAAATAAATATTTTCAAATTTTCCATTATCAAACTTATTTTATAATTTATAATCTATCTTAGGTGAAAAAATATGAAAAACTGACATTTAGGGGTACGTAAAGCAGTGGTAAGAGATCAAGGGGTACGTGAATGAAAAAAGGTTGAGAAACGCTGTATTAGAGCAATAAAATCGATAACGACTTTCGACAATACATCACACCAGTCACACCGTTTAGTGCGAGGTTTATCGTTTAGAGGGCATTTCTATTTGAAAACCTGAAGCACGCTCTCGTGATTCAGTGTAACAATAAAGAATAATTTTTTATTTATTAATATATGAAGACATGAAGTAAAATAAAATATTAACATACATGTAATGTAACTTTTTAAATTTTAAGCTATTTTAAATAAATTTTAAAGACATTTTTTTAATGCATTTTTTGAGTTTTTTTATGTCATTTTTGCATTTTTTTAAGGTCATTTTTCGCGATTTTTAAGGATATTAAAATCCCAGCCCTAGTTATTATTATTCATACGTCGTGACATATATCGTCCCTACTATATCCTTTACCGGTCTTTTCACCGTAGTGCGTTTTGCATTTGGTCTCTCCCCGCAAAAACCATCTGACGGGGATTGCGGTGCGTACGGATTATTTTTCTAAAATTCGAAATTGCTATACTTCCTTGCATTCTGCTATATAGCGTTTGATATATCATTTAATTATTTTCATATGATACCTTATTATATGTAACCCAAGAGTATCATTCATACAATGACCCTGGTATTCCCCAATATCAAATTAAATTGAACTTTTTAAACACTGTCATTTCTATGAGGCCTGCGCGCGACCTGTTATGTACACATACGTTTTAAATATATAAGCAATTGGAAAATCACTCACGACTTTTTCAGTGATTTGTATATATATATATATATATATATATATATATATATATATATATACAGTGGGTAAAAAAAGTCTCCGTACGCTGTTGATAGATTTTTTCAATAACAAATAGTTATAATTTAAAAGATTTATTACTTCATATTTTTAACAAACATTTATTAAGAAACATATAAATATTTTGTTTTTAGAAAAATAAAGCATATATGTATATTAATTATTTAATTATTAACAAGTATATTTATAAATAATTTTAAGAAAATAACAGCAAAAAAGTCTCCGTACAAAATAACATTAATATTTTTAACTTAATACAATATCATAATTATTATAACTTTGTCATAATTAATGATCAGTTGGTCCTCCTTTAGCTGTAATTATTTCGTGCATTCGCTTTTCTATTAATTCAACTAATGTTGTTGTAACAGCTGAGTCAATACTGTTCCATACTTCAAGTATTGAATTTTTCAATTGATTTTTGTTTCGAGTTTGATAATTTTTTAAGCGTCTACCTATTTCATCCCATAAATAATCTATCGGATTCATGTCTAGTGATTGTGGAGGTGTGTTAAGTTGCTTTGGCATTCGGTATAACAACCATTCTTTAACTTTTTTTACGGTATGTTTTGGATCGTTATCTTGTTGAAAAATAAACGAATTGCAAATATTTAGTTTTTCAAATACAAGTTATTTCTCAAAATGTTTAAATATATATATTGATCCATAATACCATCAATAAATACTAAATTACCAACACCAGCAGCGCTCATACAGCCCCAAACTAATTCATTACCACCTCCATGTTTTTCCGGGCACAAATTGTTACAATCCATCTGCTTTTCTGGTTTTCTCCATACCATAACTCGCCCATGAGAACCAAAAATATTAAATTTGCTTTTATCATTGAATAATACAGATTTCCAAAAATCATTTCCCTTATTAATGTGTTCCTTCGCAAATTCTAAACGTTTCTTTTTATTTATTTGACTGATAAATGGTTTTTTCTAGCTACACAACCTTTATATCCTGCGTTTCTAATAACATTACGAATGGTCTGTGGCACAACTTACATTATAATCAGTAGTAATCATACCAGCCAGTCTTGGTGCAATGTTTTTTGGTTGCATCACAACTGCTCTTAGAATAGCCTTCTTTTGATGTGATTTTAATTTTTAGGGACGACCAGTACGATTTCGATCTTCAAAAGAGCCAGTTTTGTTGTACGGGTTATAATATATTGTACAGTCGAGTGCGACTTCTTTATTATTTGTGCAATATTTCTAAGCGAATTACCTTCTTCTCTTAGTTGAACTACTAATTTACAAATATCAATCGGTATTTCCAATGTTCAATGCTATTGAATGAAAAATACGGTACGAGTACGACTGATGATAATAAAAACCTACTGTCACGCACGTAATGCTGACTATGTTTTATCGCCAGTTTACATTGCCAGTTTTATCTACATTTAGGTTGAATTCTCAATCTATACGAATTTTTCCCACCTGAATACTATTTTTATCTCTTTTTCATATTATGTACGGAGACTTTTTTGCTGTTATTTTCTTAAAGCTATTTATAAATATACTTGTTAATAGGTAAATAATTAATATGTATGCTATATTTTTCTAAAAACAAAATATTTGTATATTTCTTAATAAATGTTTGTTAAAAATATGTAGTAATAAAACTTTTTTTATTTGTTATTGAAAAAATCTATCAACAGTGTACGAAGACTTTTTTTACCCACTGTATATATATATATATAGGGTGGTCCTTCAAAAATGGTAAAAAATTTTTTTACAATTTTTATCGGGGCACCCTGCCATTTTGTTCTACTTATTAAAAAAGAACTATAGGACTTTTTGCAAATTGTTTAGCATAGTTTAAGGGGATGCTACCACCCTTTAAAGTTTAAACTAATTCAAATATATTGAGGGAAAATAAATAATTAGTCATAATAACAAACAAACATATTTTTATTGAATAATTCAGTGAATTTTACATCATCTACATTGTAATAAATATTTAAAGAAGAAAAAAAGCTATCATTGATTTAAAATTCTTACATTTAACTTTATTTTAAAACATTAAGGTTCATTTTTTAGAGTCTGGATATTTTCTTCGAAACTGCTTGACTAACAACAATAAGTATTACTTTTGTTCTTCATGTGTTGTATGAAGTTTATTGTATTCCTCCATGAGTGCTACCCTACGTTCGGCTACATTATTGACAATTTTGACTGTATTCTCTATTGCCTTACATGTCTTGTAGGTTTCATTTTCATTCCAATTATTCACATCAGTGTCAAAAAAATCTGAAGCTTAATTCATAATTTTAAAAAACCTCAGAGTGTTATTTGTTACAAAATCTTGCAAGTCTTTTTGGTGGATGACATCAGGATTAACACGTACACGTTTCAAGGATCCATTAGTTTTTTCATTTTTCGAAGAATGTGCCATTTTTCTTTTAGTTTCAAAAAACACATTGTCATCGAAAAATGCAAAGGCAACTAGTTCTTCTGATAAGTACCGCAAATGTCTTAGGTACTTTCTCATGGCACACAAGGAAATGCCTTTATTTACATTTTTGTACTCTTTCAAGTTATTCAGGAGCAATAAATCATTTCAAGGCGCAGAACAAGCAGATTGTGCCTGATACCAACTTTGAATGTGGATTTTCTCCACAAAGATTATACTTGACGAACATCCAAATTCTTCCTGTTTATAGAGTTTAAACTGAGCTCTAAATAAATAAATCTTGAGCGAGTATATGACCTTTGTTATCCATCTCGATGCAATCCACATGGGGCTCTATCAAAGCTTACACCTACGTTATTGTCTAAAATATTAATTGTACCTCTTTTTATAAAAGGTGGATCAATGTGAAAACATGAAACTACTTCTTCCTGATTGGAAAAAGTTTCACTATCACTTGAGCTTGATTCTTCTTCAAGTATGTCCGAAAGAATTGATGTTTGCTTGAAAGCAATTTTTTATATACTTCTTCACGCTCTTTCATTTGTTCAAAACGTTCTTTTTTCTTGATTGACTCAGCTACTTTTTTTGCAAAGCCTTTATCAAAACTTCCTATTTTACCAGGTCTTCCTTTATATTTCTAAGAAATTAAAAATTCCTTATCCTCTTCGTTTTTCATCATATTAAGGGCATTCGCATGTGCAATATCAAAAAGGTCTTCTAAAGCCATCTTCCAAACTTCTTCTTTTTTTCTTAAACCTTCTGAGCATTTTGATTTGTTTTCTTTGTTCTTCTTAAGCTTTTGCCATTCCTTAAATAGTCTTTCAGTTTTATCAACTACGTGTTTTTTCAATTTAGTGGGAATATTAGATTTTCCCAAACATTGAGGACGTCACTTACAGTACAGTGTGCTGAATCCCTAATATTTAATTTAAGTTCCTTTTTGTAATGGAAAAAAATACTTAAAACGTCTCTTTTACTTGGCAACTTCGTTAGGCTTAAAGATGACGAAATTTCACCAACTAGCCAAATATCCGTAGATTTTCTATCATGAAAGATTCTTTTGTGTTAGCTGTCATGTTTACAAATATTTATTTAAGGTCAAAAAACCAAGTCCTAATTTAATTAATTTAAAAATTTTCAAAAATTTACTTTTGTTAAAAATATTTTAATACTCTGATGAAAAGATCACTCGAGTTACAAAGTACAGTCTACGTCTACTCCATTTAATATCTGGCAACACATTGACACGGCGCTGGGTGGTCGACATACCTATTGTGTTATCTGTGGCGGATTGTTGACAAAGTTTTTTCCATTTACGAACATGTCCTAACAAGAAAGACTCCGGTCTACACTTCGTTACCTTACTGTCTACAGTGTAGACACTGGTTCTTAACCGGTGGTCCATGGACCCCTTGGGGGTCCGTAGATGGTTACTCGGGGGTCCACGGAGTGGCTGTGAATTTTTAACCAAAATAACCCACAATTAAATTTGTTTCGATAGCATTTTTAAGATAACAATAATAATGTCTTACCCGCATTCTGCCATTTGAAAAATCACAGTGTTTTTAAATATATAATTTAGATTACGATAATCTTATATTATGTCATATTAACTATAAAAGTATCGTAATCGTAAAATATTATATGGGCATATGGCAATAAAATCTAACGAGCATTTTAATTGAACACAGAAAACTATCACTTCAGTTGACCCGCTGCCGTCACGTTGTGCATTGTGCGTCAAATTTGCTGTCCCAACCGTCATAATATTCATTTCAGTTTTCGCACCATTTTATATTTATATTTTTGACATTTTAATAATTATTACAATGTCGAAAAAAAAAAAGTACAATAACTCTTATATGTCATTTGGTTTTACATATATTACCGAACGCGATGGTACACAAAAACCACAATGTTTAATCTGCGGAAAAATTCTTGCAAATGGAAGCATGAAGCCAAGCTAAGCTTAAGGAACATCTTGATTCGGTACATCCTCAACATGCATCAGATAGTCTAGAAGTCTTTCAAATAAAAAAAGCACGTTTTGAAAAAGCTGGTACATTACCCAAACTTGGATTTGTACCTCCGCAAAAACCTTGTCTCGAAGCATCTTATAAAGTAGCTTATCGCATAGCTAGAAGTAAAAAACCACATTCAATTGGCGAGTCACTAATAAAACCATGTGCATTAGAAATGGTAGAACTAGTATGTGGTTTGGAACAACGAAAAAAAATTGAAGCTGTACCTTTGTCAAATGATACTATTAACTCCAGGATTTCTGATATGTCTACTAACATTTTGGAACAAGTAATTCGGGAATTAGATTCAACCCCTTTTCCATTCAGTATGCAGTTGGACGAAAGTACAGATATATCTCAATGCAGCCAATTATTAGTTTTTGTACGTTACATATATTCCGGAACTAGCAAAGATGAATTTTTATTTTGTCAACCACTTTTGAAAACTACAAGGGCAATTGACGTGTTTGAAATGATTACTAATTTTTTTTCTAAACATAAATTAAATTATAAAGAAAAACTCGGTTTGCTGTGCACCGATGGTGCTCCTTCGATGCTTGGTAAATTATCCGGTTTCACGGCGTTGATAAAGAAGGAAATTCCCGATATCATCATCACTCATTGTTTTCTACATCGGCACGCTTTGGCATCAAAAACTCTACCAACCAATCTAAAAGAAGTTATGACGACTGCAGTCAAAGTTGTAAATTTCATCAGAGCTAGAACCTTACATCACCGACTTTTCAAAGTTTTATGTCAGGAAATGGGATCTGAACACGA
The DNA here is from genome assembly GCA_032441825.1 of Chaetogeoica ovagalla. NCBI lineage: Eukaryota > Metazoa > Arthropoda > Insecta > Hemiptera > Aphididae > Chaetogeoica > Chaetogeoica ovagalla. The sequence continues at coordinate 8,998,890 of CM063737.1, forward strand.
AGTTATCCTTTACTACACAGAAGTGCGTTGGCTTTCCAGAGGACAAGTTATGAAACGTTTGTATGAACTTCGAGAAGAAATTTCTTATTTTTTAATAGAAAGGCAAAACTCACTCTCAAAAAATTTTGATAGTATTGAGTTCGTTCATAGATTGGCATATTTAACAGATATTTTTAGTCATTTGAACGAAGTAAATATATCGATTCAAGGACGAGAAGTAACAATTATGGACGCGTCCGAAAAAATAAACGCATTTGTTAATAAAATTTCCCTGTGGAAAAGAAGACTTCAATCGGAAAATTTAGCGAACTTTCCAACACTTGAACAGGAGCTTTCAAAAAATAATATTGCTTTGGCCAGTTCCATAAAAACGCAAATTTGTGAACATCTTGATGCACTGGAAAATTCATTTGGCAATTATTTCGATTCTACATTTTTAAAATCAGAAATATGGTTACGTAATCCTTTTCTTGTGGACTTAAATACAATTGATGATTCAGACCTTGTTAAAGAAGAATTAATTGATTTAAGATCAAAAGAAATGGCACGCTACGAATTTTAAACAGAAAATTTAATCGAATTTTGGTGTTCGTTAACGAAGGCTTATCCACGAGCTGTATCCAGGGCAATGACATTTTTGATTCCATTCGCTACTACCTATCTTTGTGAGTCTGGATTTTCTACAATGGTCACAATTAAAACTAAAACAAGAAATCGATTGGACATTAAGGATGATATGCGCGTTGCTCTGTCCAATACGGTCCCAGATTTCAAGGCAATATTGCAATCAAAACAACAACAAATATCACATTAAAAATTGTTATTTACTACGAGAAAAGTGATTATTCACAATAATTTAATATAGTATTAGTTATTAGTAGTATTATGATTTATCATTAAAAAATAATTAAAATTAAAATTTTATTTATTTATTTATATATATTTTTTTTTTGGTGGGGGTCTGTGATTATATTTTATTCTTCAAAGGGGTCCATGGACCTATGGTCTACACATTATATTTGATATTACGTATAAATACGTCCATACTATTATAGACATAATTATATACTTGTACGATAATATATTAATATGTATATAAATAAATATATATATATATATATATACGTCATTACTACTCAAAGGGTTAATAATTTATAATAAATTACAAAGTATATCAAATTTGTTAATTTATAATTTTTTTAAACTTTGGTAGCGACTCCTAAAATTTGTTTTAAGATGTTCCAATTTCTGTGGATGTCTTTATTTTATACATAGAACAAAATAAGAGGGTGCCCCATACAAAATTTTAAAGTTAATTTTTAAGGACCACCCAAATATACATATATGTTTTTCTATGTGTTCAAAAGAACTTATTTTAGGTCGCATTTTTATACATCGCAGTTTCTTGGAATTTTATTTTGCATAAATCAACCAACAGATAGAAATAATAATTTGATATATTATGCTATAGAGGAATAACTCGCATGCCTCCTAAAATGTCCTATTTCCTAATTCATATAAATATAATAAAACATTTCCTAATCTTAACTAATTACAACGTTAAAGAAGAGAGGATTAAAATATTTTAAAAATTCTTTATATTCAAATAATTCTTATAGATATTAAAAAAATAATTAAAGGAATCGAAGTGCAATGCGCTTTGTAGGAACTCCTTATTTTTTATTTTTTATTTTTTTATTATTTCAACAACAACAAAATTAGAGAAATGTTACATTCTTGGAGTCGAGAGAGTTGATCCTTAAAGGGACATATCATCAAACTTTTCATTTTCTATCTATCGGTGTTTTGACATTTTCAAAATTAAATATTGATACTCAATGTCAAACGTGTTTTGCAAAATATCTTCCTCTTTTTTAAAAAAAATATTAAAATCTAATCACACCACAAGCCGTGGGAATTTTTCCTGTAACGAATATATTTAAAATATGTAGCTAAATTACATGTTAATCATATGTGACTTTTTAATCATTTTAAACCAAAAGTAATACACCATAATTATAAATTTTTTCTTTTATTTTTCATGTTGTGCATTACAAAGTATTAAGTTTGTATAAATCTAAGATTTAAAATTCAAACAAAAATATTTGATATACTCGTATCTAAAATAATATATATATATTTTTTAATATTCTTTACTGTTCATTAGTACATATCAATTAAAAATTAACAACACATTTATTTAAATTAACCAAGAAATAGTTCATTGAATATCAAATATATTATATTTTGCAGAATTCAACCGTCAGACAGAAAATTATAAATTCGATATATTATGCTTTACAGGAATAATTCTTTCGCCTCCCAGGATGTGCTATTTCGTTAATTTTGTTACTATTGAAACAAAGAATAATTTTCTAACCTTACCTTATGAAAACTTTAAAAAAAGTTTGTTACAAATATTGCAAAAATTGTTATATTTAAATTTTTCTTATAAAGTTAAGAAAATAAATTTTGAGACTCAAAGTTCAACGTGTTTTGCAAAATAACTTCCTCATTACAAAAAAAATATAAAAATCGGATCAAAACAAAACGCGTGAGAATAACCAATAACCAATATATTTAAATATTGTAACTAAAGTACATCACATGCTCATTTATGTTAATATAAAAACTAAATAAAATATGCTATAATTATAATATTCTATTTTTCATTTTTCGTTGTGTCGATTACATAGATGAAAGTAAGTATGAACTTAAAATATAAAATTCAAAAGAAAAATATTTTATATATATATATATATATATATATATATATATATATATATATATATATATATATATATATTGGTTAATAAATATCTTATTGCTCTTTGCGTTTCATAAGAAAATGTCAATTTTGTTTTACAACATCATAATTCTTATTGAATAGGAAAGGGTTCTTTGAATACCACATACATATTTCAGTGCATTCCACTGATAAATGGTCTAATGTTTAGAAATTTAAAATTATTTTGCGAGCTATCATAATAGTAGTAATCGATTTTCATATAAATTTTAATAGTTCTTATGAAGTTTTCTTCTCAAAATCAATGGAATGTAATATGTCATTCATTTGTATTTGCTGAGCATAATATTTCAAATAATATTTTTAATATGTCTCCTGTAAATTCAGTTGTTAATTGGATACAATAATGTCTTAATAAACTAAGATTATAATTCTTACACTTCCACCGGCAATCTATATATCATTTTAAAATGTATTCTTCAATGTTTATTGTTTTTAACTTATGTAATAAATAAAAAAAAAATGCTTTATAACGATATTTTAATAGCATTTGCTGTAAAGTTACAAAATGTATAATTTTATTCTCAGATGTGGTTTTATTATATGATTATATTTCTAAAATTTCAAATTGCTACACTTCCTAGCGTTCAGTTATTTGGTATTTTATATACTAATTCATTATTTACTTATGATATCTTATTATGACTAACCATAGGGTATAATTTATACAATTACACTGGTATTCTCCAATATCACTATATATTGTATTGTCTAACATTTTTGTTGGTATGAAGCCTGCGCGCGACCGGCAATATACTTATTAGTTTTAAATACATACGTCACTGAAAAAACTTTCACGCCTTTCAGAGCGATTTCGATATGTTTGTTTATTTATTTTTTTTTTAAATAAAAAATGTGTGTACAGCGCATTTTACTTCTTTGATTCTTCAAATATTAGTTTGCATAAGCCAATCAAAAAACAGAAAATTATAAACTCGATATATTATTTTTAACAGGAATAATTATTGTGCCTTCCAGAATGACCTAAATTGGTAATATTGTTACTATTGAAAAATAGAAAAATTTCCTATCGTTACCTTACGAAAACTTTAAATAAAAGTTTTAAAAATGTGTTACAATAATGGTTTATATTCAAATTCTCCTTATAGATTTTAGAAAAAAATTTTTTGAAAACCGAAATCTAATGCGCCCTGTAGGAAATCTTTATTTTTCTAATAACAAAATTAGAGAAATCGAACATTCTAGAAGTCGTGAAACATTTTCTTTTATGGATATAACATCAAACATTTTATTTGCTCTCTATCGGTATTTTAACATATACAAAAAAGAACTTTTAGACTCAAAGTTGATCGTATTTTACACAATTTCTTGCTCTTTTCAAAAAAAATAATGAAATCGCATGACTCCACAAGGCGTCAAAATTTTTTCAGTGACGCATGTATTTAAAATCTGTAACTAAAGCACATGTTCATCTCGTGCCTCTTTAACTTAATATGTAAACCAAAAATAATATACTATAATTATAATTTTCTATTTTGTATTTATTGTGTTGTGGATTACATAGGAAATAGTATGTATGAATCGGAAATTTAAAATTTAAATAATACTATTTGATATATATACAAAAATAAGTATTTTAATTTTCTTTGTCTTTCATAAGCACATATCAATTTAATTTCACAGGATAATAATCCTAATTAAACTTAAAAGGGTTCCTAGAATATCATGTATATATATATACATTCTAATATATAAAATTCTCGTGTCACAGTTTTCGTTGCCATACTCCTCCGAAACGGCTTGACCGATTTTGATGAAACTTTTTGTGCTTATCCGGTATCTATGAGAATCGGCCAACATCTATTTTTCATCCCCCTAAATGTTAGGGGTAGTCCACCCCTAAATTTTATTTTTTATTTTTTAGACAAAATTTTTAATTTCTATTTTTTATGATACAACATACAAAAATACATACAATCCTCAATTTTCACCCTTCTATGATCAACCCTTATTTTTTAATAGCTATTTTAGTAATTTAATCATTTTTCCTCTCCGGTCGAAAACTGATCAATCGTCATTTAATTAGTTATCCCCGCCAGATGTCTACAGGTGTCACTTCTGACCCAGTAAACAGCACGGAGTAGGGATGAGAACGAAGCCGGTCTCCTTTCTTTCTCACTCCCTACACAGTTGTCGGCCACAATAATGATGTTTATGCATCAAGTGTAGTAGTAACGTTGACAATTATTATTTTATTATTATTTCTCAGTGTAACTCTCATATTAACTTTTAATCATTCCTATTTTATCAATAATAATTAAATGATCAATTTTGAGTGTATTTTGCACGATTAGTTAATCAAGTGATTTTATAACCTCAAAAGTACTCAACACGTGACACGAGCTTCCAATAACAACGGATTTTGTGTTGTAAGTATACTTTTTTTTATATCGAAAATATTGTTGATCTTATAAAAATGTAATTTTAATATAATTTTATTAAAAAAATGTAATTGAACAATTAAGATTTTCATAGTTTCCAAAAAATCAATCATTATGAATCTTTATTTTGAAATGTCAATGAAAATATTGGTTGTATGAAAAAATTATAAGAAACAATGTTTTCATAAAATTTAATTTTTTACTTTTGTTTGAAAAATTTTTCCATAAAACTTATATTTTTGTTATAAATCATTTCAAAACTGCGGCAAAAATCCTGGCCCTAATTATACTTTTAACATTTTTCATCATTAAATAATTTCATTAATTCTATTTATGTATGTTTTGTACAGTGAGCAATGCCAAGAAAACGCAAAGGGGCTGATTTGAGCCGCAGTACAAGTAAAGCTCGAAACTTGCGAAATAGCAGATCCGAAAGAACAGAAGAACAAATCCAGCAACAAAATACTGATGCACGTGTCAGAATGGCGCAATTGCATCAAGAAGAGCCAGAAGATACACGAGCTGAACGCAATGAAGTCAGAAGATTAGAACAACGACAATCACGCCGTTTCACAGTCAATAGACGAAGAACAAATGACCAACAACGACAACAGGTACATCGAGCATTTATATCTGATTCATTCCTGCGTCTAGCATTCCAGTATGAGCCCGATATTGAATATTATGCTCATTCAAAAGTGGTAATTGGTGCTATGGACAAGGAATGTCCGCATTGTCATGCTCTGAAATTCAAAAATGAGCCAGCTGGGATGTGTTGCGCGTCAGGAAAAGTGCAACTACCTGAAATTGAAACACCACCTGAACCATTGAACGGCTTACTTATCGGCACGGATCCAGATTCTAACGTGTTCCTGAAGTCAATTCGAAGATTCAATTCATGCTTTCAAATGACATCGTTCGGAGCAACAGAAATAGTTCGAAATACTAATGCAAATGGTCAACAATTCAATTCTACATTCAAAATCAGAGGCCAAGTTTATCATAAAATGGGCTCACTGCTGCCAATGCCAAACGAACCACATAAATTCTTACAAATCTACTTTATGGGCAGCGAGGATTCCGGAAGCGCACTTGCCAATCGCGTGAATGTACGTTGTGATTATAATAACCTTGATTCACTTTATGCCAGGCGCATCGTCAGCGAGCTAGATGCTCTTTTGAACGAGCACAACGAGTTGTTGAAAATATTCAAATCACATATGCACCAATTACAAAGCGATAATCACGCTATCGTCATTAATCCTGATAAAACACCAGCTGGAGAGCATATTCGTAGATTCAATGCACCCGTTGTTGATGATGTTGCTGGAATCATGGTTGGCGATTGTACAGCTGCACGAGAAATTGTGATTCGTAGAAGAAATAATAATCTTCAGTTCATTGCTGACACACATCGTTCATATGACGCTCTCCAATATCCGCTAATATTCTGGAAGGGACAAGACGGATATTGCATAAACATAAAACAACGAGATCCCGTATCAGGTACTTCATTGATTATTAATTAATAATTTATTATTATTAATTATTAATTAATTTATTGATTATTAATTATTAATTTGATCATTTAATTAATTTTCATTTAATTCATTTGATTAATTTAATTTGATGAACAAATATTACAGGAGCTGAAACAAACAAGAATGTTAGCTCAAAGGATTATTATGCGTACCGATTAATGATTAGACGTGGCCTGGACAACGTCATTTTACGATGTCGTGAGCTTTGTCAACAATTCATGGTCGACATGTACGCGAAGATTGAGAGCGAACGACTACGATACTTACGATATAATCAACAAAAGCTGCGCGCGGAAGAGTACATTCATTTGCGAGACGCTATCAACAACAACGCCGACGTCGCCGAAATTGGTAACCATGTCATTTTACCATCATCGTACGTAGGCAGTCCACGTCATATGCAAGAATATATACAGGATGCTCTGACTTTCGTGCGCGAATATGGACGACCATGTTTATTTATCACGTTCACATGTAATCCAAAATGGCCAGAGATTACATCTTTGCTACTGCCTGGCCAAAATGCAATACATCGCCATGACATTACAGCACGTGTGTTCAGACAAAAGTTGAAGTCTTTAATAAGTTTCATTACTAAATCACATGTATTTGGTCCCACACGTTGCTGGATGTATTCGGTTGAGTGGCAAAAGCGAGGATTACCTCATGCACACATTTTGGTTTGGTTCATCGACAAAATCCGTCCTGAAGAAATCGATAGTATCATTTTTGCGGAAATTCCAGATCCATCCACTGACCAACTGCTGTTTGATATTGTTACAACAAACATGATTCATGGTCCATGTGGTACTCTTAATAGTTCATCGCCTTGCATGGCTGATGGAAAATGTACTAAAATTTCCCTAAAGATTTTACCAATGATACGGTCACAAATGTCGACGGATACCCAATATATCGTCGAAGAAATCCTGAAAATGGCGGACAGTCATTTATTAAAAATATCATCAACACAGACATTGATATTGACAATCGTTGGGTGGTGCCATATTCGCCTCTGCTGAGCAAGACATATAATGCTCATATTAATGTTGAGTTCTGCAGTTCTGTGAAGAGCATCAAATACATGTGCAAGTATGTCCATAAAGGCAGTGATATGGCTGTGTTTAGAGTGGAAAATATTAATGTGAATGCTCCTCCAGTGAATAAAAACGATGAAATAACGCTCTACCAAATTGGTCGGTACATCAGCTCCAATGAAGCTGCTTGGCGTATCTTTGCTTTTCCAATTCATGAACGGGATCCAGCAGTTGTTCAGTTAGCCATCCATCTTGAAAACGGTCAGCGTGTATTTTTCACGAACGAGACAGCGATTGATCGTGCAATAAATCCACCTAAAACTACACTTACTGCATTTTTTGAATTGTGTAATCGTGCATGCTCTCGAGTGGGTAAACCATCCAGTTTGTTTGTGTTAGCTAAAGATGGACTAACAAAAAATATTGTTCACGCTATAGCATTAAGAGATTGATATTGTTTAATAGTGTTACTGTCGTAATTGTTTAATTAATGATATATAATTTTAAGGAATAAATTATAATATAACTTAAAAATAATGTTTGCCTTTTGTTATTTTTATATTCCCTCATCGTTCACAGCGCTCCATGCTTATTTCACGCATATACCACATTCTTACATACATACAATATACACATTCTAACATACATACATACTTACAATAAGTAAGCTATTTTTTGTCTACACTAGAAATTACTAGGAAATTATTTATATGGCAAAACAACGTTTGCCGGGTCAGCTAGTATATATATATATTTATATATACATATATATTCCAGTGCATTCTACAAATATTTGTTCTAATGTTAAGAAATTTAAAATTATTTTGTCATTCGTGGAAATATAAGAACTGTGTTTTCATAACATTTTTTGAAAATTATAAATAAAAAATTTCCTTTCCAATATGAATTTCGTATATTATGTCATTCATTTATATTTGCTAAACTATACATACAATTTTTAATATAACTCCTCTAAGTTCAGTTTTTAATTTGATTCAAATATTTCTTAATGAACGAAGATATTAAATTTTACATTTAGAACGCCAATTTCCATATCATCTAAACTATATTTTTCAATTTTTGTTGTTGTTAATCTATGTAATAAATAAAAACATAAAAAAAAATATAAATCTATATTAACCCAACAGCGCCGAGAATTTTTGTTTTTCATTAATTTTATTCCTGCTACAAATAGATTAATATGTCATACGAGACTTTGATTCTGGAAGAAAATTTTTAAAAGATGTATATACATATTACTAAATGAAGCATCATTTAGGGTAGACAAAAAAAAAAAAAAAAAACCAATAAAAATGTTCTTGATAATACGAGTATATTACATAATAATATTATACCATAGTCGGAATAAAAACGGTAAATTATACTTACTGGGGTAAAATGTTCAAAAAATTGTAATTGTATTCCATTTTAAAATATATAAAGAAATAATTCACCACCACTGAACAACGGTTAGGAATAAAGTGTCAAATAGTATATCAAAATAAAGTAAAAGTAACATATAATTTAATGACATAAGAATCAAATTGATAAACTAAGAAAATTTTCCACAAGCATGTGCTAAAAATAACAATACATGTGTACCTATGTGGGGACGCTAGGCGTTGAGGGGTCAAGATATTTAAATGACATTTGCTGTAAAGGTAGAAAATATAAAACTTTATTTTCAGATGCGATAATTTTAAATGATTATTTTTCTAAAATTCGAAATTACTGTATTTCCTTGCATTCTGCTAAATGGCGTTTTTTATATAATTTTATTAATTCAATATGATACCTTAATATAAGTAACCTAATTGTATGAATGATTTCCTTATATCAATCATACAATTGCCCTGGTATTTTCCAATATCACTTTAAATTATATAATCTTACATCATTTTTTGTTATTAGGCCTACGCGTGACCTTTAATTTACCTAGAATTTTTAAATACCTACGTCATTGAAAAAGCTCTCACGCCTATTATAGTGATTTCCATATATTTTTTTTGGAAAAAACTTTTTGAAAAACGCATTATAGTTCGTTGTTTTTTGAAGTTTTATATTGCTCAAGTCAACTGACAAACAGAAAATTATACACTCTTTATATTATGCGTTACTGGAATAATTCATACAATTCTCAGAATGTCCTTTTTCACTAATTTTGTGATTATTGGACAAAGGAAAATTTCCTCATATTACAATATGAAAAGTTTTAAAAAAGGATTGTTTAAAATATATCATAAATATTTAAATTCAATTTTTTTATATATTTTAGAAAAAAACTTTTATGATTCGAAGTCTAATGCGCCTTATAAGAACTCCTTATCTTTACAACAACAACAAAATTAAAGACATCTAAAATTCTAGGGGCTGTGAGAGTTTAATAGATATAACAGTGAACTTTTCATTCTCTATCTATTGGTGTTTTGAAATGTGCGAAACTAAATTTTGCAAATCAATGTGGACCGTGCATTGCAAAATTTCTTTCTCTTTTCTAAAAAATTAATGAAATCTGTTCACTTAATAAGATATGAGAATTTTATCAGTAACTATTTAATTTAAAATCTGTAGCTAATATACATGTTCCTTATATACTCTTAAATCATTATTTAATCCAAAAATAATACACTATAAATATAATATACAAGAGCCCAGTAGGAAACTATGTATTGTTTTTTTAACAACAACAAAATTATAGACATCTAATATTCTAGGAGTCGAGAGAGTATATTTTGTATAGAATATAATATAAAATATTTTATTTTCTGTCTGTCTGTGTTTTGACATGTACAAAATATAATTTTGAGAATCGAAATGTAACGTGTTTTGCAAAAATTTTTTTCTCTTTCTAAAAAAAATATTGGGAACGGATCACTTCACAGGGTTTAGAATTTTTCCAGTAACAAATATATTTGAAATCTGTAGTTTTATTACATGTACATCACATAACCCTATAAATTATTATGTAAATCACATTTTATATATTTTAGTTAAATATTCTATTTTTTATTTTTTATGTTGTTGATTACTTAGGATATGGTCCGTATGAACCAGAGATTTAAAATTCAAAAGAGAAACAATTGATATAAATATAATAATAAATATCTTAATTTTCTATCTCTTTTATTTGCACACATCAATTTTATTTCACTACATATCAATTCTAATTTATTAAGAAAAGGTCCTTTAAATATTAAATATATTTTTAAGTGCATTTTAATGATAATTTGTTGAATATTAATAAATTAATAATTATTTATTGTCGTAAAAAATGGAGTACCTTATTTTTATATACTGTTCCATCGAAATTTAATACGCTCTGTAGGAAATCGTTATTTTTCCACCAAAACTACATTAGAGAAATCAAATACTCTAGGAGTCGATAGAGTATTTCTTGTAATGGATATAACAATCAACTTTTCATTTTCTCTCTATCATGACATGTACAAAATTATTAAATTTTTGAGTCTTCAAGCCCATCGTGTTTTGAAAAATTTCTTTTTCTATTCAAAAAATATATTGAATTCAAATCACTCTATAAAGCGTGAAAACTTTATCAGTAACCAATATATTTAACTTTTTTAACTAATGTTCATGTTCATCAAGTGCTCCTTTATGTTAACATATAAACGAAAAATAATATACAATTATTATTATAATATGCAATTTTTCATTTATCGTGGTTTCAATTACGTAGGGAAAGGTATGTAATGAACCTGAAAATATAAGATTCGAAAGAAAAATATTTTATATATATATATATATATAGGTTAATAAATATCTTAATATTCTTTGCCATTCATTAGCAGATAGCAATTTTATTTCATAACATATTAATCTTAATTAAACATAAAAGGGTTTTTTGAAAATTATATATATATATATATATATTTCAGTGCATTCTACAAATATTTCATCTAATTTTAAAAAATTTAAATTTATTTGGTCATTCGTGAAAATATTAGTACGGTCTTCATATAATTTTTAATATATCTTATAGTATTTTAAACCTGTATAAAACTTGTAATTTCCACGTTTGTGAAATAATAATTGGGCAACGGCCACTTTTATTGCGATTTCATCAAGACTTTAAGATTTTATTGAAGCATTTAGCTCTTCACACGTGAAGCAAGTAAAACATTGTGCAAATACAAATCTCAGATTGAAATTTTCTTTAAAATATCCGTAGAAACAATTATATGAAACGTTGTGACGGGAAATTTTTCAATAAATATTTCGTACAACTTAACACAGATAATTTTGTATACATATTATAATTTTATAATATTGGAAAAAATAAATATACACAATATTCAGAGAAGTACAACATTATTAGGTAGGTTTATTGGTAACTTCTTCAAGGTAAATTTATTTATATAACTTCTATTGGTGTTTCTTTCGTTAAAGCCTATGCACTGAGATAAATTAAGAATACGAATGAAATACTAAAATATTGGTGTACTACAGAAACGTGACATGTGATGGACATGTCCCCTTTCTGTGGTAAACGGACATTTTCTAACGTAATATTTGGCGTTTGGAAAGTCAGATTTGTATTTTTTTTTTTTTTTTTTTGCAATAAACAATGTATTTACGCGTGCCTAATGCATAATAATAATAAACTCAAAATTGATAAAAATGGACTTGTCCCATTCTGTAGTTAGCGATTCAGTAGTACTGTGTTATCATATACTATTCTATAGTTCTTATAATATTTTTTATTCAAATGTCAATTTTATATATTTTGTCATTCTTTGTATTTTCTGAACATATTACTCCAAATAATATTTTTAATATACCTCCTCTAAATTCATTTGTTAATTTGATTCATAAATTAAATAATTAAGGTTATAATTTTTACATTAGACCGACAATTCTTATATATTTTTAAAGAGTATTCTTCAATGTTTATTGTTTTTAACTTATGTAATAAATAAAAAAAACTAATGTTTTATAACGTATTTTAATAGCATTTGCTGTAATGTTACAAAATTTAAAATTTTATTCTCAGATATGATTACTTTATATGATAATATTTCTAAAATTCCTAATTGATATACTTCCTAGCGTTCAGTTATTTGGTTTTTGAAATATCAATACATTATTTTCTTATGATAATTTATTATGACGAACCATAGGGTATAATTCATACAAATACACTGGTGTTGTCCTATATTACTATAAATTGTCTTGACTAATATTTTTGTTGCTCTGAAGCCTGCACTCGACCGGCAATATACCTTTTTTTTTAAATTGTGAACCAGTGAGGGAAATATGACGTCCCATTACTACCTCCCTGACTCACATCGTTTATTGATAATCAACAGTAAATACAATAAATAAATCTTAACTAATAATAATTAATAATTACAATAGTATGGAGGCCTCTATCCGTCCAGGTGGTGGCCTTCGGCCTACAATGTATATAACTTAACTAGTTTGTTCTATAGCTATCTTCTGCCTCTCCATCGCTTCCATTCGTCCCATGATTGTCTCTACCATGGTCACGAACTGCTTCCTGCGCCACCCGGCGGTGCACTGGATCCTTCGTCTCTGACCTATGTCTTCCGGGAGCTCCGCATTAGACGGCGAGCACAAAAGTTCGATAATATCTTCCGATCGCGGTTGCCTGCCGATCGATCGCGTAAGTTCGACTCGGGCGTCTTCCCAATATGGGCATTTGAAGATTGTGTGGTCAGCCGTATCATCTGCGTCCGAACATTGGATACACGAGGGGTTATCCGCTCTGCCCCTGGACCACAGGTATTTTTGGAAACATCCGTGCCCGATGAGGACCTACGTCATGTGGAAACTGATTGCCCTGGGGCCCTGGTACCACCACCTGACGAGGTCAGGAATCAGCTGTCTCGTCCAAGAGGCATTGGTACTGGTAGTCCATAATTGTTTCTACAGATTGATAGTTTCTCGTCGCTCAGTCAGTCTTAACGTTGGACACGGATATGTTTTCTTTCTTCGGCGATGCCTTTCCGTTCAATCGTGAGCAGAAATGCCGGGGGCGTCCGCGCTAGGACGAGGGCCGCTGTGTCTGAAACCGTTCTATAACAACGGGCGATCCTAAGAGCCGCACATCTTTGAGCCTGTGAGAGGAGGTTCTTAGTTTTCTCCATTTTGTTAATACTTTCGGCCCAAATATGGGAGCCATATATAAGTCTGCTATGCACTACGCTTATCAGCAGTTCGCGTTTGCACTGTGATGGACCTCCGACGTTGGGCTCTGAAGACTGCGCGCGACCAATTTTAAATACATACGTCATTGGAAACACTCTCAAGTCCTTCAAATCAATTTTATTTCACTATACATCAATTCTAATTCATTGAGAAAAAGTCTCATATAATACGGCATAAAGTTATATAATTAGCATATGCTGTAATGTTAGAAAATGTAACATTTATTTCTCAGATATAATAAATTTATTTGATTATTTTACAATAATTCAAAATTACTATGCTACATTGCATTTTCCTATACGGCATAAGATATATCATTTCCTTATTTTCAAAAGATATTTTATTATATGTAACATAAGTGGTTCATTCATACAATTACACTGGTATCCTCCAATACCACTTAAATTTTATAGTCTAACAACTTTTGTTTCTATGAGGCCTTCGCGCGGCCTGTAATTTACCTACTAATTTTAAATAAATAGGTCATAAGAAAAACACTCACGCCTTGTAGAGTGATTTTAATATACGAGAATTTGTTTTTTTTTGAAATTTAAATAACCTTTTGTATAACGCATTATGCTTTGGCGTATCTTAAAGCTTTATATTGCACAAGTCAATCGACAGACAGAAAATGATATACTCCAAAAAATAAATTTACATAAATAATCTTTACCCCTTACTGAATGTCTTATTTTACTAATTTTTTATTATTGAAAAAAATGAAAATTTTCCTAACTTACTTTCTGAAAACATTGAAATGGAGATAGTTTAAAATGTTGTAGAAATGTATAATAATCAAATTCTTTTATAGGTTGTAGACATAAGTTTTTAGAATAAAGCCTAATGCGCCCTGTAGGAAATTATTATATTCCTACAACAACAATATTACATATTAACAAGGGTATTACATCATACATTTTATTTTTTACCCATCAGAGCTTATTGACTAATATAATACAAACTTTCAAGCCTCAATGTCCAACGAGTTTTCCAAAATGTCTTCCTCTTTTTATAAAAAATATTAAAATAAGATTACAGCACAAGGCGTGAAAACCTTTCCACTAACAAATATATTTAACTTTTGTAACTAAAATTTATGTTCATCACATGCTCTTTAAGTTAATATATTAACCCAAAATAATATACTATACTTAACATATTCTGTTTTTCATTTTTCGTTGCGTTGATTACATAGAAAGAGGTATGTATAATCCTCGAATATAAAATCTAAAAGAAAAATATTTAATAAATATATAGGTTAATAAATATTTTAATGTTCTTTGGCATTCATTAGCAAATGTAAATTTTATTTCATAACACAATAATCCTAATTAGACATAAAAATGTTTTTTGAATATCACACATATATATATATATATTAATGCATTCTACAAATATTTGTTCTAATGTTAAAAAATTTAAAATTATTTTGTCATTCGTGAAAATATTAATCCTCTGTTTCTATATAATTTTTAATAGATTTAAAAAAATTTCCTTTCTTATGTCAATTACAAATATTTTTTCATTCATTTATATTTCCTGAACACCAAACAACATTTTTTTTATTTCTCTTCTAAATTCAGTTGTTAATTTGACACAAATATTACTTAATAAACAAGGATAATAATTTTTAAAATTAGCACAGCAATTCCCATATGTTTTATGATATTTTTCCTGTTTTCTGTTGGTAACTATGTAATATACAACAAAAATTCTTGCTATGTAAAGCTATTTTAAAAGGATATTCTGTAAATTTAGGAAATGTAAATTTTATTATTGAGATGTGATAATTTTACTTGATTATTTTTTAAATGTTCAATTTTAATATATTTCTGCTATATGGCGATTGATTTATAATTTCATTATTCCCTCGTGATATCTTATAATATGTACCATCATAGTATCATTCATACAATAGTATGAATGTATGTATAGTAATATTGTTTTAAATACATAGGTCATTAGAAAAAATTTTCACACCTGTTAGAATGTATCAATAAATTTTTTTTTTTAAACGAAGAAAACTTCTTGTGATGTGCATTATTCATTTTAGATTATTAAAATTCTATTTTGCAAGATTCATCTGACAGACAGAAAATAATGAACTCGATATATTATGCTTAACCGTGAATAATTCTTACGCCTCCTAGAATGCCCCATTTGTTAATTTTGTTATTACAGTAGTCGCCGCTTATTGGACTCACATTGGGACCTGACCATTTGAGTCCATTAACTGAATGAGTCAATAAGGCAAATGACCTAAAAAAAATTTTAAAAATGCTTAAATTTCAAAACCTATTAACTTTAAGAATATTTATTGAGATTCAAGGTTTGTATAAACATAAAGATCTAGCTATATGTAATTAAAAATAAAATAATATGTAGGTATGTAAAATCTAACTAATTTTTTGATAAAAATGCATCTAGGGTTGATTGGATCAATCAACACGATTGGATTTTCCCTTCTTCTGCCAACTTCATAATCATATCTTCATAAGATTTATGTTTTATGTATTATATATATTTATGATATATAATTTATGTACATATTTTCTTTATTTATCTAATTTTCAAATGACCCTATTAACCGGTGTGTGAGTCGAATAGACGAATTTCTTGCTGTGTGTTAGTATATGTGCAAATTGGGACCAGCCGTTCTGAGTCGAATAAGTGAATGAGTCAATTAACCGTGAGTGCAATAAGCGACGACCACTGTATTAAACATTTTCTTTAATTTTCTGACCTTACCTTATGTAAACGTTAAAAAGGACTATGTTAAAAATATTTCAAAAATTTTTATATTCAAATTCTTATAGATATTAAAATAAAATTTTGGTTATCGGAGTCCATTGTGTTTTGCAAAATGTATTCCTTTTTGCAAAAACAATAATAAAATCGTAACCCTCCGCAAGGCATGAGAATTTTTCTAGCTACGTATATATTTAAGATCAGTAGATAAATTACATGTTCAGCACATACCCCTTTAAATTATTTTGTAAATCAAAAATAATATACTATAATTATACATTTGTGCTTTTTATATTTTATGGTGAACTTAATTTAGAAAGTATGTATGACCGTGGAATTTATTTTTCATTTAAAAATTAAATTATATATATGAAATAATAAATATCTTAATTTTATTTTGTCATTCGTGAAAATATTAATAATGTGTTTTCATATAATTTTTAATAGATCTTATAAAATATCCTTCCTAATGTCAATTTCATATATTAAGTCATTCATTTATAAATAAAATTTTTAATATATCACCTATAAATTCAGTTGTTAATTTGAAACAAATATTTCTTAATAATGAAGATAATAATTTTTATATTTAGAACGGAAATTCCTATATCTTTTTCAACTATATTTTTCAGTAATTTTTGTGGTTAATTTATGTTAAAAAAAAAACATAATATATTGCTTGCTACATCAAAATATTTAGATAAAATTTGTTGTAAAGTTAGAAAATATATAACATTTAGTCAAATGCGGTAATTTTATACAATTATTTTTCTAAAATTCAAAATTGCTATAGTTACTTACATTCTGCTAAATATATTAAGCTTTACAGGAATATTTCTTACATCTTTTAAAATGTCCTATTTCGCTAATTTTCTTATTATTCGAAAACGAGGATATTCCTAATATTAGCTTATGAAAACATTTAAAAAAGGATTGTTAAAAATATTGCAAAAATTGTTTATATTCAAATTTTTTTATATATTTTAGAAAAAAACTTTTAAGATTCGAAGTCTAATGCGCCTTATAAGAACTCCTTATCTTTACAACAACAACAAAATTAAAGACATCTAAAATTCTAGGGGCTGTGAGAGTTTAATAGATATAACAGTGAACTTTTCATTCTCTATCTATTGGTGTTTTGAAATGTGCGAAACTAAATTTTGCAAATCAATGTGGACCGTGCATTGCAAAATTTCTTTCTCTTTTCTAAAAAATTAATGAAATCTGTTCACTTAATAAGATATGAGAATTTTATCAGTAACTATTTAATTTAAAATCTGTAGCTAATATACATGTTCCTTATATACTCTTAAATCATTAATTAATCCAAAAATAATACACTATAAATATAATATACAAGAGCCCAGTAGGAAACTATGTATTGTTTTTTTAACAACAACAAAATTATAGACATCTAATATTCTAGGAGTCGAGAGAGTATATTTTGTATAGAATATAATATAAAATATTTTATTTTCTGTCTGTCTGTGTTTTGACATGTACAAAATATAATTTTGAGAATCGAAATGTAACGTGTTTTGCAAAAATTTTTTTCTCTTTCTAAAAAAAATATTGGGAACGGATCACTTCACAGGGTTTAGAATTTTTCCAGTAACAAATATATTTGAAATCTGTAGTTTTATTACATGTACATCACATAACCCTATAAATTATTATGTAAATCACATTTTATATATTTTAGTTAAATATTCTATTTTTTATTTTTTATGTTGTTGATTACTTAGGATATGGTCCGTATGAACCAGAGATTTAAAATTCAAAAGAGAAAAAATTGATATAAATATAATAATAAATATCTTAATTTTCTATCTCTTTTATTTGCACACATCAATTTTATTTCACTACATATCAATTCTAATTTATTAAGAAAACGTCCTTTAAATATTAAATATATTTTTAAGTGCATTTTAATGATAATTTGTTGAATATTAATAAATTAATAATTATTTATTGTCGTAAAAAATGGAGTACCTTATTTTTATATACTGTTCTATCGAAATTTAATACGCTCTGTAGGAAATCGTTATTTTTCCACCAAAACTATATTAGAGAAATCAAATACTCTAGGAGTCGATAGAGTATTTCTTGTAATGGATATAACAATCAACTTTTCATTTTCTCTCTATCATGACATGTACAAAATTATTAAATTTTTGAGTCTTCAAGCCCATCGTGTTTTGAAAAATTTCTTTTTCTATTCAAAAAATATATTGAATTCAAATCACTCTATAAAGCGTGAAAACTTTTTCAGTAACCAATATATTTAACTTTTTTAACTAATGTTCATGTTCATCAAGTGCTCCTTTATGATAACATATAAACGAAAAATAATATACAATTATTATTATAATATGCAATTTTTCATTTTTCGTGGTTTCAATTACGTAGGGAGAGGTATGTAATGAACCTGAAAATATAAGATTCAAAAGAAAAATATTTTATATATATATATATATAGGTTAATAAATATCTTAATATTCTTTGCCATTCATTAGCAGATAGCAATTTTATTTCATAACATATTAATCTTAATTAAACATAAAAGGGTTTTTTGAAAATTATATATATATATATATATATTTCAGTGCATTCTACAAATATTTCATCTAATTTTAAAAAATTTAAATTTATTTGGTCATTCGTGAAAATATTAGTACGGTCTTCATATAATTTTTAATATATCTTATAGTATTTTAAACCTGTATAAAACTTGTAATTTCCACGTTTGTGAAATAATAATTGGGCAACGGCCACTTTTATTGCGATTTCATCAAGACTTTAAGATTTTATTGAAGCATTTAGCTCTTCACACGTGAAGCAAGTAAAACATTGTGCAAATACAAATCTCAGATTGAAATTTTCTTTAAAATATCCGTAGAAACAATTATATGAAACGTTGTGACGGGAAATTTTTCAATAAATATTTCGTACAACTTAACACAGATAATTTTGTATACATATTATAATTTTATAATATTGGAAAAAATAAATATACACAATATTCAGAGAAGTACAACATTATTAGGTAGGTTTATTGGTAACTTCTTCAAGGTAAATTTATTTATATAACTTCTATTGGTGTTTCTTTCGTTAAAGCCTATGCACTGAGATAAATTAAGAATACGAATGAAATACTAAAATATTGGTGTACTACAGAAACGTGACATGTGATGGACATGTCCCCTTTCTGTGGTAAACGGACATTTTCTAACGTAATATTTGGCGTTTGGAAAGTCAGATTTGTATTTTTTTTTTTTTTTTTTTGCAATAAACAATGTATTTACGCGTGCCTAATGCATAATAATAATAAACTCAAAATTGATAAAAATGGACTTGTCCCATTCTGTAGTTAGCGATTCAGTAGTACTGTGTTATCATATACTATTCTATAGTTCTTATAATATTTTTTATTCAAATGTCAATTTTATATATTTTGTCATTCTTTGTATTTTCTGAACATATTACTCCAAATAATATTTTTAATATACCTCCTCTAAATTCATTTGTTAATTTGATTCATAAATTAAATAATTAAGGTTATAATTTTTACATTAGACCGACAATTCTTATATATTTTTAAAGAGTATTCTTCAATGTTTATTGTTTTTAACTTATGTAATAAATAAAAAAAACTAATGTTTTATAACGTATTTTAATAGCATTTGCTGTAATGTTACAAAATTTAAAATTTTATTCTCAGATATGATTACTTTATATGATAATATTTCTAAAATTCCTAATTGATATACTTCCTAGCGTTCAGTTATTTGGTTTTTGAAATATCAATACATTATTTTCTTATGATAATTTATTATGACGAACCATAGGGTATAATTCATACAAATACACTGGTGTTGTCCTATATTATTATAAATTGTCTTGACTAATATTTTTGTTGCTCTGAAGCCTGCACTCGACCGGCAATATACCTTTTTTTTTAAATTGTGAACCAGTGAGGGAAATATGACGTCCCATTACTGCCTCCCTGACTCACATCGTTTATTGATAATCAACAGTAAATACAATAAATAAATCTTAACTAATAATAATTAATAATTACAATAGTATGGAGGCCTCTATCCGTCCAGGTGGTGGCCTTCGGCCTACAATGTATATAACTTAACTAGTTTGTTCTATAGCTATCTTCTGCCTCTCCATCGCTTCCATTCGTCCCATGATTGTCTCTACCATGGTCACGAACTGCTTCCTGCGCCACCCGGCGATGCACTGGATCCTTCGTCTCTGACCTATGTCTTCCGGGAGCTCCGCATTAGACGGCGAGCACAAAAGTTCGATAATATCTTCCGATCGCGGTTGCCTGCCGATCGATCGCGTAAGTTCGACTCGGGCGTCTTCCCAGTATGGGCATTTGAAGATTGTGTGGTCAGCCGTATCATCTGCGTCCGAACATTGGATACACGAGGGGTTATCCGCTCTGCCCCTGGACCACAGGTATTTTTGGAAACATCCGTGCCCGATGAGGACCTGCGTCATGTGGAAACTGATTGCCCTGGGGCCCTGGTACCACCACCTGACGAGGTCAGGAATCAGCTGTCTCGTCCAAGAGGCATTGGTACTGGTAGTCCATAATTGTTTCTACAGATTGATAGTTTCTCGTCGCTCAGTCAGTCTTAACGTTGGACACGGATATGTTTTCTTTCTTCGGCGATGCCTTTCCGTTCAATCGTGAGCAGAAATGCCGGGGGCGTCCGCGCTAGGACGAGGGCCGCTGTGTCTGAAACCGTTCTATAACAACGGGCGATCCTAAGAGCCGCACATCTTTGAGCCTGTGAGAGGAGGTTCTTAGTTTTCTCCATTTTGTTAATACTTTCGGCCCAAATATGGGAGCCATATATAAGTCTGCTATGCACTACGCTTATCAGCAGTTCGCGTTTACACTGTGATGGACCTCCGACGTTGGGCTCTGAAGACTGCGCGCGACCAATTTTAAATACATACGTCATTGGAAACACTCTCAAGTCCTTCAAATCAATTTTATTTCACTATACATCAATTCTAATTCATTGAGAAAAAGTCTCATATAATGCGGCATAAAGTTATATAATTAGCATATGCTGTAATGTTAGAAAATGTAACATTTATTTCTCAGATATAATAAATTTATTTGATTATTTTACAATAATTCAAAATTACTATGCTACATTGCATTTTCCTATACGGCATAAGATATATCATTTCCTTATTTTCAAAAGATATTTTATTATATGTAACATAAGTGGTTCATTCATACAATTACACTGGTATCCTCCAATACCACTTAAATTTTATAGTCTAACAACTTTTGTTTCTATGAGGCCTTCGCGCGGCCTGTAATTTACCTACTAATTTTAAATAAATAGGTCATAAGAAAAACACTCACGCCTTGTAGAGTGATTTTAATATACGAGAATTTGTTTTTTTTTGAAATTTAAATAACCTTTTGTATAACGCAATATGCTTCGGCGTATCTTAAAGCTTTATATTGCACAAGTCAATCGACAGACAGAAAATGATATACTCCAAAAAATAAATTTACATAAATAATCTTTACCCCTTACTGAATGTCTTATTTTACTAATTTTTTATTATTGAAAAAAATGAAAATTTTCCTAACTTACTTTCTGAAAACATTGAAATTGAGATAGTTTAAAATGTTGTCGAAATGTATAATAATCAAATTCCTTTTATAGGTTGTAGACATAAGTTTTTAGAATAAAGCCTAATGCGCCCTGTAGGAAATTATTATATTCCCTACAACAACAATATTACATATTAACAAGGGTATTACATCATACATTTTATTTTTTACCCATCAGAACTTATTGACTAATATAATACAAACTTTCAAGCCTCAATGTCCAACGAGTTTTCCAAAATGTCTTCCTCTTTTTATAAAAAATATTAAAATAAGATTACAGCACAAGGCGTGAAAACCTTTCCACTAACAAATATATTTAACTTTTGTAACTAAAATTTATGTTCATCACATGCTCTTTAAGTTAATATATTAACCCAAAATAATATACTATACTTAACATATTCTGTTTTTCATTTTTCGTTGCGTTGATTACATAGAAAGAGGTATGTATAATCCTCGAATATAAAATCTAAAAGAAAAATATTTAATAAATATATAGGTTAATAAATATTTTAATGTTCTTTGGCATTCATTAGCAAATGTAAATTTTATTTCATAACACAATAATCCTAATTAGACATAAAAATGTTTTTTGAATATCACACATATATATATATATATATATTAATGCATTCTACAAATATTTGTTCTAATGTTAAAAAATTTAAAATTATTTTGTCATTCGTGAAAATATTAATCCTCTGTTTTTATATAATTTTTAATAGATTTAAAAAAATTTCCTTTCTTATGTCAATTACAAATATTTTTTCATTCATTTATATTTCCTGAACACCAAACAACATTTTTTTTATTTCTCTTCTAAATTCAGTTGTTAATTTGACACAAATATTACTTAATAAACAAGGATAATAATTTTTAAAATTAGCACAGCAATTCCCATATGTTTTATGATATTTTTCCTGTTTTCTGTTGGTAACTATGTAATATACAACAAAAATTCTTGCTATGTAAAGCTATTTTAAAAGGATATTCTGTAAATTTAGGAAATGTAAATTTTATTATTGAGATGTGATAATTTTACTTGATTATTTTTTAAATGTTCAATTTTAATATATTTCTGCTATATGGCGATTGATTTATAATTTCATTATTCCCTCGTGATATCTTATAATATGTACCATCATAGTATCATTCATACAATAGTATGAATGTATGTATAGTAATATTGTTTTAAATACATAGGTCATTAGAAAAAATTTTCACACCTGTTAGAATGTATCAATATATTTTTTTTTTTAAACGAAGAAAACTTCTTGTGATGTGCATTATTCATTTTAGATTATTAAAATTCTATTTTGCAAAATTCATCTGACAGACAGAAAATAATGAACTCGATATATTATGCTTAACCGTGAATAATTCTTACGCCTTCTAGAATGCCCCATTTGTTAATTTTGTTATTACAGTAGTCGCCGCTTATTGGACTCACATTGGGACCTGACCATTTGAGTCCATTAACTGAATGAGTCAATAAGGCAAATGACCTAAAAAAAATTTTAAAAATGCTTAAATTTCAAAACTTATTAACTTTAAGAATATTTATTGAGATTCAAGGTTTGTATAAACATAAAAATCTAGCTATATGTAATTAAAAATAAAATAATATGTAGGTATGTAAAATCTAACTAATTTTTTGATAAAAATGCATCTAGGGTTGATTGGATCAACCAACACGATTGGATTTTCCCTTCTTCTGCCAACTTCATAATCATATCTTCATAAGATTTATGTTTTATGTATTATATATATTTATGATATATAATTTATGTACATATTTTCTTTATTTATCTAATTTTCAAATGACCCTATTAACCGGTGTGTGAGTCGAATAGACGAATTTCTTGCTGTGTGTTAGTATATGTGCAAATTGGGACCAGCCGTTCTGAGTCTAATAAGTGAATGAGTCAATTAACCGTGAGTGCAATAAGCGGCGACCACTGTATTAAACATTTTTTTAATTTTCTGACCTTACCTTATGTAAACGTTAAAAAGGACTATGTTAAAAATATTTCAAAAATTTTTATATTCAAATTCTTATAGATATTAAAATAAAATTTTGGTTATCGGAGTCCATTGTGTTTTGCAAAATGTATTCCTTTTTGCAAAAAAAATAATAAAATCGTAACCCTCCACAAGGCATGAGAATTTTTCTAGCTACGTATATATTTAAGATCAGTAAATAAATTACATGTTCATCACATACCCCTTTAAATTATTTTGTAAATCAAAAATAATATACTATAATTATACATTTGTACATTTTATTTTTTATGGTGAACATAATTTAGAAAGTATGTATGACCGTGAAATTTATTTTTCATTTAAAAATTAAATTATATATATGAAATAATAAATATCTTAATTTTATTTTGTCATTCGTGAAAATATTAATAATGTGCTTTCATATAATTTTTAATAGATCTTATAAAATATCCTTCCCAATGTCAATTTCATATATTAAGTCATTCATTTATAAATAAAATTTTTAATATATCACCTCTAAATTCAGTTGTTAATTTGATACAAATATTTCTTAATAAAGAAGATAATAATTTTTACATTTAGAACGGCAATTCCTATATCTTTTTCAACTATATTTTTCAATAATTTTTGTGGTTAATTTATGTTATAAAAAAACATAATATATTGCTTGCTATATCAAAATATTTAAATACAATTTGTTGTAAAGTTAGAAAATATAGAACTTTTACACAAATGCGGTAATTGTATACAATTATTTTTCTAAAATTCAAAATTGCAATAGTTACTTATATTCTGCTAAATATATTAAGCTTTACAGGAATATTTCTTACATCTCTTAAAATGTCCTATTTCGTTAATTTTCATATTATTCGAAAACGGAAATATTCCTAATATTAGCTTATGAAAACATTTAAAAAGGATTGTTAAAAATATTGCAAAAATTGTTTATATTCAAATTTTTTTATAGTTTTTAGAAAAAAACTTTTAAGATTCGGCGTCCAATGCGCCCTTGTAAGAACTCCTTATGTTTCCAACAACAACAAAATTAAAGACATCTAAAATTCTAGGGGTCGTATGAGTTTAATATATATAACTGTGAACTTTTCTTTCTCTATGTATTGGTGTTTGGAAATGTGTGAAATTAAATTTTGAATATCAATGTGGACCGTGCTTTGCAAAATGTCTTCTTTTCAAAAGAAATATTGAAATCGGATCACTTCATAAGACATCAGAATTTTTTTAGTATCTAATGTATTTGAAGTATGTAAAAAATATACATGTTCTTTACATGTAACAAGAAAAATTTGTTCATTTTTTTTTAATTAATAAGCTTAGCTTATGGACATGTATTCTGTTTTCATATATTTTTTATAGTTCTTATAAAATTTTAAACTTTCTATTCGTAATTACAATATGCAATAAGAAATTTTAAATATATTACTTTTTTTTTGTACGATCTGCAATGCAATGCAGTTTTTGGTTAATATAAAATAATAAATTTGTTTATATGCACAAAAAATAAGTACAATTGTGTTGTCTTAAACACCTTTAAATAATAGATATCAAAAATATATTTGAATTAATTCAAATAGAACTTTATTGATGAAGGTTTTTGCAATAATCTGATTCAAATGATATTATTTTAACAAGTAGACTTTACCTCTATCATATTTTTATGGTTCACAAGTTTAGGGCTAAACCATTCATTTGTTATGTATAATATATATTTTTTTAAATATTTTATAATTTAAATATATCCTAATATTATTTGTCATCGAAAATATATTATGGATTTTAATTCATATAGATAAATAAAATAATTTTTATTAATAAATAATAATTTATATTAAAGGGTTATTAACACTGCTTGTATACAATAATTTAATTCAAATGAAATAAATTCTATGATATTACTGCACATTTAAAGGCTTCAAATAGTATTAAGTATAAATGGGATTCACTGTATTTACGAAATATTATGTGTGACTTAAATCATTTCAGATTTAACACATAAGAATAACTATTGGTCACCGGTGATAACCAAGTTTGGAGAGCACGGTTAATATTTTAATCGTCGACGTGATAAGGTTCGGAGTGCCTCTTTGTTGGTCACACTGTAGTGATAGTGTACGTGCGAGGCCGAGCGTGCGCGGTCGTAGTATGTAAAAACAGTGTTCATTTTAAAACGCTGCGCTGGTACCGGTCGTTCGCGTGTTTGTGTACGGACCAGCCGCTGGTTTTAAGTCGTGTGTATTGTTACACCACGGTCGAATTTTGTTGCGTCTTTCGACACGTCCGTTTATCGTGTGTTATTCGTGTATTTTATTTTGTTAACGTATCGAGCAACGACAGCGGTCGTATTCCTGTTATTCGCGTATCAATTATTGTGATATGTTTTATCATTTGTTATTATAATTTTGTATTCTTACCTGTATGTGTAACGGCTAACATAGTTATTAAACATTTATTGTTCATTATATTAAATTGTATTACACCGAAAAGCAATACAAATACTATTGGTTTACAGGCCACTAAAATTGTTTGCGTTTATTAATTTATTAAATTAGCGTTTCTACCGAAGACTTCGCCGACGAGTCTTAGACCAGCGCGAAATAGTTTAGCAGCACGGGCATTCGCGTCAAACAATAACTTTGACGCAATTTTTCTCTGTTTTTATATGTAATATTTTGAGAACATATAGCCTTTTAGAAAATTAAACACTATAAATATTCATATTGATTATGGTTTGTATAGATAAGAGTAAGTAATATCCAGAATCCAAATTCAAATATAAAGCATTTTTGACTTGGCCTAATTATTAAATATTTATTAACATTAAAATAAAATTATGCTAATTAGACTACCATTCTTCAATGCAGCATTAAATCTTATATTTTTCAGTGTTTTAGATCTGATTAATACATTAAGTCACAAATTTCTGAAATCTCTTTATGTGGAAATTAATATGTCAGATATAAATTACAATTATTTTACCATACGTCTATTTTAAATAATCTAGAATAGATACGTAAATTAACTAAAAGAATGTCCAATTTATATTATTAACAATAATCGAAACATTTCTGAAAATTATAAGTTACTTTTCATTTATTATTACGATTTTGTTAATTATTTACTAAATTATATTAGAACATTAATTTTATATTGCTTATTTGTCATCTTAGGCTCACGTCATCCTCAAATATATAAGTCATAATTTTTTTTTTTTCAATATTCAATATTTTGAACACGATGTTATAGTTTGAACTTTTGATATTTTAAATGTATTAATTTAATATTTTAATTGTGTTGATTGTATAGGTTCATGTAATTTTAATTCAAAATGTACACATATGAAAACAACAATTTTGGTATTTCTTTCATACATAATATAGACGCTACCGAACTCGTGTTTATTCATTGCCTCTATATCTATAAATAAATATAGAAAAATATAAAATATCATCATAAATATAAAAATTTTTTACTATACATTTATTCTAATTAGACTGGAATAAAACTAGTTACATAAGAAGCTTACATAATATTTTCTATCTTACTCACGATTAATAATGTGGGTATTCGATACCATTTACATGCTGTATCACGGGAATAGGACTCTAAGTTGCTTGGTTTTTCTTGACACCATGTGTGTGAAAAGTCGGAAAATTCTCTTTCGATCCGCTAGATAATGCTATTTAGTAACCACTATTGAACACTGGAGTGTCGTTCACCGTGCATTCGCGAACGACGTATTTGTGATAATAATGAATCAGTAGTGAAAGTGCAGCGTGCGTTCAAAATTTACGTGAATATCAGACGTCACGGTGCTGTTCCTGATCGGAAAACAAATTTGAGATTGGTCACTACTTTTCGAACAACGGGAATAATTACAAAAAAAAAACCACCTGGCCCTGTACATACTGTAATAACTCCCGAAAATACGAAAAGAGTAAGAGCAGCTGTTGTTCAAAGTCCCCGACGCTCGGTGCACAAACAAACTCAGGCTTCACAAATGAATCGTACATCCGTTCGACGTATGGTTAAGCGTGAGATGAATTTCCATCCGTATAATATAACAATCGTTCAACAGTTGAAATCCACTGATTAACATCAGCGTTCAGAATTTGCAGTAGAGATGCTCTCATTGTTTGAGGTAAATGATGATATGTTGTTTTTTACGAGAGATGAAACGAATTTTCACCTTGACGGTTTTGTAAATAAGCAAAATTACCGCAATTATGTTGCAGAAAACCCTCAAAGCGTCCACGAACGACTATTGAATAGCCTTAAAGTGACTGTTTGGTGTGCAACACCAAAGAAATGGTGATCGGTCACTAATTTTTGAGAAACAATGAGACACGGGGACTGTCAATAGTGCCCGTTACATTGACATTCATAACAATTTCTTAAAACCGAGTTGCGCAAAAGAAGATGAACTATCAGTCCGTTACCTGTTTGGTTCAACAAGATGTAGCACTTCCTCATACTGCCACCGCTTCAATGAACGTCGTACGCGAGATGTTTCCCGGCTGCTTTATTTTACGTTTTGGAAATACGCATTGGCCTCCTAGGTCACCTGACTTGATGGTGTGTGACCTTTTCCTTTGGGAATACCTTAAGTCACGTGTTCATTAAGCAAATCTTCGTACATTAGACGAACATAAGAATACAATAATAACTGAAATTTCATTAATATACAAAGTTTACTTGGACGCATTCACTCAAATTTTTGAACCGACGTTTTTTGTGTTATGAACATGATGGGCGTTATATGTTCGATGTTATTTATAAAATTTAAAATGGCACTTATTTAATTAAATATAACATAATAATAAATAATTGTACGTCTATAATATCCTGAGTTATATCAAATTGTTTTTGTCCCAATTCCCGTGACCGTGGTTAAATTAATTTACTTAACATTGAACATATTTCAATGATACTTTGTTTACATGTACACTATTTATTCTTATCTTTTTATTTGGGACCCAAATCTTTTGCTTTTGTAATGCGCATGAGGATAATTTTATTATAATTTGTCTATTAGTTAATATGTACATACTTTATGATAATCTAACCATAATGGAACATTTAACACACTTTACATATTTTATTGATACTATGATTTTATAGAAATTTGTAAGTTTCATTCAAAATCTGAATTCAAATTTAAATCAATTTTGAATTTAATTTAAATTTTATGTACTTAAAAATTAAAAAAATATAATTTCACTAATTAATTCGACATTTCCTCATTAATAATTCAAAATATTAAGTCATATATTTAATATATTATTAATGTAGTTAATACATTAAATCAAAAATTTTCTGGAAAATATTATTATTTAATTTCTTATAGTATCATTCATACAATTTTACTGGTATTTTCCAATATCACTATAAATTGTATTGTTATACATACATACAATGTTGTATGTATAAAAATGTATTACAAGTATAATTTATTTCGAGACAACAACATATCAAATTATATCGTAATAAGCTGGCAGTACAAAGCATTAAGTATATTAATTTTTTTTTCTAATATTGTGAACTGATTTAGCCAATATTTAAGTTAAAATAATACGGTTAATTCTTATATAGTTAGAATCAATATTACTATATATATAAATCATTCCTTAAACACCAGACGTTCTCATATGATATGGTTCGTAGTGAAAAAAATATCAAGTTTATTCTTCAGATATGACAATTCTAGCCCTCTATTTTCGTACATTCTTCAAAAGATTTTATATTTTTGTGTAAAATTAAAAGTTTTGTAATAATTCTTTATAATCTGCTATATAAAATTGAGATATATATTTTTTTTTATTGCAAATTATTAGTAATCTAAGAATACGGGTTGAAAATTTGCATTTGCATTTCCCTACATTTAATGAAATTGTATTTTTTCAATGATTTTTTTGTTTATATACGTATACAACAATACCGTACAGTAACTATAAATTCTTATTTTTGTATTTTGTTTATGGAATATTTAGCTGAGGGTATGTATAATCAAAAATTCAAATTGATATGAAAAGAATTTGAAGTATATCTCAAATAATTCACTAAATATGTTCAATATAATTTAATTGTTTATTAAACATTAATAATTAAATGATTAATAAAAAATTAATTCGATAGTTTCCAAAAGGCACTTTTGAAATTTGAAGTTCAATTCTTTAGTTTGCGAAATAAATGTATTAATGGAGGTCCGATTTTTATTTCTCCAAACATTTAGATGATATATATATATATGTATACCAAATTCATTGAAATAATATTTTGTTCTAATAAACAAGAATAAAATCATTGAATATCATGTATATCAATCAATGCAATCTACCGATATTTAAAGATTAATAAATGTATTATTTATTTGTCAGTTGTTCTAACACTATGATCGTGATTAAATTTTAATATATTTTTAAAGATTTATTAATTTTTTAAAATTTCATTGTCACACTTTTTATAATATGCTATATTGATTAAAAACTTAATTACTCTTTCTATCTTACTGGATAAAAAACTAGGTGGTAAGTTCATTTTTAAATTACAAAAAATTACTTGTAAAAGATCATAATATAACAGAACCTCCGTAATATTTATTTTTATAATATATTATTTTATCGCTTTCGTGATGAACATTTAAAAAAGGATATTATTATTATGTTTAATTGGTGAATTTATTGCTTGTTTCATTTTTGAAATATATTTGTTATTCAAAAAATATTCTAACCTTTTGCAATATCCAGTGAACGGTCTTTGCGCGCGCTAAGTAAAAAAAAATAAAATGCTGTTGGGAGAGTGTACATTATCTTGAACAACAATGTTCCCATAAAAAGTCATGTAAAACGGCTCATATTTTTTGCTCACGCCTAACTATAACTATTGAATCAATTGACTTCTAGTCTATGTCAAAACATTACAAATGTTACTGGGAAGCCCCTTTTTCTAAATTCATACAAATCGATTTAATAGTTATAGGCCTTTCTGTTCATAATTTTTACCAAAAAAGATAGCGTTATGCTTCGGTCCCCCACTCTACTTTCTTTCATTCACAATACAATAAATTATTATAATAGGTGGGGGTAAACTCGGTGGCTGAGTGCCGAGCGCAGAGTGCCGCGCAGCGCATAGAGTCATTAGACAAATTTCGTAGGAACATCATGTTCTAACACCAAATTTGATACTTGCCACAGTTCTTATGCGCATACGTGATTATATTGGTAACTGGTCCATTATTAGCGTACTTATTGACCCAGGTTCACAGATATCAGTAATTACTAACGCATGTGTGGCAAGCTTGGGAGTTAAACGTAGTCATTGTCATACTACGGTAACTGGTTTATCTCAAACACCAGTTTCGAATACAAAAGGGTTAGTTACATGTCCATTAGCACCATACAATTCATATATTCCAGAGATATGTTGCAGGTCTATAATTCTATCTCGAATAACCGGACCAATGCCAAACTCGCCATTGAAACCCGATGTTCATGCTACTTATGGTCATTTAAATTTAGCAGACCCTAATTTTGACATTCCCAGTAATATTGATTTTTTGTTGGGTGCTGATAAATATTCACATGTATTAGGACACTCGTGTAAAGTATTACATAATCCGGGTTTACCTTCTGCATACGAAACTTTATTTGGATGGATAATATAAGGTCAAACAATTTTTAGCACACCGACAACTTCAGTCTCTTTATTGCTAACGTTAGAGCCGTTAGTAGTGTAACGTCCCCTCTCCCTTCTCCTCAGATCCAGGAGTTTTGGTTATTTTCACGAGGTCTTAGGGACTCGACCACGGTGTGTGACACTTATATCATAGGCAAGGCTACCTCGTGTGAAATAACAAGTATTAATATTATATAAATATTATTTATTCATACCAAGATATGTATTTGTGTAAGGCCTTCCAGAGAGGTGGTAATTGGTTCCTGGACGATGTTGGTAGCGTCTTCCTTCGATGCTCCCCGACTACTACTGCTCCTGTTGGACTCGTCTCCTACTCCCTTGTTTTTATGCCACGCACCGAAAACCCTTATTCAGCATTTTACAAGCACCGCCATAAAAATAATGAACGGTGTCGCATATGCGAAAATGCATAATGTAATCGTTACATGTACTCCTTGTCCATTTAAATCTGGACCCCAGATTTAGGTAGTGAAGTTGATGGTAGTTACCTTGGTAGTGACAGTGTGTATAGTATGACTTGTTTTCCAGTTGTCCAAATGAAGAAAGTAGCGGTACCACAACCACCTCCGACTGCTACTTCTTTTGTTTGGCCTGAGTAATTTATTGGATTCATAGCCAAATTTCTTCAGTTGCTGTCTTAATTTTATATAATTTTTCCCTTTTACAATTAACAGCAAACTGCACTCATAAAACTGGTGTAAGCATTTATTCTCTACACACTGCACTGGGTTGAGTGTCGTGACCTTTTGAAGACATCCTTCGAGTTAGCGTTGTGGATTGTAGTGGACGTAGAAAGTTGAACAGTAGCCCTCGTAGTGTTTTCACTTACCACCACTCTTTATCACCCTCATTAAATTAATACATATATTTTCCCATAAAAAACAAATAATAATATTCTGATACACAAACAATATCCCGATATATAAATAATAATAATATATGAATTGAAACCGTAATAATATACCTATACACATACATACGCGTATATATTATTCTTCTTTTTTTTTTATTTATTTTTTTTATTACACTAAATTTTCTTTTTGTACAAGTCTATTTTTGGTTCTTAAAATAACTCTTGTTTCTTGTTCTCCTCTACAATATAATTTTAACTTTGTTATCATCCAATGAATAATTAAATACCCCATTATTCCCCCAACCAAATATAGTCCATATGCGTGTATATTTTGATACTGTTCAGTAGTAATGTTTTCTAATTCTGTATCAATGTCATTAATGATATCATCTAATTTTCGGGAAGATTGATGTAAATTTATCAATTCTGGAATTTTATAGTTAATTTTCTTTAAATTTATATTTGAATTCTTTATTTTATCTATTCTTAAAGTTAATTCAGAAATATTTAACAAGGACAAATCTGGGTATATATTGACAGATGTACTAATATTTTTAGTTTCTTCTGCTGACGACCTAAGTATTACTGTTGGTGTATATAATGTACATGAACTTGATAATGTAATTATACCCGTTCCTTGTAATATATAAAATTTAGTTTGAGTTGGGCATACTACTGTACTTAATGTCTCCTTTGCCGCCCAAAAAATAAATTTATTTCTTTCACTTAATTTTTTAAAATAAACTCCATTATAAAATTGGTGATATATTGGACATTGGCTTGATAGTACTTCATTATTTTTTATTTCTTTTTTAAATAATTTTATTTCACACAATTTAAAGTCTTTTAAATAAATGAAGGGCCTTCCAAAGGGCAATATTGTATTGATGATATTGTGTTACAGTTATCTAACTCTAATTGTGAAAGAGATATAAAGTGCTGGTTGTTATTCGATACGGCTAGATATTAATTATAAGGCTGTATAAATATAAATTGAGAAATGAAATCATTTTTTGTTTGAATTACAAACTATAATATTATTTACATAATAAATAATATATAGTAAGCCGGTTACACAGAGTAACACGCACACCTTTGTACTGTATTTAAATTTTTTTATTCATTTATAAATATTATCACTACCTAATATTAATAACATATTTCTAATAAAAATAAAATGATACCCCGCATTTTTTTTTTTAACTGTAATAATAAATGCTTTCAATTTGTGATCGGTCTCTATATTTTTTTATTTGTTGAACATGTTTTTTATGTACTTGTTTTTCCCCATTTTTATCTATTTTAACTAAATATGTAACTGGATTTATTTTCTTCAATATAGTATAAGGCCCTTCAAATCTATCAGAAAATTTATCTTTTTTAATATTTGTTTTTACTAAAACTTTTTCACCTACATAAAATTCTATTTCCACCTTTCCCTTATCTGCATAGTGTTTTTGTCTATCAAAAGCCCTTTGTAAAATAACGGGTAACTTCTCACGTATTGAATTTAATTTTTGCATTTCAGTAATTATAGAATGATCCAGATTTGAAGGTATAACTGCGATGTCAAAAATTGAATTAGGTTCGTAACCGTGTACTAAGTAAAAAGGCGAATAACCCGTTGAGTGGTGTATCGATGTATTATATGCATGGATTACTACCGGTAAAACATCAGTCCATTTGTCACCATCTGCCACGTATAGTGCAATCATATCTATTATGACCTGATTTTGTCGCTCAACTTGCCCCTGGCTTGTTGGTCTATAAGCTATTCCTTCAGTTTTTTGAATTCCCAACGCTAACAATAATTGAGAAATAACTTTAGCAGTGAAATGCGTGCCATTATCTGATCGAACTATTCTAGGTGGACCATATGTTAATATTAATTCTAATAGAAATCTTGTTGTCGATTTATCATCAGCATTTTTGAAAGGACTAGCAAAACAAAATTTAGTTGCTCTACATGTAGCTACTAATATATACCTACAACCTCGGGACGGCAGCATTGGACCAATATAATCTATACAAATGTCTTGGAATGGAATGCCATTCATAATTTTATTTGTTTGTAATTTACCCACTGCTGGTCCTTTATCTGATTTTCTTTGTTGACACTTTAGACATGACGTTACGTATTTTTTAATATCCTTTGACATACTGGGCCAATAATATTTAACTCGAATTTTATTATATACTTTATGTATTCCTAAATGCGCACCTGACATTTTTTCGTCGTGAAAATGTTCTATTATCGACTTTATTAGACTGTTCGGTAATGCTATTACTAATTTTGGTGTACCATAATATATATTCCTATAGTAAAGTAAATTATTTTCACTATTAATTATATAAGATTTCGATTTCCTTAGCCAACGTAATTCTGCTGAGCTTGGATGTTTTATTGCTTCTATGATTTTTAATAAATCGTCGTCGCGTATTTGTAGTAAATGAATATTAATCGGTTCCACTAGAGATATAATTTGCTTACTTGGCGTAAAGGTTGAAACTGTTATATTAATTGTAGTGTTTTCAAACACGTATTTTAACATATTAAATACGATATCCCAATTTAATTTATCTATTCCACACGCTATTTTCGGTATTGCTAATTTTTTTATATTGTTAGAATAGCAAAAGTTTTTTAAATATTTTAATGTTTCAAATAAGGATTTATAATTAGGTTTTTCAATAAATGTTGATTTTGTTATTAAATAAATGATAAGTTGGTCATTAAATTTTAAATATGCCAACTGACCTACTTTTTTATTTTGTGCTAGCATTGCATTTACCATACCATATTTGTTTTTAAAACTAAACGCAATGCCTTTATTCATTTTAAAATTTTGCGAAACACAATGAGCTAAGTTATACGTATTATCAAAATAATCACTGAATAAGTCTTCATTTACCAGATTAATATTAAAATTAAAATTTACTCCCATTTCTTATTTATGTATAAAGTGATCAAAAAAAATTTCATTATTCAATTTTTCTTCGAAATTATTGATAATCGTATTTACATTTGAATCACTATCATAATTAATTGTCACTGTGCTATCAAAACCTACCGGGTGTCTTGATAAAAAGTCTGCTGCTTTATTAAAAATGCCTTGTTTGTATATTATATTGAAATCATACCCTATTAGTTTAGTTCTTATACGATTTAATATGTGTGAGTCAGATTTTAATTTTTGTAATCCCATTAAATTTTTATGATCCGTCCATGCCGTGAATTGTTTACCAAAAAGATATTGCCTAAAATGTGTACAACCAAAAAATAAAGCTGATGATTCTAATTCTAGTGCTGAATAATTTTTTTGTGCTGGTAATAATTTCTTTGCACCGATAGAAACTGGATGAATATTACCATATTCGTCTCTTTGTTGTAATATTACACCTAAACCTAATAAAGAGGCGTCTGTTACTAAAATAGTATCAGCATCTTCCTTAAAATGCATTAAAACTGGTGGTGTTGTTAGTTTATTTTTTAAATGATTGAAAGAAATTTCGTGAATATTTTTCCATTCAATTTTATCCCTTTTTGTTTTAAAATTTCCTTTTGTTAATTCAGTTAAAGGAAAGGTTATTTTGCTAAAATTTGGAATATATTTTTGGAAACAATTTGCTAAATCTAAAAAACTACGTAACTGATTTATATTTGTTGGAGGAGGGAAATCTCTAATTGCTTTTAATCCTTCATTTGTCAGACGTATACCTTTATCGTTAATTATATTACCTAAAATTTTTAACTCTGTATATCCAAATTTGCACTTAGAAACTTTTAATTTTAAATTGTAGTATTTAAAACGTTCTAATGTTAATTCCAACGATTTTAGGTGTTCATCAAATGTCTTACCGAAACAAGTACAATCATCAATATAATTGACGTTAATTTTATAATTTAAATTAGTCATAATTTTATTCATTGCCTCTTGGTATTTACTTGGACCATTACAAATTCCCATCGGCATTCTCTTAAATTGGTACTTTCCCGTGGTTGTGCAAAAAGCTGTTAATTCTTTAGCTTTATCACTTAATTTTAGTTGGTGAAATCCGGACATTGCGTCGAGACAGGAAAAATATTTATTACCGGCTAGACAATCATAAATACTTTGTATAACTGGTAATGGAAATGCTTCCTTTATAGTAATATTATTTAATTTTCTGTAATCTAAAACCATTCTATACTGTGTATTTTTAATACCCTTTTTTGTACCTTGCGGTAACCCTTTTGCTACTAGAAAAACTGGAAACGAATACGGCGAATTTGAAGATTCAATTATACCTGCCTTAAGCATTTCTTGTATTTGATTTTCAATTTCATCTCTTTCAAATTTACTAAGTTTGAAATTAGGTAAATTAATTGGAATATAATTAGTTAATTTAATATCTACCAGATCAGTGCGAGATTCACCTAAATCCCACTTCGATCGAGAAAATACCGAATTGTATTTATTTAAAATTGAAAGTAATTTATTTTTTTCTCTAGGCGCTAACTTTGGATTAATATCAAAATTCAGTTCATTATAGGTATTATCTGGCAAATTGTCGTCAATTTTTTCAAATTTTGTATTAGGTTTCGAATCAAAATTAACATCTTCAGAATTACCAAGAATTTGTTTAATCACTCCCGTTTTCCGTTTTGGAAAATTATTGTTATCTATAAACTCATTTCCGATTGGAAGTATATTCGGTTCCAAAATTAACTCATATTGATTTGCTTTTTCTTTTAATATTATTCGTGACGTTTGTAATGAACGAAAATCACAGGTATAAGTTACATAATCTATTTTTAAATTTGACGAATTTCCATTATAACAACCGGGTGTTCAATGATTATTTTCGAAAAATGCAACTAAAATTTTTCTACCAGGTTTATAAAAAGCTAAACCGACTGTCATTTGTGAATTATCGTAATTAGGGCAAATTATTAAAAAATTAAAATTATAATAATCGGCTATTGTAGATAAATCTTCACCCTCTAACCAAATCGGTTTATTATTTAAGTTTATATTTAGTAAATTTGCAATTATGTCATCTGTTACGTAAATATTTTCATACGCTAGCATTGCTGTTAATGCATATAAATACCACAAAAACCGTCACCGGAAACTTCATTTAATTTTTAGCTATTTTTAGCAATAAAAAGCAATTTTTGAATTAATTTTAAATCTGACATCTCTGAAGTTTCAATTTCGATATCCATTAAATTTTCATTGGAAGGCGTATTTATTAATTGTTGATCATAATCTAACATTTCATTTTCGTTACCAAATTTTAAAATAACTGGGCCAACACTTCCCAACAAAGTCATTTGTTTATTAATGAAATCAATATTTGCTTGATATAAGTTTAAAAAATCTGTACCCAATAAACTAGGTCATACTAAGTTCTCAACAACAAGACACTCTATTGGAAATTCACAATTTTTATAATTTACCACTATATCAATAGTACCAAGTAATTCTAATTCAGAACCGTTTACCGTAATTAACGTAAAAACATCCCTTAATTTTGGTTTAATTCCCAATGGTAAATTTTTAACATTAATTATTGATGCGGTAGCACCTGAATCGGTTATAAATGAACAATTAAAATCATTTATTTTTCCTTTTATTTCAAGTCGCATACCTTGTTTAAACGTCGCTGTATATGAAGTAGGTTTACATGTCGATATAAAATTTTCCACTTTATCATTAATTTTTTTATCGTCTACTCTAAAACTATTTGATTTTTTATTATTACTAATTTTCGTCGTATTATGTTTTTTATTTGGATTAAGGTTTTGCCTACACGGTGTAAATATTTATTCATTATGCGTTGCGACATCGCTTGGATTTTTATTCATAGTTTCATTTTCGTACGCGTCTATATTCGAATTATAATTTTGCTTATGTGTAATATGAGTTGATTGTTCGAAAAAATTATCTAGTTCAAAATTCCAGTTGTTATTTTCAATAATTTTCTCCGAAATTACAACATCATTTTTATACGTTTCATTAATAATATTTTGCAATAAAGAAATATTGTCACAGTCCGTTATTTTTTTGTTAGGATGTTTTATTTGGTCTGGAGAATACCTAACACATTTCTCCTGCCCTATTAGTTTTTTTGATTTGTGTAAAATTTATTAGGGATAGTAGAATTATTATTATATCTTGAATTGTTTGTAAAATAAGTCGGATTGACCTCCTTTACATTAATATCCTGATGATTAGGTGCCGAATTCGCTTTATAATTAGAATTTTCATTTCTTCTGAA
Source organism: Chaetogeoica ovagalla (assembly GCA_032441825.1). NCBI lineage: Eukaryota > Metazoa > Arthropoda > Insecta > Hemiptera > Aphididae > Chaetogeoica > Chaetogeoica ovagalla. Next base: position 9,038,103 of record CM063737.1, read on the forward strand.
AAAATTATTTCCTTTCTTTGTCAACTCATTATTTGTATTTAAATTGCTTTCATAATTGTTATTGTTTGATCGGTTTTCACCCTGATAATAATTATTATTGACGTATTGGTCATTATTAAAACGCTGTCTGAAATTGGAATTATTATTATTTCTATTTTCTCCAAAGTTATTATTACTTCTTTGGATATTCTGGTTTCTATTATACCCGTCAAAATTGTTACTATTGTTAAAACTCTGATTATTTTTATAAAATTGTCGACCATTGTAATTATTATTATTATTATTATTATTGCTATAATTATTGTAGTTATTATTATTTTCTTGTTTCAAATTGTTACTTTTAAAATTATTTCCGAAATGATTTTGATTAAAATTGTTAGAATAATCCTCGCGTTCCAAATTTAATTTCACCTCTATTGTGCCACTAATTGATTTTGAATATTCTACTTTTTTTAAATTCTTTTCTAAATCCTTTTATGTTTCATTGTTCATAATCGAAATTACGTTATAATAATCGATTGACAACGCTGCCAAAATAATATCAATTTTTTTCGATTCACACATTGTCGGGTTTGTTTCTCGAATCAAATACAACATATCAAACCAAAATTCTGCTATTGTCTCAAAAGATCTCAACTTTCGATTTCTTAATTTAGATTTTAACATTTTAATCCTAGCTTGAGACATAAAATCTTCCTTCAATTTATTTTCTACATCTTCAAAAGTAAATTGCTGGTTACTAGAAGTAAAAATTTTGAATGATTTAATAGCTGCTCCTTTTAAATATAGTGGTAGATAAATTAATTTATTTTCCTCGTCCCAATTACATGCTCTAGCAATTAAATTAAAATTTTCAAAAAATTTTAAAACACATTCTTCTGAAGTTCTACTAAAATTTCCGGGTAAAAGGTGATGAATGCCTGCCATGTCAAATTTTGAATTTAATTTATTAACACCACAAACTATTTTCGAATTTCTTTTTATATCTGTATTGATTTTATTTTGCCCACTTAAAGTACCTGAACATTTTTCTATTTTCAAATTTATATTATCTGTTAATAAATCATTATCTTCTAAGTTAGAACGTTGATTTAATATTTCAGTATTTTCAGGTACCTCTGAGCTATGAATATTTGTATTAATGAACAATTGATTAGTAAAGTCGATTGTTGGTATAGAGGTCTGTAAATCATCTAGAAGGCTTTGGAATTTACTTGTTTTATTTTCAGTATTTAAATTATTAGTTTTACTACTTTCTTTATTCAATATTAAATCGTTTTCAACAAAAGTTACGTTACACAAATTTTCCCCACTATTTTTTAAAGTTACTGTCGAATTATTTTCTGTAAGAGTCAAATTTGTTTTGTTCAATTTATCGTTCACCTCATCAACAAGATGTATTTCATTTCTTAAATGTATTACGGCTGATCGTGCAAGATTTCTCAATTCTGTTACTGTTTGTGAACTTTCACAATTAATATTACAAAATTTTAAAAATCCCACTATTTCTGATTTATCTAATAAATTTATCCATCCTACTGTTTTCTGTGAAATTATAAACTCAATTTTTTTCTTTATTGGTTGTAAATTAAGAAATTCCTCTTTGTTTAAAACGTTTACTTTATAAAGTGTGCAAAGTGCAAATTTTTTAATAAATTCAGAAGAAATTGGTAATTTTCCAAATCTCGAATTCTCAAAAAATTTTCCCAAATTATAGTCGTCAATTTGCCGTAATAAAATTATTAAATTTGATGTATTAATTTCAGAATTAAAATTTTCGTCTAAAAATAAAAAATTTTCTTCCGTTAATTTTGCAACCTGATGATTTGTATTACGTTTAATATAAAATTTGCTATCCATAGAAATTTACTTTATCAAAAACATTACAGCAAAGTAGAAGAAATATCCCACACAAAATATCCGCACCTAAAACACAAGCATCACAACACAAGGGGGTACCTTAGAATCGAAACTTTTAGTATATAAATTACCAAAAATCGGGACTCAAGGGATGGGCGCCTCCACCAATTGTAACGTCCCCTCTTCCTTCTCCTTAGATCCAGGTGTTTTGGTTATTTTCACGAGGTCTTGGGGACTCGACCACGGTGTGTGACACTTATATCATAGGCAATGCTACCTCGTGTGAAATAACAAGTATTAATATTATATAAATATTATTTATTCATACCAAGATATGTATTTGTGTAAGGCCTTCCAGAGAGGTGGTAATTGGTTCCTGGACGATGTTGGTAGCGTCTTCCTTCGATGCTCCCAGACTACTACTGCTCCTGTTGGACTCGTCTCCTACTCCCTTGTTTTTATGCCACGCACCGAAAACCCTTATTCAGCATTTCGTAAGCACCGCCATAAAAATAATGAACGGTGTCGCATATGCGAAAATGCATAATGTAATCGTTACAGTGGATACGTTAATAAAACGTTTTTGGGAATTTGAAGAATCAGTACCGAGCAATAAATTGTTTACAACAGATGAAAAATGTGAAGATCATTTTACTCGAATGACTACTCGTGATGAAACGGGCCGATTTTCTGTATCTTTACCGTTTAAATTAGATCCATCGATACTCGGCACATCACGGGAAATGGCAGTGTCTAAATTTCTCAATCTTGAGCGAAAACTTTTAAAAGATCCGATTGTGTACAAAAAATACCGTTCCTTTATGCGCGAATATGAAACATTATGACATATGAAACTTGCAACAGGTGTTGGAAAATATTATATTCCATACTGCGGTCATTAAACGAAATGAAAAAGATCTTAAATTACGCGTGGTATTTGATGTGTCCGCAATATCATCGTCAGGAAAATCGTTGAATGATATACTTTATACTGGTCCAAAATTACAGAGTGATATTTCTGATTTATTAATTTCTTGTCGCTTTTACAAATATATGTTTACTGCAGACATATGCAAAATGTATAGACAAATTAATATACATCAAGATGATTGTCAATATCAGCAAATCGTATGGCGACCAGATATATCCGAACCAATCCAAGATTACGAACTAAAAACTATTACATATGAAGTTACATCGTCGCCATTTCAAGCTATTCGAATATTACATTAACTTGAACCAGACGATGGTCATTTATATCCTAATGCAACAAATATATTATCGACTCAAACATATGTGGACGACATATTGACGGGTGATAATACTGTACACACGATTTTACAACGCCAAAAAGAAGTCAGTCAGCTACTACTTCGTGCTGCATTTGAATTAAAGAAATGGTCGTCGAATTGTAAGGAAGTGCTTCAAAACGTCCCTGTCCATGATCAGCTGACGAAGCTATCGTTCGACCCAAAGGATGATGCAACTGTAAAGATTTTGGGACTCCATTAGAATCCAGTTTGCGATCATTTAACTTATCATACAACTTTGGTACCACTCATCACTACAAAACGATCAATTTTATCTACTATAGCCAAATTGTATGATTCAATTGTAGCTTTGGGCCCTATTATTTTTTGGGCTAAATGCTTTATACAATCTCTGTGGAGAGCAAACCTTCAATGGGATGACCCACATTCAGAAATATTGGCTAATTCATGGTTACAATTTTCATCTGAATTACTGTTAGTGTCTCAAATTGAAACCGACCGTTATATTTGCCGTCTACACCATAACACTATTCAGTTAATAGGTTTTTCGGATGCTTCCGAAAAAGGCTACACTGCGGTTGTGTATCTTTGAATCGTTGATACCGATGGTAAAGCATCAGTACATTTTGCAATTTCTAAATCGAAAGTTGTACCCTTAAAAACAAAAAAAGTTGATATGTCCTTAACTATTCCCTGATTGGAACTTTGCGGGGCATTATTACTTGCACAAACGATACATCGATTAATGAATACAGTGAAACACATTTTAACAATTTCGGAAATCTATACTTGGACCGATTCTCAAGTGGTTTATCTTGGTTGACGTCACTTCAATCCAGTTTTAAAATATTTGTGACAAATAGATTGGCTAAAATTAAAAAGTTAGTATCTAAAGCTCTATGGCACTATATTTCAACTACCTTAAACCTGGCAGACTGCGTGTCAAGAGGTCTACTTCCATCTCAAGCTATTAATAATGATTTATACTGGTATGGTCCATCATTTTTAAAAACACCGGAATGTGATTGGTTAATGTTACACTACCAACATTTATGAACCTTGTTTGTCTAAACGCCTTAAGGGAATTTGTCGATGTTATTTGTTTGGACGAGTAAAAAACATAAGTACGAGGAAATCATGTCAACAATGTTTTAAATGGATGGGTCCGGATCATTTGAAATATATTTGCATTAAATGTAGTGATCAAAACCAGATTGAAGAATTTAATTAAAATTAATCAAATAAAATATTTTTTTTTATGATTAAAGATATAAATTGTAAAAAATATGAAGTACTTGTTATTTTAATTTTTTTTTTGTAATTTTTAATATTGAGTGCTTAGGTATGCGCAAAATACTTAATTATTAATATGTTTGCAGAATAATATTACACAAATTTAATATTATTGAAATTTAAGAAACAAATTGTAAATAAATAATTATTATTTCATATTTAAGTGTAAATTGATATTCTAAAGTAAAAAATAAAAATATAATTTTACTCTTTATTTCAATAAATGTGTCAATATGTACTTAGTGTATGACTGTAATTAAAATTGTTTTAAATGATTTAAACCCATTAATACAATTTAAAAAGAAAATTGATTACTACTCCAATCCACGCGACTACCGGCGTCCTATTATAGCACGGAACTAATGTAGGGTTAAATCATTATTGTTATAATACATTTGAGTATCAGTGTTTCAAATTATCACAGTATAGGGATTTTTTCTAGCAGGTAATAAGCACATTTAACTGTTTTTGTATGTCTTGGGTCCTCATGAGTCGGTGTTGAGCTTTGGTCGGTGAAACGTTACATTATTTTGCGTAGGTCAAAAGGCAAATTTTGAGAATTAAGCCGTTGTAACGAAAATTGTCTACGTAACTCTTGCCAGAGAAATTTTCAATGTTGACGTCTACTTATAGTAATATCAGTGTTGGCTTTATAAATAATTTGGCTATTAATTCCGGCTATATTAATGGGAGAAAAGAATACAGTTAAAGGCCACCGGTAACTTATTCTTGCTACGGAATATTTAGCTTGCAGCTCATTTACTTCATCGACACCTCCTTTGGTAAATTTACAAAACGTAATTACTTCGGGATTACGTTGTCCTCCGGTCTCTACATCAATGTCTCCTTGGTTATGCATGGTTGCCCACATAAGTACATTTTTTTCTTTTTTGGTATTATATGTGATACTAGCAAACACTCCTAACAATAGCAAAATATATTATTATTTACTACTCGTTGCTTTGTGTCTAAAAACTGTGGAGGTGTTTCTCTTTTATTTTTTCTAATCCTTTCAACCATAGATATTTTACGCATTTTCAGGAGATAAACAGCCAATGGAACTGATATAAACTTGTTATGTTCCTACTCATTTTAGAAATTGGAGAAATCATTCGTTTCACAATATCTGATGCACTATTATCTTGGTTATCTGGGCCACTTGGTTGTTTCTCCACATAAACCTCCATATTTGCTGTATAAAATAATGGAGAATCTACGAGTGAAAATATTTTTATGCCATATCTGTTGGGAATATATTGGCGAAAATAACATCTTCTGCTGAAACCTTCTAGCATCTCGTCAATATTACGGACAGTATAATTTAGTTCACAACGATCAACAAATTCATCAAAGATAGATCAAATAGGTGCTAGTTTATCAAATTTTACCCTTTCACTACGAGTATTTGTATTATCGAACTTTAATGCTCGTAATAATAAATAAAAATGCGTTTCAGACATAACACCTCTAAAAAAATTGGTGAGAAGCCATCATTTGACCACAGGGCGGATAAATTCAGGTGATTACTTCTCATCAAACCAGTTATGCACAAAAGACCGAACATTGCTCAAATTTCTTCTAAACATCACGTCCTCATTCGTAATTTAATCTCAATTTTGCCAAATAAATGTTAGTACACGTAATAATTTCTTAAATGACATTGCCAGGAAAGAAATGTGACCAACATTCTACAATTGTTTTTACATTTCGCGCATTGGGATTCGCTCCCGGTAAGTGAGTAATTATATTATGTTAGGCAGTACAAACATTGCGTGGAAGTGGATACCATTATTAGGAGAAGGTAAACCAATAGCAACAATGGCATCAGGCCGTTTACAAAGATGGGCATGGTATTTTTCCTTTCTGGTTTCAATTCCAAAATTTTGTATGTAATAGGTGCAGACAATATTATACCAGACAGTTTATCTAGTTTAAAAAATATAATACGTGAAAGTAAAATAGATAACAATAGTAACATAGATGTGATAACTAGAGTAATGGACATTTACCTTTTAGTTTTATTTAAATTAAATCAGAGAATATCAAAAATAAATTATTACAAAGATAATGAAAAATTAAAAAAATAATTGGACCGAGAAAACATCAATTGTATTAAAACCTTTTTTCAATCGTTTAATGGAGCTCAGTATTGAGCTCATATATTGATATGCGGATACATATCAGTTACATCTCAAAAGGTAACTCAATTATTGCCAAAAGAACTGCATAGTTCACACCTTGCCATAGTTATGATGAAATCTATTGCCCGTCCTTTTTTTTGGTGACCGTCATTAGATTTTGACATTAAACAGTTGGTTAAGAATCGTAAGATAAGTTTACAGAAGAGACCAGAACTACAAAAGTGTATTTTAACTGAATAGCCTAAATCATCATATGTTTTTGAAAGAATAAGCATTGATTATGTAAGTCCTAATAATAAAAATATAGTATAACTAATAGTAGTTTTCATTGATTCTTATAGCAATGGCCTGATTATTTTGATGTTTCTAATTCTAACTCATTTAACACATTACAAAAGCTGAAAAACATTCTTTCTAGATTTAGTCTCTCAGACACTATCGTTTTGACAATGGTATTAATTTTACATCTCATAGGTTTTATAAAATATAAGGCATCAAACATTTAACAATTCTTCCATTTCACCTTGTAACGGAGCAGCAGAAAACTGTGTTAAATCATTTTAAGTAGGATTTAATAAAGCTATACAAAGTGATAAAAACATTTCTATTCATTCCACTATACACAAATATTTATTCTGTTACAGCAACAGTGCGCATTGCACAACAGGATCCACACCTGAATTATTGTTCAAAAGACATATAGGAAATATATGTGATCGTATTAAAAACATAGATAGGAGTAATAAATCAATCATTAGAGAAATTAGGAACTTGTAACGTACGAATCCATACGAGGGCACTTGTTTTTCCGTGACCCCACCACACACGAGTCATTGCTGTTAATTGTTTTAATTACTGGTGTCGATAATAGTGTGCGGCCTGACTTTCTTTTCAGTTTGCGGCCGACCGTCCATAAGTCGGCTGTGTTTCTTTCGTGCTTTGTATGAGTGTGATTAACACTTTATTGTTAGTTATTATTTTGTGTATTTATTATTCGATAGACTTTATAATGGAGTAAACCATAATCTTCATTCCACGCTGCGAGGTCGCTGTGCGACCGAAAAATGGAAACGACTCGAAATCACGTTTCCGTGTTTTCGACAAGTGTTTAGCAAAATGTGATATAATGGATTGGGCCTGTGTATTTATACTTGTTTTTTTTTGTTATTTTATTTGAATTATTAGTAAATCCACGACGCTCCGGCCCCAAGGTCTCGGCTCGTGGTTGGCGACCCGATATTGTGATCGTCACATAACGCTCGTGAATTATAATTTTTTTTACTTCGCTATTACGAGACGTTATAAACTACAAAGGTAAATAATATAATAAAACACTTGAAATTTGAGAATGCTTTATGTAAGACATTATAACAGACCTGATAATAAAGGATAGAGTGCTTATGTAATAGATGAAAAAATAGGAAATTATATTTATATTTCTAAAAATAAAAATTTCAATATTACTTTAAGCAACACATAGATCCAATTATTATACAAGGCATATTTATGATAAGATTGGTTTAAATAAGGATATAAACATGTATGGAAACAAAAATAAAGGGTATAACACAAAAGAAATAAAAAACTACAAAAAAATTAACGTGTTAGGTTCCATGAAAATATCTCTAGTAAAAAACTCCTTGTGAACACAGACATTGAAGTTATGAAACAAAATAAAATACCTGATAGGAAAAATATTATACCCACTATGTTTAAGGATTATATAAATTAATTATTTATTATATTATGTTATACCAAATAATTAATACTATGTTTTATTTAAATTTTCATTTTTGCATGTTGTTAACTAATGATATGTACTACTTCTTATTATGTAAACAAATTTAATTCCATCTATTTTAATGTAATATTTATTCAAATTGTATTGTATATTATACTTGTATTATTAATTATAAAATTATTGCAAATTTGAAGAAGAAATAGTGTAGTGTTTGCATACTATTATATTATCATGTTTTAAGATTTATTTTACACTGTTCAACAGAATGTGTTTTTCCGTACCGATGTACAATGTGGTGTCGTTTTATTCTTTCTTCTGTTATAAAAATTATGTGCATGCCCGTATTAGTAATTAATAAAAACAATAATATAAATCGTACTTCATTGTTCAACTCAACTATCATATGAAACATTACACTTGTGGTTTGGACTGATTAACGCAATAATTAAATTCACATATTACTGTCTTACAACATTTACAAAGGGTAAAACCCTAATTAATATAAAACGAAACCACTTATTATATTAAAAAAACCATAAACACTATACTGTAATTATATATTTCTATTTATTATTCTTCGTGGTATGGATTATTTAGATGTAGGTAAGTATAACGCAGCAATTTAAAATTTAATAGAAAAATTTTAAATATATAAATAAAAATATCTCTAAAAAAAATTTTATTTTAGTCATTTAAACATCAATTTTATTTGACACCACATTAATTTTAATTAAACAAGACTAATTTCATTGAATATCACATAAATAAAATAATTCAAAATTCAAAGTTCAATCAAAATATTTAATGCATATCTTTTTATTGGGTATAAAATGTTAACATGTTTAAGACAATAAATTGATTATTTCAAATTCTAGAGTCTTACTTGATATGGTGAAACCCTATTAAATGCGTTGCGAAAATATTTAGTATATTACAAAATCCATATAAAACATAGTATTAAATATTACTATACAATATTCGTCTTTGTATGGACTATATAGAAGCAAGTATGTATTATCCTAAAATTAAAAATTTAGTAAAAAAGATATTAAAATATATAACATAAAAAAACATTGAAAATTTTGTTGTTTAGTAATTTACACATATTACTTTTATTAGACGACACATTCATTTTAATTAAATTTGAATTAAATCATTGAACACCACAAAAATAAAATATATATAAATGATATATATATAATATAGATAAATATCATATTATATTTATATTTGTATCATAATAGTAATAAATAATAGGATCTTTTGCAATATTTAGATTTAAATATAATTAGTTCTATATCTTATTGCTATATTATTGTTCAGAAAGCTATAATATTTATTTATTATTTATTATTAGTTAATCAAAATAATATGAGTTCGTGCATACAGTATGAACAATTTAATATAATTCATAAAACATACATTTTGATATGTCGTAGCAACCTAATTCTTTGGAATTATTAATAATAATAATAATTATAATAATATTATATATATTATTGTTATTATCGGAAATATATTGGAATGATATCAAAAAGCTCATTAAAAAAAGGGTATTTGCATCAATCTAATTTAAATAGAAATATTTCTATAAGTAAACGCATACTATAATCTATTCGCATGGTTCTTAAAATAAGAGCTCCGTTATATATTTATTATTTATAAATTGTAGATTTCTATTTATTGAGTTCATATACACCTAATTATATATTTCTAACTTCTTTCCCACTATTTGAGATGTAGAATTGTCGTTATAACCTAGCACATTGCAGTTATAAATATGTAAATTATGTTTTCTGAGATGTGCCCCCTACATCTTTCACACTCTATATTGAATCGGAAATTGAAATTCTGATTAAAAAGCAATTGTGTAAATTTTTCGTAATATGGTAGGTATTAATTGTTATTAATAAATAAATAAAAAAAAAATATATATATATATATTTATATATATAGACCAATTACTCTGTCACTTTTATGTCAATTTCATATATTATGTCATTCACACATATTTCCTAAATATAAAATACCAAATATAATTTTTAATATTCGTTGTAAATCAGTTACCAATTTGATTTAATATTTATTATATACTGAGATGAATATTTTTTTATTTTCACTGGCAAAATTAAAATTTTTTAAATAATATTTATCATTTCTTTTTGTTGTTAATTTACGTAACTAAAAAATAAATAATAATATATACAGTATACATCCATATAAATATTTTTAAACATTATATAATTAATTAAGGAGAGGGAAAGTTCAATCAAAATTTTTTATGTATATCTTTTTCTTGGGTATGGCATGTTGAAGGCAATAAATTGATTATTTCAAATTCTAGAATCTTACTTGATATAGTGAAACCGTATTAAATGCGTTACGAAAATATTTAGTATATTACACAATCCATATAAAACATAGTATTAAACATTTCTATACAATATTCATCTTTGTATGAACTATATAGTAAATAGTATGTATTATCCAAAAATTAAAAATTTAGTAAAAATAATATTGAAATATATAACATAAAAAAAACATTGAAAATTTTGTTGTTTAGTAATTTACAAATATTAATTTTATTAGACAACACATTCATTTTAATTAAACTTGAATGAGATCATTAAATACACGAATACAAAAATAAAATATATATATATATATAACAGTATAATAATATAAAATAGAATCAATGCAATATTTAGATTTAAAAAAAATTAGTTCTTTATCTTATTGCTATATTATTATTATTATTATTTAAAAAGCTATAATATTTATTTAATATTTACCACTTGTTGATCTTAATAATTTGTGTTCATGCATACATAATGAATAATATAATGTAATTTATAAAACATACATGTATATATGCCGTAGCGACCTAAGTCTTTGGAATTTTAAATAATAATAATTATAATTATATTATATATATAATTGTTATTATCGGAAATATATTGGAATAAAATAAAATACCCCTTAAAAATAAGGGTATATGCATAAATATGATTTAAATAGAATTATTTTAATAAATAAACTCAAACTATAATCTATTCGCATGGTTCTTAAACTAAGAGCTCTGTTATATATTTATTATTTATAAATTGTAGCTTTCTATTTATTGAGTTCATATACATCTAATTATATATTTCTAACTTCTTTCCCACTATTTGAGATGTACAATTTTCTTTACAACCTAGCACATTGGAATTATAAATATGTAAATTATGTTTTCCGAGATGTGCCCCCTACATCTTTCACACTCTATACTGAATCTGAAATTAAAATTCTGATAAAAAAGCAATTGTGATAATTTTTCTTAATAAGGTAGGTAATAATTTTGTATTAATAAATAAATAAATATATATATATATATATGTATATATAGACCAATAGCTATGTCACTCTTATATCAATTACATATGTTATGTCATTCACACATATTTGCTAAACATAAAATACTAAATATAATTTTTAATATTCCTCGTAAACCAGTTATCAATTAAACATAAAAATGTATTAATAAACGAAGATGATAATTTATATATTTACACTGGCAGAATTTAATATCCTATTAAATAATATTTGTCATATTAATTTATGTAAAAAAAAATTATAGTACGGAAATAAATAATGAATTATATAGTATACATTCATACAAATATTTTTTAACATATGATTAATTTAGGAAGAGGTATGTTCATTCAAAATTGAATTGTACTTATTTTCCTGATGGTATTGCATGTTAAACGCAATAAATAAATTCAAATAGTACAGTCTTGCGTGACATGATAAAACCCTATTAAATATATGGTCATAACATTTAGTACATTATAAAATCCATTAACACCACAGTATAATTATATAATTCTTTTTCTTAATCTTCTTGGTATGGTTTATACAGCAGCATGTATGTATTAACCAAACATTTATAATTTGAGAGATAAAAATTGAAATATATAAAATAATAAATATCACTGAAAATTATTTTTGTACACAAATATATATATATTTATATAGTATATTATATTATAATAATATAATTATTTTATCATAATACAAATAAATAAATGGAGTTTTGCAATATTCTGATGTAAATATAATTAATTCTCTATGTCATTTTTACTTTATTGGTCTATGAGTTATAATATTTATTTATTATTTATAATTTGTTAACCTTAATAATTTGAGTTCATGTATACATAGGAAATAATTTAATATAATTCACTAAACATACTTGTAGAAAGTCGTAGCAACTTAGTTCTTTTGGAATTTTAATTAATAATAATAATAAAATAATAATAATAGTAATAATATAAAAATATATATATATTATTATTATTATTAATTAAAATTCCAATGGATTAGGTGGAAACGATACGAGTATTTTAACATGTGTGTTCTATAGTATATATAAGGTTAATTCCCAAATTCAATTTTATATAATTTGTCGTTTATTTATATTTGTTGAACATAGTACTCCAAGCAAAATTTTTAATTTACAACCTCTAAATTCAGTTCTTAATTCGATACAATTATTTATTAATAATCAAAGAAAATAATTTTCATGTTTAAACCGGACATTCCTATATTTATTAAATTATATTTTTCAATGTTATTTGTTGTTAATTTATGTAAGAAACAAAAACAAAAAATAATGTTATACAAAGTTATATCCATAGCATTTACTGTAATGTTAGAGACCGTTAAATTTACTATTTAAATGTGATAATTTTTCTAAAATTCGAAATTGCTATACTTCCTTTGCATTCTGCTCTATAGCGTTTGATATATCTTTTTATTATTTTCATATGATACCGTATTATATGTAACCAAAGAGTATCATTCATACAATGACCCTAGTATTCTCTAATATCACATTAAATTTTATTTTTTAAAAACTTTAGTTTCTAAGAGGCCTGCGCTCTACCTGTTATGAACATATGAGTTATAAATATATAAGCAATTAGAAAATCACTCACAACATCTTGAGTAATTTGGATATATATATATATATATATATATATATTTGTCTTTTTTGAATTCAAATAACTTCTTTTTGGTCGCGATATACATCACGGTTTCTAGAAATTTTATTTTGCATAAGTCAAATAACAGATAGAAATGATAAATTCGATATATTCTTCTTTCCACAAATAATTTTTATGCCCCTAAGGATGTCTTATTTATATTTTTCGTTATTAGTGGAAAAAGAAAATTTTTCTAACCTCACCTTTTGAAAACGTTAAAATAGAGAGGGTTAAAATATTTTAAAAATTGTGTATATTCAAATATTTCTTTTAGATTTTAGATAAATAATTTTGGGAATCAAAGTTCAATGCACATAGTAGGAACTTCTTATTTTTCCAACAACAAAATTAGAGAAATTTTACATTTTTGGAGTCGAGATAGTTATTCTGTTAAAGGATATATCATCAATTTTTCATTTTCTATCTATCGGTGTTTTGACATGTTCAAAATAAAATATTAAGAGTCAATGTTAAACGTGTTTTGCAAAATATCTTCCTCTTTTTAAAAAAAAATATTAATGAAAAATATCTAATCACACCACAAGCCATGGGAATTTTTCCAGTAACAGATACGTTTAAAATCTGTAGCTAAATTACATGTTAATCATATGAGACCTTTTAATTATTTTAAACCAAAAGTAATATACCATAATTATAAATTGTTCTTTTTTATTTTTCATGTTTTGCATTACGAAGATAATAGTATGTATAAATATAAGATTTAAAATTCAAACAAAAATATTGGATATATCTAAAATAATATACATATATATTTTATTTTCTTTACTGTTCACTAGTATACATATCAATTAAAAACTAACAACACATTTATTTTAATTAACCAAGAAATAGTTCATTGAATATCAAATATATTATATTTTGCAGAATTCAACCGTCAGACAGAAAATTATAAATTCGATATATTATGCTTTACAGGAATAATTCTTTCGCCTCCCAGGATGTGCTATTTCGTTAATTTTGTTACTATTGAAACAAAGAATAATTTTCTAACCTTACCTTATGAAAACTTTAAAAAAAGTTTGTTACAAATATTGCAAAAATTGTTATATTTAAATTTTTCTTATAAAGTTAAGAAAATAAATTTTGAGACTCAAAGTTTAACGTGTTTTGCAAAATGACTTCCTCATTACAAAAAAAATATAAAAATCGGATCAAAACAAAACGCGTGAGAATAACCAATAACCAATATATTTAAATATTGTAACTAAAGTACATCACATGCTCATTTATGTTAATATAAAAACTAAATAAAATATGCTATAATTATAATATTCTATTTTTCATTTTTCGTTGTGTCGATTACATAGAAGGAAGTAAGTATGAACCTAAAATATAAAATTCAAAAGAAAAATATTTTATATATATATATATATATATATATATATATATATATATTGGTTAATAAATATCTTATTGCTCTTTGCGTTTCATAAGAAAATGTCAATTTTGTTTTACAACATCATAATTCTTATTGAATAGGTAATAGGATAAAGTTCATGTTCATCACATACTCATTAAGTTAATAAATAAACCAAAAATAATATACTATAATTAACATATTCTATTTTTCATTTTTTGTGGTGTTGATTACATAGGGAGGGGTATGTATAAACCTGAAATATAATATCCAAAAGAAAAATATTTGATAAATATATAGGTTAATAAATATCATAATGTTCTTTGCCATTCATTAGGACATATTAATTTTATTTCATAACACAATAATCCTAATTAGATATAAACAGGATCATTGAATATCACATATATATATATTTTAGTACATTCTACAAATATTTGTTCGATTGTTAAAAAATTTAAAATTAATTTGTCATTCATAAAAATATTAGTACTTTGTTTTCATATAATTTTAATAGATTTTATGAAATTCCTTTCTAATGTCAATTACATATATTATGACATTCATTAATATTTGTTGAACTCCAAATAATAATTTTAATATACCTCCTCTAAAATCAGTTGTTAATTTGAGACAAATATTTCATAATAAACAAAGATAATAATATTTACATTTAGAACGGAAATTCTTATAACATTTTAAGTGATATCATTCCCTGTTTTTTGTTGTTTATTATGTAATATACAAAAGAAAATAATGCTATATAAAGCTATTTTAATAGAATATTCTGTAAATTTAGGAAATATAAATTTTAATTATTTTGTCATTCATAAAAATATGAGTATATTGTTTTCATATATATTTTACTAGATCTTCAATTATTTATTTTAACGACCATTTGTTGTTAATTAATATAATAAACAAACACAATAAATAAGCTATATAAAGTTATATTAATAGCATTTGCTGCAAGATTACAAAATGTAAAATTTATTTCTCAGATATGTTAAATCAATATGATTATTTTTTTATAATTCAAAATTGCTATACTTCCTTACATTTTGTTATATGGCATTAGATATATCATTTCATTATTCTCAAATGATTTCCTATTATATGTAACATATGTAGATCATTCATACAATTGCACTGGTATTCTCCAATGTCACTTTAAATTGTATTATCTAACAACTTTTGTTGCTATAAGGCCTTCTCGCAGCTTGTAATTTACCTACTTATTTTAAATACATAGTTCATTAGAAAACATCTCGCGCCTACTAGAGTGATTTCAATATATTTATTTTTTTTTAAATGTAAAAAAACATTTTACATAACGCATTATGCTTTGTCGTTTCTTAAAATGTTATGTTGCAGAATTCAACCGACAGACAGAAATTGATATACTCCATGAAATATGATTTACATAAATAATTGTTAACTCTCACTAAATGTCTTATTTTAATACTTTTGTAATTATTGGAAACAAAGGAAATTTTCTAATCTTACCTACTTAAAACATTTAAATGGAGAGTGTAAAAAATGTTGCAGAAATTTTTTAAATTCAAATCTAATATATAAAATTCTCGTGTCACAGTTTTCGTTGGCATACTCCTCCGAAACGGCTTGACCGATTTTGATGAAACTTTTTGTACTTATCCGGTATCTATGAGAATCGGCCAACATCTATTTTTCATCCCACTAAATGTTAGGGGTAGTCCACACCTAAATTTTTTTTTTATTTTTTAGACAAAATTTTTAATTTCTATTTTTTATGATACAACATACAAAAATACATACAATCCTCAATTTTCACCCTTCTATGATCAACCCTTATTTTTTAATAGCCATTTTAGTAATTTAATCATTTTTCCTCTCCGGTCGAAAACTGATCAATCGTCATTTAATTAGTTATCCCCGCCAGATGTCTACAGGTGTCACTTCTGACCAAGTAAACAGCACGGAGTAGGGATGAGAACGAAGCCGGTCTCCTTTCTTTCTCACTCCCTACACAGTTGTCGGCCACAATAATGATGTTTATGCATCAAGTGTAGTAGTAACGTTGACAATTATTATTTTATTATTATTTCTCAGTGTAACTCTCATATTAACTTTTAATCATTCCTATTTTATCAATAATAATTAAATTATCAATTTTGAGTGTATTTTGCACGATTAGTTAATCAAGTGATTTTATAACCTCAAAAGTACTCAACACGTGACACGAGCTTCCAATAACAACGGATTTTGTGTTGTAAGTATACTTTTTTTTATATCGAAAATATTGTTGATCTTATAAAAATGTAATTTTAATATAATTTTATTAAAAAAATGTAATTGAACAATTAAGATTTTCATAGTTTCCAAAAAATCAATCATTATGAATCTTTATTTTGAAATGTCAATGAAAATATTGGTTGTATAAAAAAATTATAAGAGACAATGTTTTCATAAAATTTAATTTTTTACTTTTGTTTGAAAAATTTTTCCATAAAACTTATATTTTTGTTATAAATCATTTCAAAACTGCGGCAAAAATCCTGGCCCTAATTATACTTTTAACATTTTTCATCATTAAATAATTTCATTAATTCTATTTATGTATGTTTTGTACAGTGAGCAATGCCAAGAAAACGCAAAGGGGCTGATTTGAGCCGCAGTACAAGTAAAGCTCGAAACTTGCGAAATAGCAGATCCGAAAGAACAGAAGAACAAATCCAGCAACAAAATACTGATGCATGTGTCAGAATGGCGCAATTGCATCAAGAAGAGCCAGAAGATACACGAGCTGAACGCAATGAAGTCAGAAGATTAGAACAACAACAATTACGCCGTTTCACAGTCAATAGACGAAGAACAAATGACCAACAACGACAACAGGTACATCGAGCATTTATATCTGATTCATTCCTGCGTCTAGCATTCCAGTATGAGCCCGATATTGAATATTATGCTCATTCAAAAGTGGTAATTGGTGCTATGGACAAGGAATGTCCGCATTGTCATGGTCTGAAATTCAAAAATGAGCCAGCTGGGATGTGTTGCGCGTAAGGAAAAGTGCAACTACCTGAAATTGAAACACCACCTGAACCATTGAACGGCATGAATAAAAAAATAGATTAACATTCTCATCATTTAATATTAAATGTATATATGTATAAGTTAAGCTTATTCACAATATGTTACATATTTGAATATGTCTTTTATGATTCATTTCGTTTAAACTTATTTCATTAGAAATCATCACAGAGTATAATACTACACACTAAACTATATAAACATTATGAATCTTACTATCTAATAAAATATATATAGTTGTGTAATATTATAAGTTGTAACAAATGTCACATATTATTAATATATGAACAAGATTTGTACAAAGATGTTTATAATTTTAAAAATTGTATTAAATATCAGAAAAATAAGATATTATAATGCAATTTTCAACTTGCCAATAGTAAATTACATATTCAAAAATGAAATAAAAGAACCTGATTTAGATTTAATATGAAAAGACTACAGTACATAAAAGAAACGAACCTCATTACTGAAATATAATTTTTAACATTTTAAAATCACTACAGGGTTAAATTATATATTTAATAAAATGGTAATTAGTGAATGGTTTTATAAATTCAGTGACATATTTAATAACTAAATGTATTTATCAATTATGGTTCAAACCATCCACGGATCCAGATTCTAACGTGTTCCTGAAGTCAATTCGAAGATTCAATTCATGCTTTCAAATGACATCGTTCGGAGCAACAGAAATAGTTCGAAATACTAATGCAAATGGTCAACAATTCAATTCTACATTCAAAATCAGAGGCCAAGTTTATCATAAAATGGGCTCACTGCTGCCAATGCCAAACGAACCACATAAATTCTTACAAATCTACTTTATGGGCGGCGAGGATTCCGGAAGCGCACTTGCCAATCGCGTGAATGCACGTTGTGATTATAATAACCTTGATTCACTTTATGCCAGGCGCATCGTCAGCGAGCTAGATGCTCTTTTGAACGAGCACAACGAGTTGTTGAAAATATTCAAATCACATACGCACCAATTACAAAGCGATAATCACGCTATCGTCATTAATCCTGATAAAATACCAGCTGGAGAGCATATTCGTAGATTCAATGCACCCGTTGTTGATGATGTTGCTGGAATCATGGTTGGCGATTGTACAGCTGCACGAGAAATTGTGATTCGTAGAAGAAATAATAATCTTCAGTTCATTGCTGACACACATCGTTCATATGACGTTCTCCAATATCCGCTAATATTCTGGAAGGGACAAGACGGATATTGCATAAACATAAAACAACGAGATCCCGTATCAGGTACTTCATTGATTATTAATTAATAATCTATTATTATTAATTATTAATTAATTTATTGATTATTAATTATTAATTTGATCATTTAATTAATTTTCATTTAATTCATTTGATTAATTTAATTTTATGAACAAATATTACAGGAGCTGAAACAAACAAGAACGTTAGCTCAAAGGATTATTATGCGTACCGATTAATGATTAGACGTGGCCTGGACAACGTCATTTTACGATGTCGTGAGCTTTGTCAACAATTCATGGTCGACATGTACGCGAAGATTAAGAGCGAACGACTACGATACTTACGATATAATCAACAAAAGCTGCGCGCGGAAGAGTACATTCATTTGCGAGACGCTATCAACAACAACGCCGACGTCGCCGAAATTGGTAACCATGTCATTTTACCATCATCGTACGTAGGCAGTCCACGTCATATGCAAGAATATATACAGGATGCTCTGACTTTCGTGCGCGAATATGGACGACCATGTTTATTTATCACGTTCACAT
This sequence comes from Chaetogeoica ovagalla, assembly GCA_032441825.1. NCBI lineage: Eukaryota > Metazoa > Arthropoda > Insecta > Hemiptera > Aphididae > Chaetogeoica > Chaetogeoica ovagalla. The sequence continues at coordinate 9,057,670 of CM063737.1, forward strand.
GTAATCCAAAATGGCCAGAGATTACATCTTTGCTACTGCCTGGCCAAAATGCAATACATCGCCATGACATTACAGCACGTGTGTTCAGACAAAAGTTAAAGTCTTTAATAAGTTTCATTACTAAATCACATGTATTTGGTCCCACACGTTGCTGGATGTATTCGGTTGAGTGGCAAAAGCGAGGATTACCTCATGCACACATTTTGGTTTGGTTCATCGACAAAATCCGTCCTGAAGAAATCGATAGTATCATTTCTGCGGAAATTCCAGATCCATCCACTGACCAACTGCTGTTTGATATTGTTACAACAAACATGATTCATGGTCCATGTGGTACTCTTAATAGTTCATCGCCTTGCATGGCTGATGGAAAATGTACTAAAAATTTCCTAAAGATTTTACCAATGATACGGTCACAAATGTCGACGGATACCCAATATATCGTCGAAGAAATCCTGAAAATGGCGGACAGTCATTTATTAAAAATATCATCAACACAGACATTGATATTGACAATCGTTGGGTGGTGCCATATTCGCCTCTGCTGAGCAAGACATATAATGCTCATATTAATGTTGAGTTCTGCAGTTCTGTGAAGAGCATCAAATACATGTGCAAGTATGTCCATAAAGGCAGTGATATGGCTGTGTTTAGAGTGGAAAATATTAATGTGAATGCTCCTCCAGTGAATAAAAACGATGAAATAACGCTCTACCAAATTGGTCGGTACATCAGCTCCAATGAAGCTGCTTGGCGTATCTTTGGTTTTCCAATTCATGAACGGGATCCAGCAGTTGTTCAGTTAGCCATCCATCTTGAAAACGGTCAGCGTGTATTTTTCACGAACGAGACAGCGATTGATCGTGCAATAAATCCACCTAAAACTACACTTACTGCATTTTTTGAATTGTGTAATCGTGCGGATGATTTTGGTGCCTTTGCACGAACATTACTCTATTCACAAGTACCACGCTATTTCACATGGACTCAAACAAAAACATGGATGCCCCACAAGCAAGGCTCACCAGTTGCTGCATGTCTCAATTTATTTAAATCAAACGCCTTGGGGCGATAATTTACAGTCAATCCAAGACACACGGAGTGCTTTTATCTTCGACTGTTGTTGGTTAATGTAACTGGCCCATTATCATTTCAAGATATACGTAAAGTGAATGGGCAACAATATCCAACGTATAAAGATGCATGCCTTGCACTCGGCTTGCTGGAAGACGACAACCAGTGGGAATGCATGCTTGCTGAAGCTGCATTGAACTGTACAGCAATACAAATTCGTCTACTATTCGCTATAGTGTTGACTACATGTTTCCCAGCCCGAGCACAGATATTATGGGAAAATCACAAAGATTCAATGACTGATGATATATTGCATCAACATCGTATACGGTGCCACGATCTAATCATAACATTCAGCGACGAAATGTACAATGAAGCATTGATTGCTATTGAGGATCTTTGCATTGTCATTGCCAACTTACCACTTAGTAATTTCGGTATGAATTCGCCAAATCGAACTGCATCTGATTTAATGAATACTGAAATGAATCGTGAACTTCAGTACAGTACTGTAGAATACAGTCAAATGTTTCAAGATCCATCCGCTGAAACATTTTCAATACAACTCTTAGATATCGGTGATGGAAAAGTTGCTATAGATGAAACTGGATACGTAAAATTACCGACCGATTTCTGCACAATCGCTGATTCGCAAGATACTCTCATTGAACAAATATTTCCCGATGTACACACACAGTACATAAATCATGAGTGGCTTGCAGAAAGAGCGATTTTAGCGGCAAAAAATGTAGACGTTGACAATTTAAATCTGAAGATACAAATGTTGTTGCCAGGGAACTTGGTATTATATAAATCTATTGATACAGTTTGCGACGACAGCGAAGCAGTAAATTTTCCCACAGAGTTTTTGAACTCACTGGATTTGCCAGGCATGCCACCGCATAATTTACAATTAAAGGTTGGATCTCCAATTATCTTGCTTCGTAATTTGAACCCGCCCCGGCTGTGCAACGGTACGCGATTAGTCATTCAAAAATTAATGAAAAACGTGATCGAAGCCAGGATTTTAAATGGCAAGTTCAGAGGTGAAAATATACTCATACCACGGATTCCTATTATACCTACAGATGTGCCAATTCAATTCAAACGTATTCAGTTTCCGATTAGATTGGCATTTGCAATGACTATCAACAAATCCCAAGGTCAAAAGATGTCTGTTTGTTGATTAGATTTGAGAACACCATGTTTTTTTGTGGCATGCTCTCGAGTGGGTAAACCATCCAGTTTGTTTGTGTTAGCTAAAGATGGACTAACAAAAAATATTGTTCACGCTATAGCATTAAGAGATTGATATTGTTTAATAGTGTTACTGTCGTAATTGTTTAATTAATGATATATAATTTTAAGGAATAAATTATAATATAACTTAAAAATAATGTTTGCCTTTTGTTATTTTTATATTCCCTCATCGTTCACAGCGCTCCATGCTTATTTCACGCATATACCACATTCTTACATACATACAATATACACATTCTAACATACATACATACTTACAATAAGTAAGCTATTTTTTGTCTACACTAGAAATTTTTGTCTACAAAAAAATTATAACTATTTATATAAATACTAGGAAATTATTTATATGGCAAAACAACGTTTGCCGGGTCAATTCTTTTTATAAATTTTAGAAAAAAAATTTGGGTTTCGAAATCTAATGCGCCCTATAGATAATCATTATTTTCCCTACAACAACAATATTTGAAAAACCTAATATTCTAAGAATCGTAAGAGATTTTCCTTTAAAGGATATTACATCGAACTTCTCATTTTTACCTATCAGGGCTTATTGAAATATATAATTCAAAATTTTGAAACTCAATGTCCAACGAGTTTTCTAAAAGGTCTTCCTCTTTAAAAAAAATATTGAAATCAGATCACTCCACAAGACGTGAGAACTTTGCCAGTTACCAATATATTTAACTTTTGTAACTAAAGTTCATGTTCATCACAGGCTCTATTAAGTTGATATATACACGAATATTAATATACAATAATTATAATATTCAATTTTTCATTTTTCATGGTTTCCATTACATAGACGCTGGTATGTATGAAACTAAAATATAAAATTCCAAAGAATAATAATTGGCATATATATTAATAAATATCTTAATATTTTTGCTTTTCATTAGCACATATCAATTTTGTTTCATAACCAAATAATCCTAATTAAACATAAAATGATTCTTTGAATATCACACACACACACACATATATATATATATATATATATATTTCAGTGCACTACAAATATTTCTTCTAATGTTAAAAAAATTTTAAATTATTTTGTCATTTGTAAAAATATGAGTACATTGTTTTCATATAAATGTTAATAGATCTTATAAAATTTATATATGGTGAACTCCAAATAATATATTTAATATACGTCCACTAAATTAATTGTTAATTGGGTACAAAAATTTTATAATAATCAAAAATTTTAATTTTTATGTTTAAAATGGCAATACATATATCATTTTATATTATATTTTTCAATGTATATTCTTTTAATTTATGTAAGAAACTAAAAATAAATAATGCTATATAAAGTTATTTTAATAGCATTTGCTCTATAGTTACAAAACATAAAATTAATTTCTCAGATGTGACTATTTTATATGATTATTTTTCTAAAATATAAAAATGCAATACTTCCTTGTTTATTGGCATTTGATGTATCACTTCATTATTTTTATGATATCTTTTTATGAATAACCTGAGGGTATCATTCAAAAAATCACACTGGTATTGTCCAATATCACTTTGAATTATATTTTCTAACATCACTTGTTGCGATGATGCCTGCACGCGACCTGTAAAATACCTACAAGTTCTTAATATATACATCAATAGAAAAACTATAACGCCTTCTAGAATGATTTCAATAAATATTTTATTTTTTTTTAAATGCAAAAAATTTTGTAGAGTGCATTATACTCGTATATCTTCGATTCTGACATTTTATATTACAATTGTCAACCATTAGTGAGAATATTATAAAATTGATATATTATGATTTAGAGGAATGATTCTTGCACATCCCTAAATATCATATTTTGTTATTTCTTCATTATGGGAAAATTAAAACATGTTCTAAACTTAATTTATAAAAACGTTAAAAAACAATTATATAAAAATATTAAAACAATTATTTATATTCTTATCTTCTTATAAATTATCGAAAAAAATATTGAGAATCGAAGTGTAATGCGCTCTAAAGTCTCTAGGAAATCGTTATTTTTGCAAAAAAAAACTACATTAGAGAAATCTAATACTCTAGGAGTCGATAGAGTATTTCTTGTAATGGATGCAACAATCAACTTTTTATTTTCTCTCAATCATGACATGTACAAAATTATTAAAATTTTGAGTCTCAAAGCCCATCGTGTTTTGCAAAATTTCTTCTTCTATTCAAAAAATATATTGAATTCAAATCACTCTACAAAGCGTGAAAACATTTACAGTAACCATTATATTTAACTTTTGTAACTAAAGTTCATGTTCATTACGTGCTCCTTTAAGTTAACATATAAACGAAAAATAATATACAATAATTATTATAATATTCAATTTCTCATTTTTCGTGGTTTTAATTACATAGCGAAAGGTATGTATCAACCTGAAATATAATATTCAAAAGAAAAATATTTGATATATCCTTACTAATATTATAAAGGCGAAAGTTTGTTTGGATGGATGTATGGATGTTTGTTCCTCTTTCACGCAAAAACTACTAAACGGATTTTAATGAAACTTTACAGTAATGTAGCTTATAGATCAGAATAACACATAGGCTATCCTTACTTCCTTACTTCCTTACTTCCTTACTAATATTATAAAGGCGAAAGTTTGTTTGGATGGATGTATGGATGTTTGTTCCTCTTTCACGCAAAAACTACTAAACGGATTTTAATGAAACTTTACAGTAATGTAGCTTATAGATCAGAATAACACATAGGCTATCCTTACTTCCTTACTTCCTTACTTAATATTATAAAGGCGAAAGTTTGTTTGGATGGATGTATGGATGTTTGTTCCTCTTTCACGCAAAAACTACTAAACGGATTTTAATGAAACTTTACAGTAATGTAGCTTATAGATCAGAATAACACATAGGCTATAATTTATAAAGATATTGTGTGAATTGTCCAAAATATAACGATAAATGTCATTTAAGTCTGAAAAAATTCTGCAATCTGCGAGCTATTCAGGCGTGTGCTGCAAAAACAGTTAGTGCTACATGTATATAATGTATGGTGAAAATATTTATCTTAAATAGTCCTACAAAAAATTCTGCGACACCATATATATCTAAATACAATAAAAATTGATAATTTATTTCTAATGCACATTTGGTAGTAATAAATGGATCCTTATCAAAATATTTTAATAGTTACGACGATGACAAACCGAACGCGCGATACTATGGTATCTATGGTAATAATAATACAACGAAAGCTTGATTTTGTTTTTCAATCAGCAAATTACAATTATTTTTTATAAAAATATCGTAGAAAAAGTACCTCCTAAGAAATAATTATGCCGCGAAAGCGTAAGTCTAATCTTTCCCAAAGCTCTAATAAAGCTCGATCTATGAAAGTAGCTAGACTTAACGAGACGTTTCCACAAGCCGAACTGCGAAGGCTTGAACAGGCGGAGCGTGAGGTAGCTCACAGAGCTGCTCAGACACCAGAGCAGTCCCAGGATCGGCGTCGACAGCACGCTGAGTATCTAGCATCTCGACGGGCTGCCGAGACACCAGAACAGTCCCAAGCTCGACGTCAACAGAACGCTGAATATCTGGCATCTCAACGAGCTGATGAGACACCAGAACAGTCTCAAAACCGCCTTCGACAGCATGCTGAGTATCTAGCATCTCAACGGGCTGCTGAGACACCTGAACAGTCCCAAGCTCGACGTCAACACCACGCTGAATATCTGGCATCTCAACGGGCTGCTGAGACACCTGAACAGTCCCACGCTCGGCTTCTTCAGCAGGCAACTTACATAGCGTCACAAAGAGCTACAGAAACCGTTGAAGAAGCTGAATCTCGCAGACGCGCTGTTGCTGAAAGGGCACAACAGCGACGTCTAATATTCAGAAGAAACACGTGGGGGGTATTCGACAAAGCTGCATTTGAGTACGACGAGACACTTGATTACGGAAGCCCGTAATTTTAAAATACGCTACTGGCTGGGTTAGAGGCGAGGGAGAAGAAGAGCATGTGTATTGAATTAAAATTTTAAAGTTTAATAAATGATGCAAGTTCGTTCAAAACTGTACACGGGCGAAGCCGGGTAATTCAGCTGTAATAAAAAATACAAATCTTTGGCACGGGCAACGCCGGGCAGGACAGCTAGTATATATATATATAGGTTAATAAATATCTTTATGTTCTTTGCCTTTCATTAACACATATCAATTATATTTCATAACACAATAATCCTAATTAAACATAAAAAGGTTTTTTAAAAATTATATATATATATATATATATTTCAGTGCATTCTAAAAATATTTCATCTAATTTTAAAAATTTTAAATTTATTTTGTCATTCGTGAAAATATTAGTACTGTTTTCATATAATTTTAATAGGTCTTATAATATTTTAAACCTGTATAAAAGTTGTAATTTCCACGTTTGTGAAATAACAATTGGGCAACGGCCACTTTTATTGCGTATTCATCAAGACTTTGAGATATTAATTAAGCATTTAGCTCTTCACACGTGTAGAAAGTAAAACTTTGTGCATATCCAAATCTCAGATTGAAATTATCTTTTAAATATCCGGTGAAAAAATTATATAAAACGTTGTGATGAGGAATTTTTTCAATAAATATTTCGCACAATTTAACACAGATAATTTTGTATACATATTATAATTTTATAATATTGGAAAAAATGAATATACACAATTTTCAGAGAAGTACAATATTATTAAGTAGGTTTATTGGTAACTTCCTCAAGGTAAATTTATTTATACTCGTATAACTTCTGTTGGTGTTTCATTTGTTAGAGCCCATGCACTGAGATAAATTAAGAATACTATTACGAATGAAATACTAAAATATTGATGTATTACAGAAACGTGACATGTGATGGACATGTCCCCTTTTTGTGGTAAACGGACATTTTCGAACGTAATATTTGGCGTTTGGAAAGTCAGATTTTTTTCTTTGTGCAATAAAAAACGTATATACACGTCCTTAATTCAAAATGATAATAATCTCAAAATTAAGAAAAAATGGACTTGACCCCCTTTCCGCAATATACGATTCAGTATTGCTGCGTTATTATATATTTTCTATAGTTCATTTAACATTTTCCTCCTATTGTCAATTTTATATATTTTGTCGTTCATTTGTATTTACTGAACATAATACTCCAAATACTATTTGAATATATCTCTACTGAATTCAGTTGTTTATTGGATAGAAAAATTTCATAATAAACTAAAATTATAATTTTTACATGATGACCGGCAATTCCCATATTATTTTACAATATATTTTTTTATGTTTTTTTTGTTAATTTATATAATAATCAAAAACATATATAATGTTATTTTTATATTATTATATGTTACATTAGGAAATGTAAAAGTTATTTCTCAGATGTCATTATTTAAATGAATATTTTTTTAAAATATAAAATGCTATACTTCCTTGCATTCTGTTTTTTGACATTAGATATATTATTTCGTTATTTTTATATGTCTTCTTCTTATGAATAACCATAGGGTATCATTCATAGAATTACACTGGTATTGTCCAATATCACTTTGAATTATATTTTCTAACATCACTTGTTGCTATGATGCCTGCACGCGACCTGTAAAATACCTACAAGTTCTTAATATATACATCAATAGAAAAACTATAACGCCTTCTAGAATGATTTCAATAAATATTTTATTTTTTTTTAAATGCAAAAAATTTTGTAGAGTGCATTATACTCGTATATCTTCGATTCTGACATTTTATATTACAATTGTCAACCATTAGTGAGAATATTATAAAATTGATATATTATGATTTAGAGGAATGATTCTTGCACATCCCTAAATATCATATTTTGTTATTTCTTCATTATGGGAAAATTAAAACATGTTCTAAACTTAATTTATAAAAACGTTAAAAAACAGTTATATAAAAATATTAAAACAATTATTTATATTCTTATCTTCTTATAAATTATCGAAAAAAATATTGAGAATCGAAGTGTAATGCGCTCTAAAGTCTCTAGGAAATCGTTATTTTTGCAAAAAAAAACTATATTAGAGAAATCTAATACTCTAGGAGTCGATAGAGTATTTCTTGTAATGGATGCAACAATCAACTTTTTATTTTCTCTCAATCATGACATGTACAAAATTATTAAAATTTTGAGTATCAAAGCCCATCGTGTTTTGCAAAATTTCTTCTTCTATTCAAAAAATATATTGAATTCAAATCACTCTACAAAGCGTGAAAACATTTACAGTAACCATTATATTTAACTTTTGTAACTAAAGTTCATGTTCATTACGTGCTCCTTTAAGTTAACATATAAACGAAAAATAATATACAATAATTATTATAATATTCAATTTCTCATTTTTCGTGGTTTTAATTACATAGCGGCAGGTATGTATCAACCTGAAATATAATATTCAAAAGAAAAATATTTGATATATATATAGATTAATAAATATCTTTATGTTCTTTGCCTTTCATTAACACATATCAATTATATTTCATAACACAATAATCCTAATTAAACATAAAAAGGTTTTTTAAAAATTATATATATATATATATATATTTCAGTGCATTCTAAAAATATTTCATCTAATTTTAAAAATTTTAAATTTATTTTGTCATTCGTGAAAATATTAGTACTGTTTTCATATAATTTTAATAGGTCTTATAATATTTTAAACCTGTATAAAAGTTGTAATGTTTGTGAAATAACAATTGGGCAACGGCCACTTTTATTGCGTATTCATCAAGACTTTGAGATATTAATTAAGCATTTAGCTCTTCACACGTGTAGAAAGTAAAACTTTGTGCATATCCAAATCTCAGATTGAAATTATCTTTTAAATATCCGGTGAAAAAATTATATAAAACGTTGTGATGAGGAATTTTTTCAATAAATATTTCGCACAATTTAACACAGATAATTTTGTATACATATTATAATTTTATAATATTGGAAAAAATGAATATACACAATTTTCAGAGAAGTACAATATTATTAAGTAGGTTTATTGGTAACTTCCTCAAGGTAAATTTATTTATACTCGTATAACTTCTGTTGGTGTTTCATTTGTTAGAGCCCATGCACTGAGATAAATTAAGAATACTATTACGAATGAAATACTAAAATATTGATGTATTACAGAAACGTGACATGTGATGGACATGTCCCCTTTTTGTGGTAAACGGACATTTTCGAACGTAATATTTGGCGTTTGAAAGTCAGATTTTTTTCTTTGTGCAATAAAAAACGTATATACACGTCCTTAATTCAAAATGATAATAATCTCAAAATTAAGAAAAAATGGACTTGACCCCATTTCCGCAATATACGATTCAGTATTGCTGCGTTATTATATATTTTCTATAGTTCATTTAACATTTTCCTCCTATTGTCAATTTTATATATTTTGTCGTTCATTTGTATTTACTGAACATAATACTCCAAATACTATTTGAATATATCTCTACTGAATTCAGTTGTTTATTGGATAGAAAAATTTCATAATAAACTAAAATTATAATTTTTACATGATGACCGGCAATTCCATATTATTTTACAATATATTTTTTATGTTTTTAATTTATATAATAATCAAAACATATATAATGTTATTTTTATATTATTATATGTTACATTAGGAAATGTAAAAGTTATTTCTCAGATGTCATTATTTAAATGAATATTTTTTTAAAATATAAAATGCTATACTTCCTTGCATTCTGTTTTTTGACATTAGATATATTATTTCGTTATTTTTATATGTCTTCTTCTTATGAATAACCATAGGGTATCATTCATAGAATTACACTGGTATTGTCCAATATCACTTTGAATTATATTTTCTAACATCACTTGTTGCTATGATGCCTGCACGCGACCTGTAAAATACCTACAAGTTCTTAATATATACATCAATAGAAAAACTATAACGCCTTCTAGAATGATTTCAATAAATATTTTATTTTTTTTTAAATGCAAAAAATTTTGTAGAGTGCATTATACTCGTATATCTTCGATTCTGACATTTTATATTACAATTGTCAACCATTAGTGAGAATATTATAAAATTGATATATTATGATTTAGAGGAATGATTCTTGCACATCCCTAAATATCATATTTTGTTATTTCTTCATTATGGGAAAATTAAAACATGTTCTAAACTTAATTTATAAAAACGTTAAAAAACAGTTATATAAAAATATTAAAACAATTATTTATATTCTTATCTTCTTATAAATTATCGAAAAAAATATTGAGAATCGAAGTGTAATGCGCTCTAAAGTCTCTAGGAAATCGTTATTTTTGCAAAAAAAAACTATATTAGAGAAATCTAATACTCTAGGAGTCGATAGAGTATTTCTTGTAATGGATGCAACAATCAACTTTTTATTTTCTCTCAATCATGACATGTACAAAATTATTAAAATTTTGAGTCTCAAAGCCCATCGTGTTTTGCAAAATTTCTTCTTCTATTCAAAAAATATATTGAATTCAAATCACTCTACAAAGCGTGAAAACATTTACAGTAACCATTATATTTAACTTTTGTAACTAAAGTTCATGTTCATTACGTGCTCCTTTAAGTTAACATATAAACGAAAAATAATATACAATAATTATTATAATATTCAATTTCTCATTTTTCGTGGTTTTAATTACATAGCGGAAGGTATGTATCAACCTGAAATATAATATTCAAAAGAAAAATATTTGATATATATATAGGTTAATAAATATCTTTATGTTCTTTGCCTTTCATTAACACATATCAATTATATTTCATAACACAATAATCCTAATTAAACATAAAAAGGTTTTTTAAAAATTATATATATATATATATATATATTTCAGTGCATTCTAAAAATATTTCATCTAATTTTAAAAATTTTAAATTTATTTTGTCATTCGTGAAAATATTAGTACTGTTTTCATATAATTTTAATAGGTCTTATAATATTTTAAACCTGTATAAAAGTTGTAATTTCCACGTTTGTGAAATAACAATTGGACAACGGCCACTTTTATTGCGTATTCATCAAGACTTTGAGATATTAATTAAGCATTTAGCTCTTCACACGTGTAGAAAGTAAAACTTTGTGCATATCCAAATCTCAGATTGAAATTATCTTTAAAATATCCGGTGAAAAAATTATATAAAACGTTGTGATGAGGAATTTTTTCAATAAATATTTCGCACAATTTAACACAGATAATTTTGTATACATATTATAATTTTATAATATTGGAAAAAATGAATATACACAATTTTCAGAGAAGTACAATATTATTAAGTAGGTTTATTGGTAACTTCCTCAAGGTAAATTTATTTATACTCGTATAACTTCTGTTGGTGTTTCATTTGTTAGAGCCCACTGAGATAAATTAAGAATACTATTACGAATGAAATACTAAAATATTGATGTATTACAGAAACGTGACATGTGATGGACATGTCCCCTTTTTGTGGTAAACGGACATTTTCGAACGTAATATTTGGCGTTTGGAAAGTCAGATTTTTTTCTTTGTGCAATAAAAAACGTATATACACGTCCTTAATTCAAAATGATAATAATCTCAAAATTAAGAAAAAATGGACTTGACCCCCTTTCCGCAATATACGATTCAGTATTGCTGCGTTATTATATATTTTCTATAGTTCATTTAACATTTTCCTCCTATTGTCATTTTTATATATTTTGTCGTTCATTTGTATTTACTGAACATAATACTCCAAATACTATTTGAATATATCTCTACTGAATTCAGTTGTTTATTGGATAGAAAAATTTCATAATAAACTAAAATTATAATTTTTACATGATGACCGGCAATTCCCATATTATTTTACAATATATTTTTTATGTTTTTTTGTTAATTTATATAATAATCAAAAACATATATAATGTTATTTTATATTATTATATGTTACATTAGGAAATGTAAAAGTTATTTCTCAGATGTCATTATTTAAATGAATATTTTTTTAAAATATAAAATGCTATACTTCCTTGCATTCTGTTTTTTGACATTAGATATATTATTTCGTTATTTTTATATGTCTTCTTCTTATGAATAACCATAGGGTATCATTCATAGAATTACACTGGTATTGTCCAATATCACTTTGAATTATATTTTCTAACATCACTTGTTGCTATGATGCCTGCACGCGACCTGTAAAATACCTACAAGTTCTTAATATATACATCAATAGAAAAACTATAACGCCTTCTAGAATGATTTCAATAAATATTTTATTTTTTTTTAAATGCAAAAATTTTGTAGAGTGCATTATACTCGTATATCTTCGATTCTGACATTTTATATTACAATTGTCAACCATTAGTGAGAATATTATAAAATTGATATATTATGATTTAGAGGAATGATTCTTGCACATCCCTAAATATCATATTTTGTTATTTCTTCATTATGGGAAAATTAAAACATGTTCTAAACTTAATTTATAAAAACGTTAAAATACAGTTATATAAAAATATTAAAACAATTATTTATATTCTTATCTTCTTATAAATTATCGAAAAAATATTGAGAATCGAAGTGTAATGCGCTCTAAAGTCTCTAGGAAATCGTTATTTTTGCAAAAAAAAACTATATTAGAGAAATCTAATACTCTAGGAGTCGATAGAGTATTTCTTGTAATGGATGCAACAATCAACTTTTTATTTTCTCTCAATCATGACATGTACAAAATTATTAAAATTTTGAGTATCAAAGCCCATCGTGTTTTGCAAAATTTCTTCTTCTATTCAAAAAATATATTGAATTCAAATCACTCTACAAAGCGTGAAAACATTTACAGTAACCATTATATTTAACTTTTGTAACTAAAGTTCATGTTCATTACGTGCTCCTTTAAGTTAACATATAAACGAAAAATAATATACAATAATTATTATAATATTCAATTTCTCATTTTTCGTGGTTTTAATTACATAGCGGCAGGTATGTATCAACCTGAAATATAATATTCAAAAGAAAAATATTTGATATATATATAGATTAATAAATATCTTTATGTTCTTTGCCTTTCATTAACACATATCAATTATATTTCATAACACAATAATCCTAATTAAACATAAAAAGGTTTTTTAAAAATTATATATATATATATATATTTCAGTGCATTCTAAAAATATTTCATCTAATTTTAAAAATTTTAAATTTATTTTGTCATTCGTGAAAATATTAGTACTGTTTTCATATAATTTTAATAGGTCTTATAATATTTTAAACCTGTATAAAAGTTGTAATTTCCACGTTTGTGAAATAACAATTGGGCAACGGCCACTTTTATTGCGTATTCATCAAGACTTTGAGATATTAATTAAGCATTTAGCTCTTCACACGTGTAGAAAGTAAAACTTTGTGCATATCCAAATCTCAGATTGAAATTATCTTTTAAATATCCGGTGAAAAAATTATATAAAACGTTGTGATGAGGAATTTTTTCAATAAATATTTCGCACAATTTAACACAGATAATTTTGTATACATATTATAATTTTATAATATTGGAAAAAATGAATATATACAATTTTCAGAGAAGTACAATATTATTAAGTAGGTTTATTGGTAACTTCCTCAAGGTAAATTTATTTATACTCGTATAACTTCTGTTGGTGTTTCATTTGTTAGAGCCCATGCACTGAGATAAATTAAGAATACTATTACGAATGAAATACTAAAATATTGATGTATTACAGAAACGTGACATGTGATGGACATGTCCTTTTTGTGGTAAACGGACATTTTCGAACGTAATATTTGGCGTTTGGAAAGTCAGATTTTTTTCTTTGTGCAATAAAAAACGTATATACACGTCCTTAATTCAAAATGATAATAATCTCAAAATTAAGAAAAAATGGACTTGACCCCCTTTCCGCAATATACGATTCAGTATTGCTGCGTTATATATTTTCTATAGTTCATTTAACATTTTCCTCCTATTGTCAATTTTATATATTTTGTCGTTCATTTGTATTTACTGAACATAATACTCCAAATACTATTTGAATATATCTCTACTGAATTCAGTTGTTTATTGGATAGAAAAATTTCATAATAAACTAAAATTATAATTTTTACATGATGACCGGCAATTCCCATATTATTTTACAATATATTTTTTTATGTTTTTTTTGTTAATTTATATAATAATCAAAAACATATATAATGTTATTTTTATATTATTATATGTTACATTAGGAAATGTAAAAGTTATTTCTCAGATGTCATTATTTAAATGAATATTTTTTTAAAATATAAAATGCTATACTTCCTTGCATTCTGTTTTTTGACATTAGATATATTATTTCGTTATTTTTATATGTCTTCTTCTTATGAATAACCATAGGGTATCATTCATAGAATTACACTGGTATTGTCCAATATCACTTTGAATTATATTTTCTAACATCACTTGTTGCTATGATGCCTGCACGCGACCTGTAAAATACCTACAAGTTCTTAATATATACATCAATAGAAAAACTATAACGCCTTCTAGAGTGATTTCAAAAAAATTTTCATATTTTTTTGAAATTCAAATCTTTTTATTATGTGCCTTATACTCGTACATCATTGATTCTTAAATTTATATTGCACAAATCATCCAATAGGAAGAAAATTATAAAATTTATATATTGTGGTTCATAGAAATATTAGTTCTTACGCCTCCCGAAATATACTATTTTCTAATTTTTTGATTATTGAAAAATAGAAACATTTCCTAAATATAACTTAAAAACGTTGAAATAGAGCTTTTAAAGATATTGTAAAAATCATGAATAATCCAATTCTTTTTTTAGATTATTTAAAAAATAGAATCGAAGACCAATGCGCCTTGTAGATAATATTTATTATTCCAAAAAAAACACTATTAGAGAAATCTAACACACTAAGAGGTAATAGATCATTTTTCTTTAATGTATATAATATTAAACTTTGAATTTTCTCCCTATCGGTAATTTGACATGTACAAAAGAAGTTAAAATTTTGAGTCTCATAGTCCAACATGTTTTGTAAAATATATTACTCTTTTCAAAAAAAAATGTTGAATTGGGATCACTTCACAAGGCGTAAGAACTTTTTCAGTAACTAATGTATTAAAATCTGTTGTTAAAATACATATTCATCACATGTCGCCCCATTAAATTTAAATGTAAACCAGAAATATCATACTAGAATTATTTTCTATTTTTTATTTCCCTGGTTTTTATTCTTATCAGGAATTCCGTTTAAAGGTATGTATTAAAATTATTTTGTAATTTGAGAAAATAGTATAATCCCTATCTGCAGAAAGGGGACATGGCGTCTTTTTATAATTTTTTATGAACGATGAAAAATTAATTGACGTATGAATTATTTTCGAAAAGGCTTCGAAATTTTTGCACTAAATATATTTAATCACATCAAAAAATTACATAAAATTGGAAAGAAAAATGTGTTCATTCTTTTTTAATTAATAAATTTAATCCATAGGCATGTCCCATTAATGCATACAATATAATTATAACATACCTATTGATATAAAGGGAAAATACAAAGAATTTAAAATATATATTTGGTTAGTTTAATTATACAAAATATAAATTATGTAATTATAAAATACAAATATAAAAAAAATTTGCTAAATTTCACATTTTTTATACTATAACTTAACCTAGGTATATACTCGTATATATTTATATTATTTATATATATCTTATTATTGCAATTATAGTTTAAGACAATTAAATCATTCTGATCGCTTTTTGATGGCCATTCATTATTCGTTTTCCAAAACTTATTATAATTCTCCAGGATTAATTTAATTATACAAGCTAAAATTAATCCCAGATTCTTTACTAATGATAAACGTAGCATTTCATATTTACCGTAGATAAATTATAAATACCATAATTTCAAACTGAGAGCTGTCTATAATAATGCATATTTTGAACTATTATTTGAGGTATATATATAGGTAATTATATATTTGCTATGTAGTCGATACAATTTCTCATACTTTAATTATCTTCCTGGCATACTTTTTATATTGATTTTAAACCTATATAGAATTTATTATTACGACGCTTGTGAAATAACATTTAAGTATCGGCCACTTTTATTGCGTTTTCGTCAAGACTTTAACATTTTATTCAAGCATTTAGCTCTTCACACGTTGAACAATTAAAACTTTGTGTACGTCCTAATCTCAGAATGAAATTTTCTTTGAAATATCCCTAGAACAAATTATAAGAAACGTTATGATGATGACATTTTTCAATAAATATTTCGTACAATTTATCACAGATAATTTTGTTTATTATTATTTTGTAGTATTGGAAAAAATAATTATATACAATATTCATAGAAGTACAATATTATTAAGTAGGTTTATTGGTAATCTCTTCAAGGTAAATTTATTTATATAACTTCTGTTGGTGTTTCTTTTATTAAAGCCGATAAAATAAGATAAATGTGTAATAATAATACGAATAAGATACTAAAATAATGGTGTATTACAGAAACGTGTCATGTGACGGACATGTCCCTTTCTGCGGTAAACGGAAATTTTCGAACGCTACATTTAACGTTTGGAAACTCAGAATTCACTCCTCTATGCAATAAACGATGTATTTACGCGTGCTTAATGCAACATGATAGTAAACTCAAAATTGATAAAAATGAACTTGTCTCTCTTTCTGCAGTAAGCGATTCAGTAGTATTAGGTTATCGTATAGATTTCTATAGTCCTTATAACATTTATTCCCAAGGTCTATTTCATATATTTTGTCATTCATTTGTATTTGCTATACGTAATACTCCAAATACTATTTTTAATATACCTCCACTGAATTCAGTTGTTTACCAGATAAAAAATTTCATAATATATTTAAATTATAATTTTTACATATTGACCGGCAATTTCTATATTATTTTACAATATATTTTCATTGTTTCTTTTTGTTAATTTATGTAATAATCAAAAACAAATGTAATGTTATACAATGTTATTTTAATAGTATTTTAAGTTTAATAAGAAAATTTAAATGTTATTTCTCAGATGTCATTATTTAAATGAATATTTTTCTAAAATATAAAAATGCTATACTTCCTTGCATTCTGTTTTTTGGCATTAGATATATTATTTCGTTATTTTTATGTGTTATCTTATTATGAATAACCTAAGGGCATCATTCAAACAATTACACTGGTATTCCTCTAAATGACTTTGAATTGTATTATCTAACATCTTTTGATGCTAAGACGCCTGCACGTGAACTGTAATACACCAACAAATTTTAAATACTTACGTAATGGAAGAACTCTCACGTCTCCTAGAGTGATTTTAACATAATTTTTATATTTTTTTAAATGCAAAAACTTTTTGTTAAGTGCCTTATACTCATACATCATCGATTCTTAAATTTTATATTACACAAGTCATCCAATTGGAAGGAAATTATAAAATTAATATATTATGGATCATAGGAATATTTCTTACGCCTCCCCGAAATGTACTTTATTCTAATTTTTTTATTATTAAAAAATAGAAAAATTTCCTAATCATAACTTATGAAAACATTGAAATAGATCTTTTAAAAATATTGTTAAAATCATTAATAATTTAATTCTTCTTTTATATTATTGATAAAATTTATTGAGAATCGAAGACCAATGCACCTTTTAGGTTATCTTTAATCTTCCAACAAAAACACTATTAGAGAAATCTAACACACTAGGAGTGAAGTAAAAATTTTCTTTAATGTATATAATATTAAACTTTGCATTTTCTCCTTATTGGTATTTTCACATGTACAAATGAAGTTAAAATTTGAAGTCTCAAAGCCCAACGTGTTTTGCATTATGTATTCGTCTTTTCAAAAAAAAATATTGATTTTGGATCACTCCACAGGGCGTAAGAATTTTTCCAGTAACTAATGTATTAAAATCTGTAGCAAAAATACATATTCATCACATGGCTCTTTAAATTAAAATAGAAACCAAAAATATCATACTAGAATTATTATTTTATATTTTTATTTTCCATGGTTTTTATTATTAGCAAGAAAACCATATGGAAGTATGTATTAAAATTATTTTGTGATTTGAAAAAATAGTATAATCGCTATCTGCAGAAAGGGGACAAGGCTTCCTTTTATAACTTTTTATGAAAAAAATTATATATCATATATCATTATATCATATTGAAAATAAAATAAAATACATTTATATTGAATCATATATCATTAAATTTATTGGGTTAGAGCTTCTCTGTAAACGATATTTGATATTGTTTTATTTTGTGGCAGCAAAATAAACTGATAATCAGCAGATCCAACTCGTGATAGGCCCACATACAATTGGCCATGAGTAAAACATTCCTTTTGTAGGTCGATCCTTACTAAATCGTAGGTTTGACCTTGGGACTTGTTAATAGTCCCAATGCAACTTCCTAAGATAAAAACATTCTGACTGAGAAGGATGTACACCGTAGACTCTACCTAAAGTGGCATCTTTTTTTATGCCTGGATGGCCAACAACGTACTTACCACGCTTCCTTCTTAAGAATTTAATATTGGCCCATGTTTAGTATTGCGGGATTTCGTAATATAAAAGTGTCTTTGCAAATTCAACTTCATTACAGAGCTCAAAGAAAGCGAGAAACGTAGTTTTACGTGAGATTTGGGCCACTTGCTCAGTCGTTTCTGCGGTAAAATTCACCCTTTGGCCATTTTCTAAGTGGACGGCGAACTGCAAGACTATAGGATGTCACTCGTGAATGGGAAATTCTAAAATTTGTCAAACAGCTTCGGATGTACTTATATGTACCGGCCATTTACATAGTATTCCACCTTATCGTTAGGGTTTTTGGCGCTAAAATTAGCTTGGTCAGATCCGTTATTGATATATTTACAAATGTATTTGATAGCTTGAACTGAGTGGCAGTACTCGACATTTATGTGCGCGTTAAACGTCCTACACAATAATGGAGAATAAGGGACAATTCACCTATTATCTACATTGAAATTACTTCCTCTGATATTTAACGTAGTGCTCTGGCCTCCATTTTCGGCGTCATGACGACCATAAACTGGATATCCGTCCTCTCCGGTTTGGGTATCGTTGACGAAACGTTAAGATTTATTTGTTACTTTTACGTGTAACCCTGAATGGCCTGAAATTAAAGCGGAACTATTAACTGGACAGCGAGCTTTCGATCGTCAATATATATGATTAAATTGTAAGCTAAACGTTTATTTATATATATATTGATTGTACGACTATTTTGGCGTGTGTGTATATATAAATCAATATTTTTATGGTACGGCAGCGGCTCATATCTGGCCGCTAAAACAACCCCTTCCATGTCACCGCCTACACTGACGTGGAGGGCAACGCCGTGCGGGTACGGTGTTATAATATAAGACATGTGTTATAATATATACCATCCCCTATTTCAACCCCTTACAGCACTTTTTAGTATTAAAAAGTAGCCTATGTCCTTTCTCAATGTCTAAAATACCTATGTACCAAATTTCGTTTAAATCGGTTTGGTAGTTTCGGAGCCCATTCAATACAAACAATCAAATCTTTCCTCTATATAACATAGATGAAATTATAAAATACAAATATAACAAAAATTTGCTACATTTTACATTTCTTATACCATAACTTAACCTATATATATGTGTATTTTATTATTGCAGTTATAGTTTAAGACAATTAAATCATTCTGATCGCTTTTTGATGGCCATTCATTATTCGTTTTTCAAAACTTGTTATAATTCTCCAGGATTAATTTAATTATACCAGCTAAACTTAATCCCAGATTCTTTACTAATTATAAACGTAGCATTTCATATTTACCGTAGATAAATGATAAATACCATAATTTCAAACTGAGAGCTGTCTATAATAATGAATATATTGAACTAGTATTTAAAGTAATTATATATTTGCTATGTAGTCAATACAATTTCTCCTACTTAATTAATCTTCCTGGCATACATTTTATACAGAAATATTTTTTTTATACTGAAAATTTCAAATTTCAAACTGGTAAACGGACATTTTTGAACGTAATATTTGGCGTTTGGAAAGTCAGATTTTTTTTCTTTGTGCAATAAACAACGTATATACACG
Source organism: Chaetogeoica ovagalla (assembly GCA_032441825.1). Taxonomy (NCBI): domain Eukaryota; kingdom Metazoa; phylum Arthropoda; class Insecta; order Hemiptera; family Aphididae; genus Chaetogeoica; species Chaetogeoica ovagalla. The sequence goes on from CM063737.1 coordinate 9,078,177, forward strand.
TCCTTAATGCAAAATGATAATAAACTCAAAATTAAGAAAAAATGCATTTGACCCCCTTTCCGCAATAAGCGATTTAGTATTGCTGGGTTATCATATAATTTCCTATAGTTCATTTAACATTTTCTTCCCAAGGTCAATTTCATATATTTTGTCATTCATTTGTATTTGCTGAACATAATACTCCAAATACTATTTTAATATACCTCCACTGAATTCAGTTGTTTATTGGATACAATAATTTCATAATAAATTAAAATTATAATTTTTACATATTGACCGGCAATTCCCATATTATTTTACAATATATTTTTCAATGTTTTATTTTGTTAATTTATATAATAATCAAAAACAAATATAATGTTATTTTAATAGTATATTATGTTAAATTAGAAAATGTAAATGTTATTTCTCAGATGTCATTATTTAAATGAATATTTTTTCTAAAATATAAAAATGCTATATTTCCTTGCATTCTGTTTTTTGGCATTTGATATATTATTTCGTTATTTTTATATGTCATCTTATTATGAATAAACTAAGGGCATCATTCATACAATTACACTGGTATTCCCCTATATGACTTTAAATTGTATTATCTAACACCTTTTGATGCTAAGACGCCTGCACGCGAACTGTAATATACCAACAAGTCTTTAATACATACACAATTGGGAAAACTCATGCAAAATCTCTTTGTAGAGTGCCTTATACTCAAATATCATCGATTCTTAAATTTTATATTGCACAATTCATCCAATTTGAAGAAAATAATATAATTTTTATATATTTTGATTCATAGGAATATTAATTCTTACACCTCCCGAAATATACTATTTCCTAATTTTTTTATTAAAGAAGTAGAAAATTTTCCTAAACATAACATAAAAACGTTGATATAGAGCTTTTTAAGATATTGTAAAAATCATGAATAATCCAATTCTTTTTTTAGATTATTGATAAAATATATTGAGAATCGAAGACCATTGCGCCTTGTAGATAATATTCATTATTCCAACAAAAACACTATTAGAGAAATCTAACACATTAAGAGGTAATGGATATTTTTTCTTTAATGTATATAATATTAAACTTTGCATTTTCTACCTATCGGTATTTTGACATGTACTAAAGAAGTAAAAATTCTGAGTCTCAAAGCCCAACATGTTTTGTAAAATGTCTTACTCTTTTCAAAAAAAAATATTGAATTGGGATCACTCCACAAGGCATAAGAACTTTTCCAGTAACTAATGTGTTAAAATCTGTTGCTAAAATACATATTCCTCACATGCCTCTTTAAATTAAGATGTAAACCAGAAATATCATACTAAAATTATTATTTTCTATTTTTATTTTCCATGGTTTTTATTCCTAGTAAAACTAGTACAAAAGAGTATGTATTTAAATTATTTTGTTATTTGAGAAAATAGTATAATCGCTTATTGCAGAATGGGGACAAGTCTTCTTTTTATAATTTTTTATGAACGATAAAAAATTAATTAACGTATGAAATATTTTCGAAAAGGCAACCGTTATATAATTCCTAAAATTGGTTGTGGTTTAGACCAACTTGATTGGGATTAAGTTCAATCAATCTTGTGATACAACTTAAGAAAATCATTAATCACTAGAGGTAGACCGAGTTAGGTACATTTAGTAAAAATAGAAATCTCTGAAGGAGGAATGTTGACTACCTCACCAAATTATGAAATTCATACTAAAAATCCAATTTTGTTACCAATGCGTAGTAATATTAATAGCCTAGATTTAGTACCAGAAAATCTAAATGATAATTCTTTATCTCTTATAGCAGAAACTCTTAGATATGTCATACCACATAATCTCACTAATGTTGGAATAGTAAAAGGTTTTATAGATCTGGCGCGCAAAGTATTAGATCTAAACGAATTAGAACATAAACAAAAGAAAGATTGTTAGATTTGAATGTAGAATTTAATATCATTGTGTTATATTTTTGACATATGTAGTAATTTTAATTTGTATTTTAATTTTAAGAAATAGGAAAAAAACAATTAAGGTTTATTAACCCGGTTCTCAGAATTATAAGGATAAAAATGTAAATGTAGAAGAAAGTGTCTAAGCTTGTGTACTTTAATTTTCTTTTTCTTTATTTTTGTAGTTGTATTTTTAAATTTATTTTTCTTCTATGGGTCTCATTGTGTAAAACTTGGGGACCATTAGGCCCCCATTTTTCATTGAGGGTTGGGATATTAGGATTCCTTCTATATTAGTTATATGTACATAAATTCTATGAATTGGCCACACAGTGAGCTGACACTCGGGAATGTGCTGAGTGAGCTTTTTGGTCACGTAGCCTCTCATACGCGGGGTGTCGTTCCCCACCGGCCAGTCAATCGGGTCATGTCTCTATTCATACAGAGCATCTTGTCTCCTTTTATGCAGAACCTCTCAGATAATCGCAATAAATAAATCATTTTAAGCAGCTTCGTTGTCTTTTCGCCTAGTACCTACAGCATTTATTTTATATTTAATTATAACACTTAGTTGTATAGCACTTCAAGAGGGCCCATAACAACACAATAAAACACATATATATTCCTCATTACAACTTTAATCAAAAAAAATCTAATTTTTCATGTCCTCTGAATTTAAAATATGTCAAATAAATATTTTCATTCTAATATATTTTGTTAAAAGTTACACAATTTACATTACAGATTATTTGTTTAAATATCTATACTCCTATTGAACCTTTCTTAAATTATTTATATTGTCTTTTTTTATTTTTTTTCAGAACCAGAAAACTAAATATTCATACTTTTTTGTTTTCAATGTATCATTAATATGTTTAATTGTGTTTCATTGTCTTGTCACATTAAAATAAAATACTACACATATTTTAACTGAATATAAATTAACATAACTTATTATTTCTATTTTTTTTTTTGCAAATTGTTCTAATAAAATGTATAAATACGATAGCACTAACATATGAAATAATTCTATTATGTTATATAAAAATTATTATATCTATATAATTGTATATCTTTTAAATAATATTGTATTTAATAATTAATGATTTATTTATTATTAGATATCATTTATTATTAATTATTCATGAAATATAAATTTATGTTAACATTATTAACTATAAGCATTTATCTTTTCCAATATTATAATAACTTGAAATGGAAATAAATGTAGTGAAAATAAAATTATGTTTGCCTTCTATCGCAATATAATTTTGATATTTTATGAATTTATCAATTACTATCTTATCGAATTTACATCGATAATAACGACGAACGCTTAAAGGTCTTTTTGGCAAGGCAGTAAGACGACAAAATATGAAAGCAACCACATAGTGCGATAGTAAACACAATGTGTTACGATAAAAGAATATTATGTACATTGAGACGATTCACAACTTCACGGTCGGATCGTTCGGTGGCTATTATCATTTTAGCAAAGGTCGCGAACTGGGATGTGATTAATGTACAAAAGCACAGGATTTTAAATTTAACGTATAAAATAAGATAGAAAATAAATAAATAAAAAACAATGTTAAATATTAATGTACCATTTATTCAGTTATATTTAGAGAAAAGCTCTAACGCATAAAAACTCCAAAAGAAAAATAAAGATAAATAAATAAGAAATAAATAATATATATATATATACGAAAAAAACAAATAAACAATACGAATAAGTAAAATTATATCGAGACTAAATAAATAAAAAAACTGGTTTTATTTTAACGAAACTTCCGGAGGGTGAACAACTCATTACATTGGTCATTTTAGTTGTAATAAATAAATTAAAATAAAATAACGAACAAAATCACCTTACTCAAGGAAAAAGAATAAAATGTACCGGCCTTAACAAAAAAGAAAAAAGCAAATGTACTTACCCACACCGTCTTTACTCCACTATTCAGTGCACATCGCAGTAGGGACGGGAGGAGAAATTACTCAATGGTGTAGATAAAAAAAAAATTACAATAAAATTTTGCACAATTCGTCCATCTACATACACAACAGTATGGAGAGCGAGTCGTTCAGAAAAGTTAATTTTTATTAATACCAATCCATTTTAATATTATATTATAATTAATCCGATTACACAATAGGTAGGTAGCCGCCCGGTATCAGCGGAGGTGGAAACACAGTATCGGTGCCTTTGGCGTAATTACAGCACGGTGCAGGCTTCGGTTTTCATGATAAAATTTATTTAAATTTGGAAGTTACAATATTAAGCACAAAAAATAAAATAAAATTACTACAATCCACTTAAAACGTTATGCTTATTTTAGAATATAATCACGTGAGTGATTTTATTTTCTTTCTTCGCTCGTAACATTGATCGTTCGGGCCGGAAAATTTTGAATCGTTAAATTGTTATAAAATCGTTATAATTAATTAATCAGTAACATATATGTGTTATAAAAATATTGTGATGTATAAAAGATCGAGTTGTGTAACCGTTATTGAACAAATAAAGCAAGATTTGTCGTAAATTAAGGTCAGTTCGTTCTATACTTTTTTTCCTTTTCTTGTTCTAACAAAATACCAATATAACGTATTGTATACAATATACAGTACGTTATATTGGTGTTTTATATTTTAATAAACGCAGTAATTGGAAAATCCAATCGGTTCAAAATATAAACGTATATTTGTGGAAATAACTCTGTTTTTTATATCTTAGTGGAAATTCCAATTTAATGTGACTGAAATAACAACATTAATTGCACGTTGTAGTTAGTTAAAGGTCAATTGGCTAAACTTTTTTCTATCATTAAAAAAAATTACGAAAATGTTGCTCAAATCGAAAAAATTGCTTTGAGGGCGGATAAAGCTAACGAGGTATGACAAGATTACGAACAGGATTAGTCAGAAATAGAAGAACACAAGAGTGTTTTAGAAGAGACTGAAAAGTATTGCGGGGACATGAAGAAGTTGTATTTTAAAACAATGACGAATTGTGAAAAGGTCTTTCGTAAAACAACCCCGATAGCAAACGAAACATTCAACAATAAAGTTTAGTGAAACAAACAAGAATACTGAAAATTGGAACTTCCAGACAGCCTACGTGACAAAATGATATATCTAACTTAAGTGCTCATTCAGTGTCATCGATTATAAAATTGGCAGCAATTAATATCCCAAAACTTTCTGGAATATATACTGAATAGAAATTATTTTTAGATATTTTTACAGCTCTTATTCATTATAACGACGCGTTAAGCGACGTTCAGAAATATTTTTACCTTCGATCGTCACTTAATAGCGACACAAAAAGAGTATTTCAATATTTTAAAATAACAGGCAAATATTATAATTTAGCATGGCGAAGCCTCATCGAACGTTATGATAATAACTTTATGGTTTAACACATACTCGTACAGAACGTCATATGAATAAGAACAGATTAAACAAGGATCCACATGTAATTTCTTTTTCTTCTGGTATCTATCCGATTCCGAATATTGGCGATCATTCTAGCAATGCTCTCTTTGTCGGTTGCGACGTGAAATAACGCTGATGAGCTATTTCCAAACAATGCCCTTAAATTCTGAAACTATGACATTCTTCTTCTGCCAGATCCGCTTTTTCCAAATATTTTTCCTTGCAAAATGGATTCAAATATAGAATATCTACTACTATTTCTCATTATACGTACTAGGTATTGTAAAATTTTGTTCTCGCTATACTTATATGATAGTTTATTTCTTGAATGTTGTTCCATTTTTCATTTATCTTTGTGCCCAAGTAATAATATTTTTCCACCCTCTCTATTCTAGTTAAATGAGCTCCAGTTATAAAATTCTTGCTGATGACCATTAGATTTGTTTTGTGTACTTTTCTATTGAGTCCAAACTGATGAATGTGCTGTGCAATATGGTCCATTAAGGTATGCAGTCCATTAATTGTGTCGGCTAAATTTATAGTTTCATTTGTATATCTAATGTTGTTGGTTCTGGTTTCATTTAGCTGTATATCTTCCTAAATCCCTTCTAGAGCTTTATTGAATATTTTTTCGGAATAGAGGTTGAAAATTAATGGTGAGAAGATGCACCCTTGTCTAATATCTACTAATATTTTTATATCCTCGGTTGCATCTTCATTTTGTCTAGACCAAGTTGTCTAATTCCAATACAAATTGTCTATTATTCTTAAATCATTGCTATCTAGACCGTCTTTTTTAAGTATATTAATCATTTTGTAATATTTGACTCTATCGAAGGCATTCCCATAATCAATCAAACATGCATAAACGCCCAATTTATATCTCTGCATCTTTGTATCAAGACTTGTATTCCAAATTTTGCCTCTCTTGTGTCTACTGCTAACATAAAACCAAACTGGGTTGGCGAAATTTACTTCTCGCATTTTTTGTGTATTCATTTATATATGACCTTTAAGAATAACTTTATTATATAATTCATTAGACTTATGGTGCGGTATTCCTCACATTTCTTAGCTCCTATCGTCTTAGGTAATGAATTAAATTTTGATTTTAGTCATTCTTTTGGTATATCTGCTGTATCACAGATGTTATTAAAAATTTAGCAATCCTTTTTATTCCTCCTTCATTCATCAATTTAAAAAATTCGGCTTTCACATTGTCAAGTCCTGCAGCTTTTTCATTTTTCATACTTATTATTGCCATCTCAACTATAGAGGTTAATATCATTTTACCTGTTATTATATTGTTCTCAAAGCAGCATTTAACGAGTCTTTGATTATTAAACAATTTCTCCAGGTAATCCTTTTAATTTCTTATTAATCAATTATAACTATAACATCTTCATCAATAAAATTTTTCTGATGTTTTTTGAATGATTTTGTATCCTGTAAGCTCTTCTATTTTCATGTGAAAATTAAAACTATCATACCTACTTTGCAATATTTCTGCACATCTCTCCATAACTTCTTTTTCCTTGGCTTCTCTAATTTTTCTTCTTATAAGTATTTTAAATCTTTTATATTTCAGTTTATTTTATTTGTGTTTTCTTCTTTCTTCCATTAGGTCCAAAATTTCGTCTGTCATCTAGGACTTTTTCCCCTCTACAAGATTTTATGAATTCTTTGTTAATGTTCTTAACTATATTTCCAAACTGAATAACATCTTCGTGAAAACTGTTACACTGTTTTAACTGATTGATTTGTTTATTAATTTTTACTCCCACCTTCTGTTTTATCGAAAAATCTTTTAATGCTGTTATGTTGAAAGATGGCTTTGTCTTCCTTTCTATTTTCTTAAATCTCAATTTAATGACACCCGCCAAGAGTGTGTGATCAGACTTAATGTTCACACTTGGGTAAGTTTTAACTGAAATGATGCTATTTCTAAATCTTCTATTGATCATCATAAAATCAACTTTATTGCGGATAATTTTTTCTGATTTATCTGATGGTAATTTCCATATGTAGAGTCTTCTTGATGGTAGTTTGAAAAAGTATTAAGCACTACAAGTTCATTGTTTTCCTCAAACAATTCTAGCTGATCACCTCTTTCGTTTCTTCCTCCATATCCATGAGGACCGACAAAAGCTGTTTTCATTCCTTCCCCCAATTTGTCACTGAAATCACCTATTATAATATTAAGATTACTTTTAGAAAGACGACAAAAAACCTCATGGATACTTTGATAAAGAGTTTCAATTCGTCTTCACTTTTGTTTGCTATTGGGGCATATATTTATATAAAATTTATATGGCATGATATGATTGTACCTGTAAAAGTCATACTCTGATATAATTTATTTATTTATTTAACGGGCGTTAGCCCAATAGAACAAAAATAGAAGTAGATTACAATTATAAATAATAGAATTACAATTATGAACAGTACAAGAAAACAGAATAATACAACAAATAGTGAAACTAATGGCTGTAAAATATTAATAATAAAACACAACAATGACAATAATAATAACAATGTTAAAAAGAAAATAATAAATAATTTAAAGGAGGCTTAGGTGCTCATTCGCCAAACGCATCATACGGTGAATAGGGTGATTACTTCCATAGTTAGTTGTATGAGACGAAACAATAAAAAGAGAATTGGATCTAGTGGAATGTGAAGGAACTTTAAAATTTAATTGGGAAAGAAGAGAGGGAGCATCCACACGTCCGTCTATTAACTTTTTTAAAAACATCAAACTGGCATTAACTCTTCTATCTGCCAGAGAGGTAAGTCCGAGCTTAAGCATTACAGGATTATAATCATGGGGAGGGTGGGAAATTTTTAAAATAAAGGCTGCTGAAGAACAAAAACGCTTTTGGACTCGTTCCAAGCGGCAAGAGTCAGCTGCCGTTAACGGATCCCAGAGGATAAAAGAAAACTCCAAAAGAGACCGAACAAAACAGCAATAAAGTGCTTTAAGAGAATCTGACAGTTTCAATTCTTTAGAGGTACGTATTACAAAGCCTAGCATCTTGAACGCTTTGCAGCAAACTGTCTCTATATGGGAATGGAAAATGAGATCAGGTTTAAAAAGAACACCTAGGTCTTTCTTACTGTTGGTAATGCCAATACTTGAACCATTAATCTGATATGTGTATTTAATAGTAGTTCTACTTCTACTAAAAGACATAGATTGGCATTTTTCTGCGTTGAAATTTAACCCCATAGCGTTAAACCATGAGACAAGATCGTCTAAACCTTTCTGAAGAGTATCACAATCGCTAACAGAATCAATTTTTCTAAAAATTTTTAAATCGTCTGCAAACATAAGGAACATACACTCAGGGATAATCGACTTAATTCCATTTACTAACAATGAAAACAGCAGCGGGGATAAGTGCCCACCTTGAGGAACACCAGAGGGAACACAGACAACTTCAGATATGAATCCAAGGACTTTAATCCACTGGATTCTATCCGATAAGTATGATTTTAACCAAGATAAAATAGGCTCCCCGAAACTAGCTTTGTAGAGAACCTCAATTAGGATATTATGATCAACTCGATCAAAGGCTTTGGCAAAGTCAGTAAAAATAACATCCACCTAGATTCGATTTTCAATGGCCTCCAAAATGAAATTATTAAAAACAATCAGGTTCGTAGTGGCAGATCGATTAGGCCTAAATCCATGTTATTCATCGATTAGGATGGTATTAACTGAGGGCTGAATATTCTTCAGAACAAGTAGTTCGAAAAGTTTAGCAACATGATTTTGAATTGCAATTGGTCTGTAATTTTTCACATCCGTTTTATCTCCAGACTTATATACAGGGGTAATAGAACTCATCTTAAACATAGAGGGGAATGTACCTGTGTCCAAGGAACGACGAAATATCAACCATAGAGGGAAGCAGAGAGCAGATCTTAGATTATATAAAAATATCCCTGATAAACCGTCAGGGCCAGCAGATTTTTTAGTTTTTAGTGCAGAAAGACCCATCTCGACATCTTCAGTACTAAAATAACAATTGGACGGCAGAGTAGAATATGAGAAAGGAATATCAGGTATATTATTTGACAAAGGAGAAGTAAAAATCGAGCTGAAATAGGAAGAAAAGATGGAAGGAATTGATTCTGGACCATTGCTAATTTTATCATCAAAGTGAACAGTACAAGGAAAACCATTATTGGAAGTATTCTTACGGACAAAATCCCAAAAAGAGCTTGGATTCGCTTTAAGCATGCTCTCCGTATGAGATAAAAATGATGTATAACACTTTTTGTATTCGAACTTATACCGAGCACGAAGATTAGAAAACTTATTATAATCATTAGGACAACGAGATATTTTATATTTGACATGAGCACGTTTTTTAGCAAAGACAATAGACTTGAGTTTATTAGAAAACCAACGGGGGAATTTAAACGATCTATAATTAACCTCAGGAACAAAATTTAATACACAAAAATGCAGAGCATCATAAAGTGCGTTTGTAGCTAGATCAACATCAAGAGACATTATAGTTTCCGTCCAGTTAAACGACGTTAGAAAGGAACAGATCTCAGGATATGACGTCCGACGAAAATCAAAATATTTATGGGAGCTTTCGATAAGTGGAACGTCATAATTTGTGGTGAATATGATTTCAAGTGCGGGATGATAAGGATCACAAGGAACAGAGACACTTTCAGAATTAACTACACTAACACTGGTGCTGTTGGAAAACACTAAATCAAGAAAACCACCAAAAGAGTTGGAGATACCATTCAACTGAGAAAAGTTATTAAATGCAAATATATCAGGGACACATTGGACTCTAGGACCGGAAGACGTATAATAGATTAGGCCATAATCGTCGTTATCCCATGAAATATCAGAGAGATTAAAATCCCCACAAATTATTAATACACAATCAGGACGGGAAGAAATAACAGACTGCACGGCAGACATAAAAGACTCATAAATAGGAACAGGGCTACAAGGGGGAATATAAACAGAACTCACAATAAAGGTTACATTATATACATGAAATTTAACAAAGAGATATTCAACATTACTGACTGTAGCAGGTAATAAATCACAGACTATGTCATTTCGAATGGCAATAAGAGCACCACCGCCTCTAGAAAATTCGCTAGTAAGAATATTGCGGTCACATCTAAATACAGTATAGTTAAATAAACCTAATTCGTTATCATAAATACTGTCACACAGCCATGTTTCAGACAAACAAATAAAAATATAATTAAACAAAGCTAACATTACATTTAAAACAAGCTAATTTAGTTCTAAGACCTCTACAATTTTGATAGAAGCCGAACGAGGACTGGACATCTTGGTGATTTAGTTTTTTGAATTTACGTGTAGGATCATATTAGGTTGGAGACGACCCCAGAATCTCTTAACAATAACTCCATCAGGCCAAAATGTAGGTTCTAGTAGATCGTTAAGTTTATTGAGCGGCAAATGAATATGAAATGACGCATATGTTGGATGTTTAGTGACCAGCTGTGTTACAGTGATGTCATCAAAGTCGGAAAACAATTCAGATTTTAGCAAATTGACGGTAACATGAGGATTAAGCCGAGAGACGAACAAGTCAGAATACTTCCTAATCGGTGCAGCAGCTAAATTAGTAGAGGCATTACTACTAGATCCAACAATAAACATTGGAAAGTCTGACGTAGTATTTCGATTTTTTAATAATATTGGTTTAAAGCTATTTATACTTCGTCCCTCCTTCTTCGATATTTTAATCCCAACTCCGTTTTCGAACCTTTCTTTAAATGAGCCTGAATAAAGTATTCGATGTCCTTCATTTCTATATTTCCAGTCCAGACCATCTCATTTCGCTTATGCCCATAATTTCTATTTTCATCGTCTTCATCTTCTGGATGGAATTATCAATTTTGTCTGCTTCTACTATTGTTCTTAGTTCTTACATTCCATGTACCTATTTTCAAGGATTGTGTTTAAACGCCCACCGACTTACATAAATTTTGTGACTGGGACGAAGGGTGAATAATAAATAACACTTGTCATATAGAATAATTAACAACGTATAATGATTGAATATTAAATAAATGAACGCCCTTGATATAAATCTTAATATATACATGTAATAATAACATAAACCGGATAATTAATTAATAATAGAAAAATAGTATAACAACCTGAGTACCAGACCTTAAAACCGGGTTGCTAACAACGACCCTGAACAAAAGTATTTGTCACGAACTACCCACACGAATTTTACAATCGTAAGGCAACACGATAATAACACGAAGGCGCGTAAAAACGTACGCGATCGTACACCACGACTACGGCAATCGACTGTACTCAAAAAATATTGACGACGCACACAATTCGTGTCGTATATCAAATTCGCGACGAACACGAATTTGGGTCCCATACAAAATTGTTGTTGATTTTAACCATTTGACTTTTACAACAAAAAAGTATTTGTCCCTTGGCTTTCACTAATTCAACATAGTAATCATCATCAATAGGTATAAGGAACCAATTATTCTTATCGTTCTTTTAATTTCCGCATCGGAATATGTTTCTTCGCAACTTATTAAATCTATCTAATGACAATTGAAATAATTCAGGCAATACATCACACATAAATACGATGTCAAAAAGAAATTCTACACTACCATATATTATACGATATTTTATTTACATTTGTATATATATTTTTGTTAATAAAATCTAATAATCAATACAAATTATATAGCCTAGAATTGAATAATACTATAACTAACATTAGGTACCGAATTTAGACATTACTTGTAATATATTCTATATTAATATATAAAATTATTAAACACACTTTATAAACGTACAAATATTAAGTTCATACATTTTATCAATGAAATATACTCGACATTGCTCAGATTTGAAATCTGGAGTATTTTTTTAATTCTTTTAAGTAAAATTGAAGTTGTAGGCAGTAGTCAAAGTCGAATCAAAACATTTATATTTGGATTGACAGTCTTTATGTGATCTGCCATGTTCAACAACTTCTTTCATTTTGTTCAATATTTTCTGGTACTTCGTGTCCAATCGTGCAACTCTAAAAAGTATGTCAATTAACATCATACTTTACTACAAACGTATATGTCTTGTACGTTACAATAATATTTCTGTGCCAAATAATACGTTTTATTGTGGGGAGGGATGAATTGGTAGAATACTATATTATTGAAGAAAAAGTTGCACAACAAGTATAGATGTTCAAGAGTAGTGGCGTAAATAAAAGGGTTCATAAGATACAATTATACCCAGGCCCAACAATTTTAGGGGCCCGAAAACTATACTAGTTTTTTACAGTGGAAGGAGCCTGCGATTATTTATGTATCCGAGCCCAAATTTTGAAGTTACACTACTGTTGAAGAGAATCGTGTTCTGTTGGACACAGTACAGCAATTATTACCGGAGTTTCGAATACGCCTTAGCAAAAAAGCACTCTAAAAAAATTAATTTGTAAGTACAGTTTCATAAAATATTGTAATCAAAGCGATTACCTGTATGTTGTAATTTTTCATTTCAATTTTGTTAATATAATTGTTATTAACGAGGTTATCAGAAATATAAAAAATCTCATAGAATAAGTTTTAAGATTTGAATTAATTTAGTAACAAATGATATGTGACGGTACAGTTGATATCATAATAATAACTCGTGCTAGGTGAAAAATATTTAATAATTTATCTTTATAATTGTAATATTAATAATGCCTATTCTTATAGAAAACTAACCCATCGAATATTTTCGCAAATTTCAAGACCACATCGGCGCTTCTGAGATCGGTTCTGTTCGGTTGTTCACACGCCACGCGGTTCAGACAATCGTAATGACCCGACCTGTCGGCCACCAGATATCCTATGAACAGCATAACATCTGTCTCGGTAAATAAGTTCCGAATGAATTCTCCACTTGGAGCCAATGATACGCCGTCGTTCCGCGCTTCTTTATTTCCATCGCCCATTTGGACGGAATTGGAAGGCGTTGTTTTTTATGCATTTTAGATAAGTAGAAGAAAACTAGACATATTTCCAGTACCTAGCCAAATATTAATTCTACAAATGAATTATGAGTCATCAGTATTTATTCTAGGTCATGTAGGGTATTCATTTTCAATTTTTTTTTTAATTTTGAGACCCTTTAATATTTGTTTACTTAATACTTTCATTTGGCAAATAAATGTACAAATGATTACATGGAATTTATTAAGAAATAAGACTCGAAATCCACTTTCCATAAAGCGTAGCATTATATGCATTAACAAATCCAAATTAGTTTTAAAAATTTAGATCGTACTATAGGAAGTATGGTTCTCTTATTATATTTTTCGTATTCCCAAAAGTATTTTCGATGAAACGAGCTTCCAGTGGAGCGTATACATGCAAATATAAGCAATAGATTACACGGGAGGAACCACAATTGGCATAACTAGTCCTAAATCTTTGAAGTGTTTTAGTGTCCTCGTTATATATATTTATATAAATTATCAAATATTATCTTAACTCCATCTTAAAATACCGAATCCTAAATTCATATTATGTATTCCAGAAATTGTAGCAATAACACTTATGACAATACATCATATTCCATGGAAGATGGAGGTATATATTTACTGATAATTGTTAATTTCATTTACTTCGATTTAAAAAAAGAATCTAGACAATCAATGTGTTTTAAAACTATTATTATTATTGTGATTGCGATAATCTGAGTAACGTTTATTTTTATCGATTTCAATTAGTAAACAAAATTAGAAAATAAAAATGTAATAAGAGTACCTATATTTTTTATTTGAATACACTTATAACTTTTATTACAATATTTTAATAGGATATTTAACGAAAAAATACTCCAGAAAGTTGAAGTTAACATTAGTGAGGAAGCTAAAAAAGATATAGCCCTAGTTTTGCCAATGGAAATCATGCAAACTAATGGCAATTTACAAAACTTATTCTTATTTATTAAATTGTTTGTGCACATAATTCTTTTAAAACAGCACACTTCCAACCAAGTTTTATATATATATATATATATATATATAATATTGACGTGTATGATTAGTACAGTAAAAAATTATTATCACAATTACCTATTGTAGTAAATAGTGAAAAAAAACAACAAATAATAATCGGATTTGGAGAAAATGATGAAACACTTTCATGTCTAACGTTAAATCGATCCAATCTGTATTCGAAAGCGGAAGTTTAAATGTAGTGTAATAATGCATAATAAACCGAAATGCGATCTAAACTATATATGTAAATGAAATAAAATTTTGAAAAGATTTTTTACAATTTATAATAAACATTTATTTTTAAGAAATGAAATACTAGCCAATATTTCATTGGCAAAATCCATTGGCCATTTTAAAAAACTTACAGGGACTGGACAATGCAGTCAAAGAAGACATTTTGCAGAAACCCCGGTTGAACCTCTGGTATACGTCCCGGTCTATACAGTAGTGGTTCTAAATAAATAAATAATAATTATTATAATTGTAAACGCCACACGGCTAAATTAATTTGTGAATAAGATCAGTAGTCTACTGAGAATAAGAACAAATGTGCGTATATAAAAAAAATATTACGATTATAATAAACAGTTGAAAGAAAATATAATTAACGATTAATAATAAACTATACACTATAAATACTGCATATGCACACACACGGGCATATGTCCGTGATAACACGATGTTTACAATAAAATGTTGATAACGTTACCGAACTGGACACTCCTCGGGATTGTTAACGAACAACGGCTACGGTCATATGGATGGCCCGTATGGTTAAATTAGGTTAGGTTAGGTTAGATGGGCTTTTGGCGAAGTTGACTTTCATCTAAGCCAATTTCTTTCGGGCCACGGATGTTTCGGCCATTACCTCACTCGGTTTCATCTGAAGGCCGAGGACAGCTGTTTAATATGCGGTACTTCACCGGATGATGTCAATCACGCCATCTTGGAATGCGACGCATGGCACAACTGGAGATGGAAACTTTGGCAGGACCTTGGAGTCGCAGAGCAGTCGTTGGAGGAGCTGGTACCAAGGATGATGAGCAGCAAAGACGCATGGGCTGGGATTTCAAATTACATAAGGAGGGTAATGAAGGCGAGGGAGAAGGAAGAGCGAAGAATAGAGATGTTGCCGCATACTCCTTAATGGACAGTTCTGCTTGTAGATGTATAAATTGTATATAGTAGTTAAGCATTTGTTTTCTGTATAGGTCAAGGCCTATGTGCATTCTTTGTTACTCTGTTGTTTGATTGTTTAGTTTTTTAAGCTTAGTTTGTGTTAAGGTTTTGTTTCTTGAAATAAATGAGGCACCATGAGGGAAAGCAATAAGGAAACTTAGTACTCCCTCATGGTTGCATTTTATAAGGAAAAAAAGAAAAAAAAAAAAAGGTTAGATGGGCTATCCATCAGATTACGTGATACACACATGTACCTGTGTATAATCTCGTTTTTCATAGTTATTTATTGCCTTTTTCTAAATCCAATTTTTATATTCGTATACACACAAATTTACAACAAAAAAATATTTTATTTGTTTTCTGAAGAGAATTCAAAAATTCAAAAAAATGCGAAAGGGTGTCGCGATCGACTCGAATTCATCTCGCGATCGACCGGTTGGCCACCCCTGTTCTACGCGAGTGTTTAGTTTGACGCTGACCAAGCGATCAATCGTATGCGCGTTTGTTGTATTTATTATTTTTATTATTAATTTTAATATTATTTCGCGTATTTCAATGAAAAGAAATGAACGTCAGGATTCATATTTCCTCGTTGTACACTCGTTAACACGTTTATTCGTTTATTTTACACTTTTACTATTTAATTAACGTTATTGCAGGTGTACTCACATTTATACGTTTACTCGATCGATCGAGTTTACTGTCAGCTAAGCATTAAATGCTCGGCACATAACCGATGATCAGCGCGTACCGTATGTCCTGATTATCGGTCGAGCACTAATTCCAGTCTTATACATGATGTTCAAAAGGGAGGGAGGTGAAAATGGAATATTATTAATGACGCATAACACTACACAAAAACGATATAAAATCTAAAATGTTATTAGATAAATCGAACGAGATTTTATCACTAAAATCAAACGAATTATTTGTTTTTTTATAGAATGAATCCTTTTATTCTCGTATATATATATATATATATGCATTGTTATAATACAACAACGAATAACTCGGGAAGTATATATATAAACGTACAGAAAAACAGTATATTCAATTGTCGTTTATTTATGCATTTCACAATAAAATTTCTATCGTATATTTAGTCTTATTTTTTCATTTTTTTTAACATGTATTCTTGTCGAAGTATTATTATTATTTTTTAATCAACTTTTGAAATTTTAATCATATATATATATACGTATTTCGGTTTGTTAATCACACAAACGGTTAATATATAATTTTTTAAAGAGTCTAAAATTAACAATTTTCTACGTAAAACTCCATAATTTATATTAAGTAATTAATTTTTTAAATTCTAATTTTTTTTTTATCATACTAATAATCCATCCGGATTTCCAATGATTATTGGAACTTGACAACACGCACAATTACACGGTGCGTGTAATATTACAAAATATTCAAATAAACAACTTCATACGAGAATAATGAGAATTTGAAGACACATACGTCGGTATTAATATATAATAAAATAAAATATCGACCGATTTTCGTACTTTCAAAAAAAAAAAAAAAAAATTAATAATCCGAATCCATAATATTATTTGACACTACATTATAATATAGGCTTATTACATAAAGAAAAAACTAATAAAACCTAATTAAATGTTATTTCGGAGATGTTTCGCGATATTTCAAGACATCTATTCCGAAAAGAATATGCAAAGAACGTAGTAGTTTTGCAACGTAGTGTTATTTTTTTTTTAAATGTTTATTATTATTTATTCTGTTGGCTAATATTATATAAATAAAATAATATCGAATGTTGATTGGGTTAGCTTAGGTTTAAATTATTTTTAAAATGTCTTTGGTGGTGCTTTTCTAATTAAAAATTCAATAACATATCAAATCTAAATAGGTAATTTTTATTTGACATCTTTTCGCTTTTTTTTTTCAATTTTTTACGATATTTTCTGACATTTTAATAATATTTTTTGTATTTTTAGGTCTTTTTTTTCATTAATCGACAGAAAAATAATAATATTATTTTTTATTAATATTACGTATAATTTTAAATTCGCACAAGGTCAAAAATCTCACTATAAATTATTCATTTCTTATTTTTTTTTTTGTGTGTGTGTGTGTCTAATTACAAAATATAAAAATATATACATTATTACATTGGTTAAATATTTTAAGAATAGTTGGGTGAAAAAGTTAAAAAGTTATAATGAGGAGTACAATCTGTCGAAATATTAAGCTTACGGAAGGGAAAAAGGATTGGGGGAACCGTTACTCTATCGGATATTGAACGCGATCTAATGGTGATCCAGCGCAATAAACTAATAAGCCGAGGTTTTTCGCCTCCCACGCGGGTCTAACGACGATTTTACGCGACAATATCGTACGGGAAGTGTTTATGCGAGTCGGCGATTATTTAAAAGGAAAAATTAATGTAAACGCTTCGAAAGCGACAGTTTTTTAGATTATTATTTTTTTTTATCTGGAGCGAATGGAAAACCGCGACCGTGGTACCGGATTGCGGCAACGACCTCATTGCGCGCACAAACTCGTTTCCAGTGACCACCATTTGTATTTCTTATCAACCGTTTACCGCAAACCAAAATCCCGGTGTCTGTGGTTAATGTATCTTTTAGTTTCGAACACAAACATTGAATTAATTTTTTTTTTTTTTTTTTTTGTGTTATTTCGCTTTTCCCGTTTTCGCGTGCGTCTTCTTCGTCGTCAAACCGTCGGTTTCACGATTGCGTTCTTCACCGCGTCCCAATAACAGCGACGACGACGGATTATGGAAATCACGTGAATCATTCCCGTTTCGTTTATGATGTAAACATAAACACATTGCACCGTATGCCGTCTCGACAATTGACCGACCGCCTCGCCGCACAGTGTTTCTCGATCGTCGTCGTTGCGATATAATTTCTTTT
This sequence comes from Chaetogeoica ovagalla, assembly GCA_032441825.1. Classification (NCBI taxonomy): domain Eukaryota; kingdom Metazoa; phylum Arthropoda; class Insecta; order Hemiptera; family Aphididae; genus Chaetogeoica; species Chaetogeoica ovagalla. Next base: position 9,096,696 of record CM063737.1, read on the forward strand.
TTTTTATAATAACCTGTTGTCCGTTCGGTTCCCGAAACGCCAACGCGTTTACAAAAAACGTTTCTTTCCGTCGAAAGCGTTTACGGCCGTCGACGAACGCCATGTTTCCGAATCCGTGGAGCACTTCGACGACCCCGGTCGTCGCCAAACCGGCAGTGAACAGTTACGAAAACATCAGTACGCAACAACAACAACAACAGCAGCAGCAGCAGCAACAACAACAACAACAGGTCTATCCGTTCTACACCGCTCCGAACGCTCTGCAAAACATGGCTGTAAGTGTTGTACAAACGACAAAAACAAACACGTAATACTCCACTTTTAATATTGTTATGAATTACAGATGACTCAACAAAACAGTTTGACATTAAACGCGGCGTCAATTGTAAGTGTATAACTATAATATTGTACATACGTATTTGTGTAGGCCATCGATAACTTTCATAACGGCCAAAAAAAAACTACTCTCTGGAACAAAAATGTTGTTATAAAGAAATAATTGTTTTCTTCTCATTTTCAATGCTCACGTTTATTGTGCGATATTAATATTGTACAAAATAGTAAATATCGTTATTCGTTCGGCTTTAATCACCACCGCTCAGATTGTTTATACTAGTTGTTATTTTAGACATTCGACATTTCGTACTACAATTTTGAGCAAAGTATATCAGTGCTTCTCAATTTTTTTTAAGACCACGGCTCAAATTCTTTGTGAAAAATCTATTGCGACCCACACAATTTTATATATATGTAATTTTCGGAATTTATAATACCTACTTTATATTTCAAACATACTATAAAATATAAAGATATTTTATTCTATTATACGATGAAAGAATATTTTGTACTAAATTATTATTTAATCATAAATTCCTTTTAAAATTTGTATTTATAATTAAAAAACTTCTCACGACCCACTAAAATTTGAGTCTCGACCCACAGTCTATATAATTATTTATATGTCACTGTTGTATTATAAAACATTTTTAGCTATTCAAAAATGTGTTTAATAAATTGTTTTATATTTTAAACTGAGAATAAAATATTGTTTTTAATTATAAAGGTACAATATATAAATGTATGACGTTGTACTATAATTTATAGATGACCCAGTCGCTTCAGCCAAATGCCATAGATCCAGCCGTAAGTTTTTTTTTTACTTATTTTACTTAACATACCTTTTAATTTCATAAAACTTAATTTTTCATTTTCTTTTAGATGGTTCAAAAATGGCAAGAATGGAAAAGATGGGAGTTGTGGCAGCAACAATTCCAACAATGGCAACAACAGGTTTGTTATTCAAACACGTTATGTATTTATACAACATACTTTTAGTGTCTTAAAGTTCATAGTGTTGTCGTTTTAATTGTTTCGAATACAATTTTGTATTAGGCTGGACAAATTACTGCTGTGAGTACACAACCGGTGCCTCCACCAATGCCTCAGAGTCAACCGTTACAACCTTCACAACTTCCTACGATTCAGTATAAAAGTCAACAGTATCTATACAGCCAACCGATACCTCCTCTGCCAGTAACCGTTCAACCTCAGCAAGTGAGTAATCCATGAACAACAAATAGAATAATAGTATATATTGTCAACGAAATAAAAACAATATTCATATAATAATTATTAGATCATCCCAAATAATGATGTTACAATGAAACGAGGATTAGAACCTGAATTACAAAATAATGAAAAAAAATTAAAAATTGATACGAGTAACAGTAAAAAAGAAATTGAATTAAATGATGATACTGAAGCAAAATTTGAAGAAGAATTTAAGTCGTGGGAGAAAAAATTTTTTCATTGGAAAGAACAAAATAAGGATCATCCAGATAAAGTAAACACATTTCATCGTCTTCATAATTTTATTATTTGTCTTGATATTGTACTTATATAATTTTATATTTCATTTAGACGCAATATAAAGAGTATGAAAAAAATTGGTTACATTGGCGCAATCATTTAAAGCAAAAGTGTGAATTACTAAAAAAAAAGAAAGAGTTAAAAATGGCTGAAAAAAAGGTAAGCATTGTATTACTAGGTATACTTTGTTACTCGATTGAAAATTATTATAAATTATTAAAGGTATTTAGATGACAATGAGTATAGTTTTTGCATAAGTTTTATGATGTGTACAATCAATTGGATTGTCTTGGTTATAAACTTATAATAATTAATCTAAATACCTATTATTTATCTTTTGCATAAAATATTTTATTTGTGTCATAGAAAGAAGCTATGCAAATAGAAGAGAATAAAGTACAATCTCAACAAAGATCAGGATACAATTTCATGATGACAAATGTTACTACTACTTCGACAAATGAACCATCTATTTTACAACATTCGGTAATCACTATATTTTACAGTTTTATTACATTTTTTATATATATATATATAGGTTATTTAACAATATTATGCAACATATAAAAAGTTATTAAAAATAAATGTTTTGTTATTTCGTTAAGGTTTATTTTGTAATTAAAAGTTTTTTTTGTAGTATATAGTGTGTATATATATTTTTTTTTCTTTTTGTATAGCATAATACTTCTTCTACGATGCCACCATCATTTTCTGAAAACCAAATACCTGGATTGGATTTGGCTAACATTAATGAAAATGTAACTAAGGGATTTCCAAATATGTCAAGAATTCTTCTGCAAAATCAAAATGGACCAATTCAAACACCTGATGATAAACCATTTAATTTCCCTAAAAATACTACTACAAATCCTGCAGCAATAAATCCACATCCTGTTAATACAAATCTTGGCAACATGAATTTACCGTCTACGTCCGTGTACCAAAATTCATCTAGTTGGTCCAAGTATAACAGTCCAGTACTATATTATAATCAAAAGCCACCGGATGTCGATAACACTACAATATCTAGATTTGGTCAACAAACTGATAATAATTCCCAAATGACATATGGTGGAGATACGCATAGTATACCTTATAATAATTCACGAAATTCTCCCAATATGAACTTCAGAAGACCAGTGGAAGGATCCTATAATAATAATCCATCAAATGAAACTAATACATTATATAATCAACCTTCGGGTGATCAGTCGTACAACAGAAATTTTAATATGTCGTCCAACAATTTCCACGGATATAACCAACCTAACACGAACACTTCTAATTTCAACAAACCAATTACAGAACAATCAAATATTCCTTATCATCAACCGAAGCAGTCTATAAATCCTTCACCTTCAAAGCCACCTTCTTTATTGAGTTTAAACGTGATTAAGCCCATTTTACTAGGTACATTATCAATGATAATAATATATATATATATATATATAGTATAGTATAGTTTTTAATAGAAATAATATTACTCATAAAGCATTTTAAATGTAATGTATAGAATTATTGGGTTAGTTAAAAATTGTGAATTAGAGGTAATTTAAAGGCAAAATAAGAATGTAAATAGAAGCTAATCTGGTTGAGCATTTTAGGTTTGTAGAATGGATAAGTAGTTGTAAATAAATCAAATAGTAAAGAAGATATGATTTTATTATAAAGGGTTGTAATAGTTAGGTTAGTTTAGATTAGGAAAAACATTGTAATAGATGACAAAATGTACATGCATAGTATGGGGTAGAATTGCAATTTTTCTGTAGTAATTTTAAATAGTGACCTGCATTTATGTAGGATCAACAAATATTCCCTGTCGGAGAGAAACAATTACACGAATCAACAATTCTATTATGCTGAAATTTATATTATAAAATGTTTGTTTTTAATTTATCACAAAAAAAAAGACAAATAAATTTTAGCACTTTTTGAAACATAATCTGTTATATCATTTTAAAATAAAACACATACTTTAATTATTTCAGATAAACCTGGAAATTACTCTGAAAATAAGAATATTGTGCCAAATAGGTAATAATTTAAATGTTCAATATTTTATGTTCTACAAAACTTAGTAAATACATTGTATATTGTGGATTCTTTAGATATGAAAGAAATTGGAGTATTGATGAAGACGAGGATCCAGAAAACGAATATATGGAAGCACATAAAAAATTTAGTTCAGAACCGTATGACGATCATAATGTTGATCAGTTTTCAAGTAATAATCAGAACAGAAATGTGTATAATGAAAATAATCATTATTCTCGAGGACAACAAGGCCCAAGAAACTTTAATAATGATTATTCAAGACCATTTAATCAGCAGAGAGGAGGAGGAGGACCACAAATGATGAGAAATACAGATAATGATTACCACAGGTCAAACAATCAATTCTCTAGGAATATCGGTCAGAATTATCCACGTGAATTGCAAACATTAAAAAACAATGATTGCAATTATAATAAACCACAAAATAATATGAGAAATACGGACATGGGATTTAATAGGGGAGCGTCATTTACAAAAGACGCTGATAACGATTATTATAATGAACCTGATGTTGAAAAAAATAATTTTACACAGCAAAAAAGTAATTACGGACCACCTTCGAGGGGAAATTTTGAATCGAGAAGTAATTTTGGTAACAATATGAAAAAAAATAATGACTGGGTTAGGGATAGGGACTATACCAAAAACAAAGGACCCTCTCAGCAACCGGTAAAAGATACAGTAATTCCGCCTCCTTTAATTCCTAAACCACTTGAAGCTCTGCCAATTGATCCAGTAAAAATTATTGATTATCGTCATTTATCTACATTAAAAATAATTCCAGGTAATTTGTTGCATTTTATTTAACAGATAAATTTAAATTTCAATTGTTTATTAATAGTGTTCTATATATTATATATTTTTAGGATTATCGAAGGAAATCGTAGATCCTGTAAGAATTTATGACTATAAACATGGAGGTAAACGCATACTACCATGGCAAGATAGAGGTTTGTATACTTTTTTTTTCGTGTCATTCAACCACAGTAAAAGTAATATAAACACAAAATAATGATAAGTCATAAAATATAAAAGTAAAATAAATAAATAAAAAAAATTACAATTCAAAGTCTACATAGATATAAATAGATAAAATAAAATAAATTAATTAATAAAAATTCAGAAAGGAAATAATTTTATAATAACAAAATAGTAAAATTGGTAGATTTTTTGATTATTAAGTGTTAGATTACCCTTGCCCAGAATCTTGCCACTTTGATAGCATTTGGATTTGCTAGTATTAAGTCTTTCTTTGAACAGGAAGATGGGCACCTTTGGCAATTTAATAAATGTTCCATGTCTTGTTCCATACGACATTCACATCTTGTGGAGTTGTCTTGAAGGATACCCCATTTCTTTAGGTTGTTTTTAGATCTGCCTACTCCTACCCTTAGTCTGTATATGGATCTCCAGATTGGCCAGTCTAATTTGTGCCCTGCTAGCAGTGATTCCATTGGTTCAATCTCCAGTTTATTGTTGCCTTTGAACAGAGAGTTTCCACCTTTCTCTTCGTAATTCTTCAAGGGGTTTTTCTAAAGGTTTTGTCATTTTAAAGAAACTCTTTCTGGTTTAAGTCTGAAATTTGGAATATTCTGTCAGTGTAATGGGTGTCGTTCATCTGTTTCTGCTTTGGTCCTTTCCCAGTCTGCTATGACTTTTCTGCGGATATTCAGAGGAGCAATTCCCGCGAGTTGGTATATTTTAGGAAGTGGAGTATTCCTGAGACAACCTGTTACTAATCGGTAAGATTCGTTCAGTACGGTATCTATTTGTTTTGTGTGGGCAGATCTGCTTCACACAGCACTGGAGTTTCCAGTCTTTTGTTTCTCCAACAGAGAAACAAAGAGATAAAGCAGATATTTGTAATGTATGTGCGTTTGCCCTCCCCCCCCCCCACATAGATCCTGTGAGTTTCCGGAGTATATTGTTCCTTGCAGCAATTTTTTGTTTAGTTTTCTTACAATGGTCTTTATATTTTAGGGATCGATCTAACGTGACGCCTAGGTATGTAAGGGTGTGCTGAATTCTCTAGTTCTATTCCTTGCCATTCGATTTTTAGTTTCCGATCCGCCTCTCTATTTTCGAGATGAAAGGCATAGACTTGTGTTTTAGTTGGGTTTGTTTTTAAGGAGTTTTCATTATAGTAATCAGACATTACCCCAAGTGATTCCTTTAGTGCTCTTTCAACATCATGGAAGTTATCACTTTGGGCAGATAGGGCTGTGTGGCCAGCATATATAAAATGTTTGATACCCGTTTAGGCAAGTATTGGTTGGTCATTGGTGTATATATTAAAGAGTGTAGGGGCTAGTACACTTCCTTGTGGTAGGCCATTTTTCTGTATTCTCCACCTACTTCTCTTTCCTTCGAACTCTACGCAGTAGCGTCTGTTGCGGAGAAGGGTATTGATTGTTCTGGTAAGTTTACTGTCTTTAGTTAGGGCTTTGATCTTAGATAACAACAGATTATGATTCACTGTATCATATGCTGACGTAAGATCTATAAATACTACTTCAGTTATCTTTTTTTCCTCATAACCATTTTCTATGTGCTGGGTAAGGCCCAATATTTGTCCAGTACAGGGCCTCCCTGGTTTGAAACTTCCCTGTTCTCTGATGAGTTTATTATCTACGTACGTTTTTAACCTATTGGGGATTAATTTCTCATATAATTTGTAGGTATGGCAGAGTAGGGAAATGGGTTGAAAGTTTTTTGGGTCATCCGGAGTTTTGCCTGGTTTCAGAAGTGCAATGATTTTAGATTTCCTCCAGATTTTGGGAATTTGTTCTGTGTTTGTGACGTTGTTGAAAAAATCTAGGAGCCACTTTTTGGCAATCGGTCCAAAGTACTTAATTTGTTCTGTGCAAACATCATCTAAGCCCGGTGCTTTCTTGTTTTTTAGCTGATCAATGGCGGTTTGGAGTTCTAGAGCTAAGAATGAGTCTCTAAGTATTAATTCCTCTATCATATATTGTCTTTCGGTTTTGATGTATCTGTGTTTTGGTTGTATCTTTTTATTTGTCCTTCCATTTATGAGTAGTTGATGTGCTACTTGGTTTGCTGTTACTGTTGATGTCAGTGTTTTAAGTTTTGTAGGATCGCAGTCAAGTTTTTTTATAAGTCCGCATGCTTTACAACTGCTATGTTTCATGTCCATGTTATTAAGGAGTGAATGCCAATTTGTTCTCCTTACCTCTGATATGTTCTCTAATAAGCGTTCTCCTTCTTCAATTGTATCTAGATTGAAAGGGTCGTCTTCGTATCGATCCGCGTACGATTGAAACTGTTCTGAAAGTTCAGAGGTTAAACCGGGTATATGTTTTGATCTGCGTCCTCTGGGAATAAACTTCCTTGAAATACGTTTCACGTTTTCCACGAAGGTATCGTATTGGTTACTAGTTGCCTTCAAATGTGATATCTCTGAATCAAGGTTCTTCGAGAAATCCAACCAATTAGCCTTTTGGAAATTAAATCTCCTTCAGAATGGTGTTACGTTAGCTCTGATTTTATGGGTTATTTCACATAAGTTGGGTCTATGTTGTGTCCGTGGTATATGTTTTTCTACTCGTTTGACAGTCTGTTGTTTTAGGGGATTACTGACAAAGATTAGGTCAGGGTTGTATCCTCTCCTCCATCGTCCGCTATTAAAGGAGAATGGAAGTTTGGGGTCATGTATCAGTGTGAGTTGCCATGTTTCTGCCCATGATTCGACAAGGTCCCCATTTTCATCATTTTCTTTGTATCCCCATGCAGTGCTGTGGCTATTGAAATCGCCAACTACTATTTGTATTCTTTGGTTATTAAAATTCCCTGGATCATGAAAGGCAAAGGGTGTTGCAGGGGGTTTGTAGATTGAGGTAATAATACAGTTCTGTATTTCGATGGTTAGAACCTCTATGTCCATTTCTTCTGATAGTTGAGCAGATAGTATATTCAGGTGTGGCTTAACAAAAATAGTGCTGCCATATTTGTCGAGGCCCAATGTGTTTCCTGGATACACAGTACGTCACATGCCGTATATTTACACAGTTCTGCTAGGAGTTCTTCTGTACTGTTTGATAGTCCCTCAGTGTTTATTAAGATCGTTTTAAAAGATTTGGGAGATGGCCCTGAAAAGGGTCTTTTTGAAGGTCGCATTTGTTTTGACATTGTGGTTGTCTGTGTGTGCAGAAATTTGATTGTGCACCAGTTCTCTGCTCGCACGGTGGTAGATCTTTAGCCGTTAGGAAACGTTGCCCGGGGTACACTACGAGGAAGCGATCTACTATTGTACCCCGTTTGTATACTGATATACTTAGAATGAAATATACATTTTTATTAGAATTCATAATATGTCAGTATAAAAATAAAATATTTCAGGTTTTAGTCGAAGAAATACAAATCAACCAAGAGGTCTTAATGAGAATGAAAGTAACTTGGTTTACCATATTAATACTTGAATGTTTTATAAGTTTATGCTTATATTTTCAGGTTTCGTTCAAAATAACACTATTGATTCAGAAAATTATAGTAGAAAACCGTTAAAAACGTTTACGTCAAGTGGTATGTGTATTTTTATATTCTATCAACATTAAAGCATTGAATTAGTTACTGTAATAAAAACTGTTGATATAATAATAATCATTGTTATGTAATGTTCAGATGAAAAAGATCAAAATCCTGTTAAAAATGAAACCGAAAAAATTGAATCTACAGTAGATACAATAACAGTTGTCAACAACGAACAGAAAGAAGAAAACCCAGAACCAGACATTGAAACTGTTAATATGTGTGTGCCGTCTCCGCCTAAGATGTCGGCAATCAGTGAAGTTAAAAAATCGCCAGAACGACAATTATTAGCAATTGAAACATTGTTATGTCCACCCGGTCGCCTAAATAGACCATCCAAAATAGTCATAATACTCAGAGGTTTACCCGGCTCAGGAAAATCATATGTTGCAAAACTAATCAAAGTTTGTACAATATAATAATTGTTGTAGAGTGTTGAGAAAATTTTAATTATAACTATTTTTATTAGGATAAAGAAGTGAAAATGGGAGGACAAGCACCAAGGATATTATCATTGGATGAATATTTTATGACGGAAGTAACTAAAACTGAAATTGATCCAGAAACCAATAAAATGGTGGAAAAAAAGGTAATGTCAAAAAATTACATTTTTAAGTTATTTATTTATAGTACATAATACGTACAATGCATGTAAAATACACAATATAATCATCCAATTTTTTTATTTTTTTTTTTTTTTTGTCTTATAATTTCTGTTCCGTAATGTTTTGGACAATTTTTCCACTCGCCCACATAATATATATTGGTACTTGCAATTAATTTGTTTAATGTAATGTTTTAAGGTCATGGAATATGAGTATGATTCTGCCAATGAAAGTTTATATAGAACATCATTTATAAAAGCGTTTAAGAAAAAACTTTTGGAAAATTATTTTTCATTTTATATTATTGATGCCATTAATAATAAAGTGTCATACTACAAAGATATATTGGAAATCTCCAGAGCCAATGGATTTACTGTAAGTGTATTAATCTGTATTTCCATCTAATATTGTGTGTTTATATATCTAAACAGATGATTGATCGCAATTTAGTTGAGATATTTTAGCATAATAACAATAGCGAAATATAAAAACGCGAACTTGTTATTGATCAATTGCAAAATTGTTTATTGTTTAGGCGTATATTGTTGAATTAGAATCGGATGTCGATTTATGTATTAAACGTAATATTCATAATAGAACAGAACAAGACATCAATAATATATGGAAATCTTGGGTTAAAACTCCTGCTGATCAAATACTGTTGGACATACGGTCGTTACTTCATTCTCCATCAAAGAGCGAAGTATTTGAAACACCATTAATTTAAATCTTCGACGTGTTAGTAATAAACATATGGTTTGGTTTAGATGGAAACGGAGGACGTGTCGGATATTGAAATGGATTTAGATAAAGATGAAGAGACTGCTGTCGAAGATAATTCTGAGGAAAATAAAAACGAATTCGAAGAAGAGGTAATCCATTTTTAAATAAATATCATTTTTGCTTTTAAATAGACAAAATATCGTTATTTCAAATATAAATATTTTTATTTTGCACAATCATTTATATTTTAGTTATTTAACAGTGCCATTAAGCCATATTGATATGTGCATCAAATGTCCTAGATTTATTCAAAAAAACAATTCTCTGGAACACGTGAACATTTTGATATAATTCGTGTGAATTATTTTTTGCAGTATTTTATTTTGTCAAAATATTGCAGTTATTAAATCGGTGCTTTTTATATATATATATACCATATAACTCGATCACTTTTGTTGAAAACAGTATAATTATAAAAGACGTAAAACAAGAAGATATCTTTTCTATTATTCTATGTTTTTTTTCTTTTTTTTTTTGGTTGTTAATATTTCTACAGGACGTCATGAAATTATTGTCTTGCAAATGGACTGATACTATTCCACAAGAAGAACAGATGAGTACGTACAATCAATTAATTAGTTTTATTACTATAAATATTTAATACTTTTATTTATAAAAAAAAAAAAATGTCAAATTTTACATTCATTTCGTATTACGCGTTTTTATAAAAATGTAATTAAAAATGTTTAATTTGTTTTATTACAGAAAGATTGGATGGCCTGTATAAGAAGAAAACAGAAAACTCTATAAAAGAATGGCTGCAAATACCCGAAGATGACTACACCATTAGTGAACAAGTGATCATCAAAGATGGAAAAAAGAGGGTGAATATTTTATTATTTCTATATATAAAATTATAAATTTCTGTAACAATAAGGCTCATAATTTTACATTTCGTAATTTCAAATGATATGAATATCTCAAAAACACATTTTTATTATAATAAACAACAAAAGTATATTACTTTTTTTTATAGGTCCGGTGGGCTGATATGGAAGAACGGCGCGAACAAGAAAAACTGCGCGCCATAGGTTTTGTTGTAGGACAAACTGACTGGGACCGCATGTTAGGCCGGGATCAAGGCGAAAGCAAGCTGACACAAACAAAATATATATGACGAATCTTATTTATGTTTTTACGTTTTTAATTGATATTTTTAAATAGTTTTTAAATTATTTTATTTCTCTTTGTGTATAGTTTTGTTAAAAAAAAAATCTTTGTTAAATAAAAAATTTTTATTATGTATAAAAATTAATCGTATGTTACATATTTCAATATTATGTAGTTTTAATTTTTAATACTATAAAAAAAAAAAAATAATAATAATAAAAAAAAATGAAGAAACTGAACAATGGATTAAATTTAATCACCTTAAAACCATTACGAGTAAGTATATTCACAATGAATATTGTTCTGTTATGACAATATTTTTTATTTATTATTTATATTTTAGGTATTTGTTAAAAATATTTTCTAATTTTGTTATCAAAATATTGTCACGAGTAGTAGTAGTAGCAGCCATATTGGTTACGACTGTTGGTTGTCCATTTTTGGTGAGATCGTTGCGCGGTAATGTCGGCAGCGTTGTTGTTGTACGCATCATCACCATTGGCCCTTGTTTGTTATCATCCAACGATCTCTGGAATTAACACAGATATTTTATTGTAGAATATAATAATTGAGAGATTACTATTAGAAGCAAGTACCTGTAACATATTCAAGAAGAACAGAAAAGCCAACAACGCCAATGCGGACGATGTTGTAGAATGTTGCTGCTGCTGTTGCGTTTTTCGATTTTGTTTTCTTTTGGAAATATTTTATTTTTACAAATCAATAATGATAATATAATATTTTTTAATATTCTATAAACTATATATTATATAATATAACACTATCTAAAAAATTTAATATTTGTGCTCTCTCTCTCATTCACCTTGTGCTGTACGCGCGCCCCATGTATACTGACTGTGGATGATAATCGTTATTGCTGTAAACATCACTGTGATGACTACTATTCAAACTTAATGACAACATATTTATATAACTGACTGGATATATTTTAAAAATATTTTGACTGGTCGATTAATTAATGGAAATTTTTTAATTTGTTTCAGAAAAAAAATATTGAAAAGTACTTGGGACCGGACTCGTTTGAGACTCATCGCTGGGCATACAAAATCGTCTTGACCGACTTGAAGGACGTGTACGTTCCCCCTGCCACTTGATTTCAATGTAATGTTCGATGCATATTCACACCAATGACAATAAGACTCGAGTCTTATGGAGATTAAACTAGCCGTGACTCATGTCACATTTGTTCGTGTGTTCTAATTATTTTAAAATTAAAATATATACAGTTTTAATTACAATATATCATCGTTGGTTACGGCCAAGTTTCTTTTTTTTCTATTTTTTTTTTTTTTTGTTTTATAGTAGTTATTATTTTTATGTATATAAAAATATATATTATTTTTATATATGTTTAATTATACCATATTAAGTATGTAACATTATATTATATTATTTACCTATATATATATTAAAATATAAGTCATACTTTAATTATTATGTATGTCGTACGCCTATATAACATATACCTACATAATTAGTTTTGTAACGATTCTAGTTTAAATCCCAGGTAAATGTATGCGATTTTTTTTTATTCGTGTAATTTTAAAAGTTAGAAACGATTATTGAATAAGTTTTTTTCTGGTCAAATTTAAATAGTTTTAAATAAAAGATTAATGTAATCAAGTTTGAGTGTTATATTTGAAATGTAGCTCTGCTAAATGCCATTTTAGAAAATAATTTTATAAGTTTGTATTTTTACTTTTGGTTTATTGTTCAAGTGTTGTATAAGGAAAATATTTGACGACTAAAAAACTACATGATATAGGACATATTTGTAATGAGGATGGTAATAGAAGTGAACGTAGAAGGTGTAGTCCCTCAATACTTGGTTTGATTTTCATCATTTTGTGAGCCTAATCCATTTTTAAATCGTCCCCCCCCCGTTATTTTATCCTGAATCCGCCCTTGACTACGAATGGGTTGAAAAACACCAAACTTCAAAACTAAGTTCGACCAGAAAAATATTAACTACACAATCGTTTTTAACTTTAAAAATTGCATACAATTAAAAAAAAAAAAAAATGTATAAATTCATTTGGAATCTCACCTAGGATTATGTCTTAGTTTTTATTTTTGTACAAAAATTCTTACTACCAAAATCATATATTTCGTTCAATTATAATGCGCGCACCATATTCGTTTCTCATCCGTTCTCTTTTGATATCGCCGTATATATTATGCTTTTAGATTGTTTCGCGTTGTTCTCACATCTTGTCCTACATAATATAAATATGCGTATTATTTATGCCAGAATATCCTATGTTTTATTTAGACTTAAGTGTGTGTTTTAAAATATTAAATATTATGAAAGGACAAATTTTTGTAAGTGTCTGTAGTAACTTAACTCGTTATTTTATTTTTTTCAATATGTATAAATTCCCAGTGGCCTACCTGTAAAATATTCTTTTTTTTTTTTTTTTGTTATTTATATAATTATTGAAAATACTAAAAAAAAGCGTGTTTCCGCCCTCGCGTTCACTTAAAAAGCCCGTAGTCAAGAGTCATGTCGGAAAATGAATCGAAAACAATAATAATGTATTGACCGATTGAAAAATATAATAACGCCTACTGATTTTTGTACATTTATTGCGGAAATCACAATTTGTAAAAAATCGCGTGTTCCCAATTATTATTATTATTATTATTTTTTTTTTCTAAAGAGACAGAAATTCACACAGATACGTAGGCGACAAATCGCATTTCATTGAAACGTTGATCGAATTACGCGGGTCATTCGCATATATTTTTGTGATTTGAGTCGGACATTTTTTTTATTTGTGCTTATACACACCAAAGCAAGGGCGTATTTAGGATGAGTGATACGGGTATTAGAACACCACCACCCCCCCCCCCAACCGTCGTCGGCCGTATTTTGTTATATTTCACCGAACTCCGAACTCACTCGTCAGACCGGGGATTTCTATGAAAGTAAGTATTTTGTCTGTGCTAACCAGTGTTATTATTAGTTAAAAAAAAGTTATTATTTTAGTTGTAGTATAAAAGTTTTATACACATAATATGTACTTAATCATTTTCAGTAATATAACAATTTATAGCAATATGTGGTATTTGTTAATGTGATTCGGGGAGGGGTGAGGGCAGAGCCCGGGACGCACGTACCATAAGTCTATTAGATTTTAAAACGCTCCCGTAAAATAAATCGTGGATACGCCACTACGCCAAAGAGTAGGTGGTAATCAATATTATTATTTATGAACTCTAAGGTATTTACCCAAAACGACCGCGACCATAGAACTGTTTTATACCACGAGCGTTTTATAATTATAAGTCCGCCGTTACGACTGGTAACGGTGGGCGGGATGAGAGTAATGAAAACAAAATTCCTTTACAATCGTTGTTAGGCGGTGGACGTTTTTTTTTTTTTCTTTTGTTACGCGTATGCCTCTGAATTTAGTGTGACAAATTAAAATTAAACGAAATGAACAAGACTGTTTCTAAAACGAGAAAAACGGACAGGGAACTCTGTCGGATAATTGCCACTTCGATGTCAGACATCGTCCGCAACAGTTTAAATCCGACGTTCAGACAGAATTATTTCGACGCCGTACGGGTATGTTGATCGATACGAACAATATTATTAATATTACAAAATAATAATAAGAACCGTGTAAGGGCGATCGGAAACACACTTTTTTTTTTTTCTGATTCCATGGCCCAGTTGGTTCGCCCCGACAACGATATCGGAGAGTTTTTGCACGGTACCCGGTTAAACGTTACGATAAAAATAATACGTTCGGTTAAATCGTTGCGGTTCAATAATATATTTGACGTGATACAAGAAAACGTTAGTGTTTGCATTATCGGATTGTTTTCCGGTAAAAGCTTTCTTTTTTTTCTTTTTTTTTTTTATCGTTACGTACAACTTTTTGCGATAAAATTTACTACAATTTATAATTATTTTACTGTAACGCAGAAGTGTTTATTCGACATGGAATTGATATCGATCGGACGAAATGCTCACTGATAACGTTGAACATTATTAACACTCATTTACTATTATTTTGAATAGTGATGGGAATAATCGAATGATTTTAATAATCGAATGATTAGTAGTCGAAAACAAAAATAATCGAATAATCGAATGATTAGTATTCGAAAACAAAATAATCGAATGATTAGTAGTCGAAAACAAAAATAATCGAATAATCGAATGATTAGTATTCGAAAACAAAATAATCGAATGATTAGTATTCGAAAACAAAATAGTCGAATGTTATAAAAATAAATAATAATACAATACATGGACAGACACATTCTTAATTTAGTACCCAATGACTTAAATCTAAATATAACAACAAAGGAAAGTAAACATTACAATTCATTAGAAACCAGAAATAGAAATAAATCCATACACTAGAGTAGTAGACTATTATTATTTAATATTATTCAACATCAAACTGTTCATTTTATCATTTACTAGATTCGAGTAAGTTTAACGGACTGATTTTAGTATTTAATAAGTACTGACTATAGAGTATTTTAAGTTAAATTTTTGTCATGGCACCTAATAAAAGGTCAATAGTGTGGGAGTATTTTCAAAAAGCATTCGATTATTTTTACTACTAATTTTGATCCTTCGAATAATTTTATTCGATTATTTTATTATTCGAATGATTTTTAAAATAATCTAAGTTCATTCGATTATTTTATTATTCGAATGATTTTTAAAATAATCGAAATGATTCGATTATTCAAATAATCGAATGATTCAATTATTTCATTCGATTATTCCCATCACTAATTTTGAAGTCAAATACGACGTATAATACGAATGTAGACAGAACTGCGTAGATTCGTAAAAAATTGATATGGAACGACGTAGATGAACCTGTTAAGGTTGTAAATACCAGATGTAATTAAAAATACGTGTAGATACCACGTGATATTATAAAACGATTTTTCACCAAGTCCCTTACAGATAATTATTCTGAATTGCAGTTACAACAAAAATACAAATGGGATTGGTTAAAAATATCTTCTCGTAAGAGACACAAATCATTATTATTGAACACCTCGAACGTTCTATTCTTTTTTCGCATAGTAATAAATAGCTTTTTTTTTTTTTTTTTTTTTTTTGTTATTTCCATACAAAATAATATTAATTTGTACATTTAAACACATTTTTCGCATTGTTATTTTGATATTTACTACATAAAATAACAATTTATTACATTTCTCCCGTAAAAATATAGTACTTCATAAAAATGGTTTTTTTTTTTTTTTATATATAATAATTTCAATATAGGTATTATAAAATACGTTTCGTCGTGTAAAAAAAAAAAAGCTTACGTTACCTATATTTTAATACGCACTCAAGTGCACGCGCCGAGTGTCGATAGTTTTTAAAGAGTTTTAAATAATTTTATATTATACGACGATTTAGACGAAAATTCGACCATTTCATAAATGAATAAACTATTGAAATTCCACTTTATCGACCTTTTTCTTTGGGCTACTTGTGTGGAAATTGTGGAAAATAGATTTTCGTTTAAAGTGTATTTCGGTTTTTTTTTTTTTTTTTTTTTTAGTTTACCGCAATAAATATTCAAAAAATGTAAAAGTTTTAAATATTAAAAATTCGATTTGCGTGATCTAATAAAAAAAACGAGTTATGATGAATTCAAATATTTTTTTTCACAATTATATTCATTTTTAAATAGCCGAAGAATTCTTTTGTCTAACACTCCTAAATTATAGTGTCTAATAAATGGTATCAAGAAATACGTTTTCAATTCCCTGAATTAAACACAATTTTCAGGTGTTTAATTAATGCACTTGACAAGACGGAATTAATTTATCATCTTCGTGTACGAATTTTCGTCACATTTTCAAGTATCCATTTTGACTAAAAGTTTGCTTTTTTTTGTGTGTATTGTTCACATAATGTATAGGTTAGTAATTCGACTGACGCGGAAAATCGCATAGAAAATCGACTTTTGAACTTGGTGGGTGAAAACAAAATTTCTCACGTAAGTATATTGAAATTTCGTTTTTTTAATACCTACACAATAACAACGGTTGGAGAGTAAAAGAAAACAAATAATAATAAAATGACGAAAAAATATCAAATGTGCGAGAGAATATAATCGAAATCACTTTTGTATTTCCCGAGATATTCAATTGGCTGATGATATACATAACTGAGCTTTTATAACAATTTGTCTTTCGCGTTTCTTCGTCGTGGGATCTATGCCCATCATAAGCCCTGAGAAGAATTCGTATACGTACAAATGACAACAATATCGATGAAATTTGTTTTGATCGTTTCACCGGTTATTTCGATTTATTTACAGGAAAAAAACAATACGAAAAATGATAAATTATCCATCGAACATTACATTGCTTCCAAAATCTTGCGCACGTCGGACGCGGAAAATACACGGAGACATTCCACGATGATTTCGTTGATTCAACACCTCTTGAAAATCGATTCAAAATTAGTCGAACAAATGAAAACAAATCTGAATTTTATTTCTACCAGTATTTTCCCGTGCAACATATTGGAAAACGTCGAGTCGATTCCCGAAAACGAAAAAGTTAGTACTAGGTTTTTTTTTTTTTTTTATGGGTACCAGCCATAATAATAGGCGATTTGATTTTTACCCTTATAAATGACAACGACGATTTTTTTTATCGAAATAATTTTCACTTCTCTTATACCTACTGTTATGATATTTCATTGACTATAAATAAGCTTTCCGTGGTGAAATCTGCACATGATCGAGATTAATGAGGAAAAATAAATAATAACAAACAATATCAATTCTATTTAAAAGTAATCTCTATAATATAATTTATTAAAAAAAAAAAAAAAAATACAATAAATTAAAATAATTATAAAGTATATAAATAATTAAAAAAAAAAAAAAAATATATATATATATATATATATAATCAATAGGTCAGACTACTATGGTACAAAGTGTATTGTTATACAAACAATAGGAATAAATAAAAGTATAAACTCAGTAAAAAATATATATATATATATATACTCGTATATATGTAAAATATCTAAAAAGTAAAACGTTATCCTAAATGAATCTGCAACGTGGATCCGTGTGTAATTTAAATTGATTTGATCGTGTTTAAAGGCGAGATCTTTACGTTTTTCAATCGGATCGAGCGAATAAAATTTGAAGGATAGCGAAATAATATTGTAATTTCTGATATTTTGAACATTGCAGTAGTGTGAGACAGGGTAATCTCGAGCGGGGGAAAACTATTGTTCAATTTGTACGGAACGCGAAATTTACACTTCGTTACAGGCCAAGTAGAGTTGACGGCAATCGTCTCCGGATCGTCCGCGTCTGCCTGCGTCGTAATACACTTCGAACGGTGCGCTGCCGGTTCTCTGTAGCAAGAAACTCGTGGCGTATCTGTGAAAAGTTGAAATTTTTTTTTATTATTATTATTCGTTATAATATCCGATCGTCCGTAAAACAATACGGCATTTTCTGCGAATAAGATTTTCGTTTCAAAACCCGATCGTAATTATTAATAGCCGGTCAATGTTATCGTCTTACGTTCCAAGTTGACAGTATATGGCACTGGAACTCGATGTTTCGCTCGTGCATTCTTTATTGGCTTCGCATACGAACTTCTGTGCGCAAACGTCATTGGCCGTGTTCATCGTTTTCATATAGCCCTGTGTACATTATTATTTATTATTTTATTTCTTTCGTTGTATTGTATTCAATTCGAAATAAATAACTTTATTCGATTACAAGCGTATAACGCTTGCGGTGCATTCGTCTTACTTTGAACATTGACAAACTGGCTACGGCAGCGTCGGACACGGTGTCTTTTTTGCCCAAAGATCTAGCGGACATGGATCTGTGACTGAACGACGTCTTCAGAGCGTCCAAAAGGTTTACAACGATATTGATGAACTGTAATTTATCACAACATTTTTATTTCAATAGATATACAGGTATATATATATATATATATTTTTTTTTTTTTTAATCGCAACGCGAAATTCGGTATGTGCGTATATTATATTAAGTGTGCGTGTGTGTATACAGGCCGATCGCCGGTAACAATAAACGTTAATTATCGAGGGAATGGGAGGTGTTAGCTTAAGCAATGTGTGTGTGTGTGTGTGTGTGTGTGTGTGTGCACGCGGGTATCTTACCTCTCCAGCTTGTTTAGCCATGGTGGCAACTTGATCGGGATCCCTGGTGCCGAGTACTGTAGACAAGACCGCCGACAATACACCCTACGTACCGTGCCACCATATACCAATTTATTAAATATTTAAAAAAAAAAAATAATAATAATAATAAATTACAAAAATAAAGAAGAAAAGCATGTTTTAATCCTAAAGACCGGGGACTCGAAGCTTTATAAAATAAATTTACATCTTTTTTTTTTCTCTCTAAATGTTCATATTCCTATTATGTAGAGGCGTATTAACACATGTGTACATAATAATAAGTAAACGAGCAAAGTAAATTCTAGTAAGTATAAAACTACGTAATATTAAACGAATAGATATTGTGTATAATATTATAACGATAATTTTCTCGTACAAGCCAAATTAAATAATACATCTAATCGAAATCAAAAATATTATATTTTTCTATAAATATCATATTATTATTCACATTGGGCGTAAAATTAAATTCGATTTTAACGAATTCGTCACGAACAACAAAATAAATAAATAATATTTCGCGTATATTCCAGTGTAGATTGAAAAGCGCAAAATATTTTTACGCTCATTTTGCTGCGCACTATATAAGCCAAGTATTTATACAAAACAATATATGTAACAGTGTGACAGATTATAGAAGGTGTATTTAAATATTCTCTGCAAATACTGATATCCCCGGTCCGATTTCATCTATACATTTCTCGCTATAACGGACAGTTCGACAAAACCGCGTAATGATTTTTAATATTCCATAACGATACATATATATAAAAAAAAATTTTTTTCAACCGTACGCTATTAATATTATTATTTTAATTAAACGATAAATACAAAAATAAAAAGTATTTATTTAAAACATAATATTGTCGAACCATCCTTTTACACATTTTTTTCTTATAAAATATATTATATGCATATGATATGTACATATTGTGTTCGCATTCAGCGTTTCTGCTATTTTTCATTACCTGCATGGGCGATGAGTTATCCACTTTGTCGATTCCGTCTCCCGCCACGTTGCCGCCACTCAATAGCGCTGTCAAAATTTTAAAACCTACGGATAACAAATTTGCCCAGTGGGGCGTCGGTGCTATAGCCTACGAACAAAAAACAGATGGAAGAAAAATCGTATTTATTATTATTATTCCGAAAACGTTACAATATCATTTCGCCAGTTTATAGTAAACTGGTGTTACCTGATCGCCGTCCAAGACGTCGGATTTGCTCGGTCCAGTTACCGCGCTCCCTGGATTGAACAGCATTTGCATGATCATTCCCAATACACTGCTCCACGAAAAACCTCCGGCACCGCCGTCTTGCTAAAAATGGGACACGACGTTCTTTTATCCAAACACAATGTTCTCTTCGGTTTATGGACACGCGCGTTTTTCCACATTAAACGCGGTGTGTAAATATAAATACGCGTGTTATATTTTTATATTAGCCCTACCGATATGGAATTGGTTTGCACGTCTTCCAGGTCGTTACGGTCTTCTATCACACCGCCGGTGTTCGATACGACTTTTTTGCTGGCGTTCGGTTTCTCGACGAATTTCCTCGCGTCTTGCTCCGGCTGATAGACCGGATAATGCCCTTGCGCTTGATGATGGTGGTACATCGGATGTTGTGCAGGATCGAATTGACTTTGCGTATGAGTGGAACGGTGTTCTTGCGGATAGGTGAACGCCGGTGCCATCAGAGCGGTTCCCATCAAGCACAGGAACGCCCATCCTGTGGCCCGTCTATTGGTCATAATTTAATCTATAAAACGAAACGTGATAATTTGTGTTATTTCGTTACGCGCGTGATACGCATTACGATTTAAAAAAAATAAATAAATCGACTTTTATTATTATCACTACTACTGGTTCTGTCCCCTTATTAGCGACAGTCAAAATGTGCTTAAGAATTAAATCAACTGTTCATTTAAGTCTTGCATCTAAACGTTTATATACATGCGCGCTAAATCATTACATGTATGATAGCAATGATTAGAGAGCAAGTAATGGACTTTGAACTGTATGACAACAGCAGACATAATTTTTTATACGTATATATAATTATTTTTTTATTATAAACAGGGGAGAAAAACAACGAAACGTAAAAAATAACAAAACCCACGGAGCAAAACCAAAATATAATAATCTACAGTCTAAAATGCAATGTGTATACAGTAAGTATAATATTAATATATATATATATATAAGTATAGTTTCAGTTGTATACTACCGTAGTGTGTAAATATATTGAAATTCCAAAAGATAAATAATAATTTATAATAAATTCGATTTTTTTTTTTTTTTTTTTTTTTTTTTTTTTTGTATAATTTGTCAAATTCGTCGAACAAAATAAATAAACGACGATTATCATTTTAATATTTTCTCGGTGTTTTATATTATTATTATTATTATTATTATTTACGTATTCGTATAGAAAATTCGCCCAATACAAATATCTATAATGCGCGAACCGTTATCCGTTGTATTTTCACACTGCGTACGTATTTATTTTTTTATTACACCGGAATCAAAATCAATATATACGGCGGATAGCAGCGATAATGCGTTTGCAAACCGGTTTTTTTTCCCCCCAATAATTTTTATTCGCGCAACTTTCTACTGGAGTTTTGTCTAATAATAATTATTACATTTTTAGAGTTCAAAAACCTCGTAGCGTTTCACACGCGTCAATGACCCTGATCATCAGCACCTGTACGGCCGCGACGCGGTGTTCTTTTTTTCTTTTTTTTTTTTTAAAGTATATAAAAAAAAATATTATTATTATTAATACGTGTGTACGATTCGCATAATATAATAATAATAATAATAATAATAATAACTCGGAAACGACTACAATATTAATATTGTGTATACGGTTTGCAATTTGGAATTTCAATTTCTCCCGATCGCGTACGCATGTATATATTTTTCTTTTTCTGATTAGGAAAACGTCGTCTGCGCGTGCGTTTAATCCGTCAGAAACGCAATATACGCGTGGAGAGTATATCCGTCGTTGAAATCCGAATTTTTTTTTTTTTAATACTCGATCGCGCGCGTACCGTCGGAATTTGTGTTTAAAACAAACGCGCCCTGTTCAATTTAATCACGTCTCCTTTCTCTGTTTATTCCGTACCTATACGAATATAGGTTTTCATTACGAGCGTGTTGTATACGTTTTAATAAACGGTTATAAAACAAAATGCTTCGGGTTAAAAACTTAAAAATGCGCGCGACTCGAGAACGCGTATAGTGGTTTGACCGCAATAACCGTGTTCTATATACACACACACCTATAGAGGTTGACCTACCTACTTATCCACCGTCCCCTTCTTATGAGTAAATACGATTTCGTTGCGGCGAAAAACACGGAAGAAATGTCAAAAAAGGAAAAAAACGTTTTGATCCACGGAGGTTAGGTCGTTACACACGAGACACAAATGTACAATAATACGTTTTATCTGATAATATTTTTCTCGGAGCGCGTTTATTTTTTCGTTCAATCGTATTTGTCTCTCGTAGTATTATGCAGCGTATACACACGCCTACCATATAGTAATCGTAGTAGTGCACACCGCCCGTGTCTACACGCACTGTTAGAAAGTAAACACACAATATAACGCGATACCGACGTTATCGTGCGTACACAGGAATGATCGTAATTATTATCTAAAAAGTAAAAACGTGTCAAATCAATATTGTTTTTAAAAGGAAAAATAAATAATATGTGTATACGTGGGCTATTATTATTAGAAAAAAAAATACTGTTTTTCATAAAGCGCCGCGGTCGCCGCCAGACGGATGTGTGTCAACGCGACGGATGGCCGACGGCTAGCGCGCGTATCGGACGTACAGTTGAATTTCGATTTTCTATACGGATATTAATATTATAGTTTTCTAAAAAAAAAAACGGAACATGATATGTCGTTTTATCGTATTTTATTGTAGTGTATATACGTCAACGTGCGATTTTACACCTTCTTCTCGTCAATCTCTCTCGCACAATATTGCCGAAATGATATTTTTAATACGTTCACACACACACACACACGTGTATAAACAACAATAATTGTCGTAATTTTTTTTTTTTGTGTGTTCCGTGCATATATCGTCGTTACTCGTTACGTATTAATTGTTATAACATTAAAAAAAAAAAAAAATTTTTTTTTTTTTTTTTTAATTAACCCCGTTTCGCCGAATGTATTTTAATTATCATAATTATTATTATAACAAAATAATAGTTTAAACCGCTTTCTTTCGAATCAAAAAAAAAAAATTTTTTTTTAATTTAGAAAGTTTTCGCGATTGACGTTTACGACGTTTTGTTTTCTAATCGCGTGTTTTGCCAATATTAATATTGGATTCAGTCAACATAACGTTACGAATATTATGTTTTCCCGCTATATAAAACCGTCCGTCGTGCGTTATACATTTCACGAGACAACGCGTTACCGCAGGTCTTAGGAAATTGTCTCGCAGAAATATAATCGCGAATTCGTTTGTGTCCTTTTACTAAAAAAAAAATATATATATATTTATATTTACGTATTACCTAGAGGAGCGTTTAAGACTTGAAATGTATTATAGGAAAATTGTTTTCGGCGCTCAGAATCGTTTTGTAGAATAACTTTCAGATCGAAAACACTGTTAATATAATATACGATAACGCGCGTTTCTTTGCCATAGAGAAGTTAGACGATTAGAAGACGGCCGACCGCAAAAAAACAATGGTCAAACATTCGGGGGGAGGAGGACGTGGAAAGAAACGTACCACTTTTTATCATTACTTTTTCGTTTTCACGCTGTGCAACGTGTCGCCGTATTTTTTTCATTGCAAGTTTCCAATAACTTTCAAAATCGAAAACCTTAACCGAATCTGACAATATATACGTCATAACATTCAAATTCATTTATTTTTTATATTCAAACGAAATAATTATTATTATTATATACAACGGAACACGCGTAACACTCATGACGTAGCTTTTTTATATATATATATATATATACACAATATACGCGGGAAAACGGAATCGTTTAAGATAGAACAAATTTTACACGCACCGTTACTATAGTTCTTGTTGTTCCTTATTTTTTTTTTCTATCTCTAAATCATTATATACTCCGACAACCGAATATATTTTTATAAAACTTTAAATGCTACACGGATTTGCCATTATTATTATTATTATTATTATTATTATTATTATTATTATTATTATTATTATTATTATTATTATTACACTTTTGTACCAATCGTCTTCTGTTGCGTTATTTATCGTAGCAGCTATTATTTGCTTTTCGATAATTATTACACATTATATTATGGTATAAATCGTCAAAATCGAACTATTATATTCGTTTTCCCATTTTCGTCGCGTATTTCATATACTCGTATATATATATATATACTCGTACGACTGGATCGTTATACCGTTTTATAACTTCCCGTTCGTGTTTTCCTTTTTTTTCAATTCGTCCGAGAAAATCAGAAAATCGCGTTCGACATTTTTCCTCCGATCGAATTCATAAAACACGCGCGCTCGTGAAAATCCTCTTTGAATTGCGTTTTAAAAACAAGCATGTGATGACCGTGATCGTCGCGCTCAGCTGTACAATATTATGTGGTATATTTGTTTTCGTAAATATATATATATATATATATATATATATTATATTCAGATACTATCGGGATCGTCAAAATGTAACCTACAAAACGGTAACGGCGGGAGAGAAGAACGGAGTACATTAAGGTCGTCATTAAAATAATTGTGTTTCGGATACGAATATATACGTCCGAGATATCCGTGTCTTGTCTAGAGCAACTGACGACGACGACGACGATCAAATAAGTGGCCCACGCTTAACCTTGACCACGTCGTCGGTGTCACGCGCGCACGCAACAATAACCAAGTAACCCAAATATAGAGAAGAAATGCGCCGCGTGTGTGTCCGATCACTCATAATATAATATACTTTCGTTCGAATTCTCCCCCTTACGCATTTATGCGGCGAGACACGTCGTCTTCGTCTTCTTCTCTTGGAACTGAATTCGTTCTTGTTACAATAGTACACACGTCGTAGCAACGATAAACGGCCACCGCAGTAGTCCGCGAAATCAATCGTATATTGCGGTAGGAGGAATAAAACGCACTCGCGGACGGATCGATTACGTGATTACGTCTCCCTGATAAAAAAAAAAAAAAAATCCCGAACGAAATGGTTCCCGGATTCGATCTCCCGCGATGAAACGAGGACATGTCAACACTCTATTCAAATGGCACGTCATGACACGCACTCGGTTCTATGAGTTGGAGCAAACCGACCGACATTTTATAGCGTTTAATTGCAGGCTCGGGACGAAATTCGAGGGAAACATCATCGAGCGACTTAAAAGCGGACGCGAAAGACAACGAAAAAAAAAAAAAAAAATTTGAAAATCCACCCGTATTCGTCGTTAATTTCCTCGTTAAACACTTATTCGTGCGTTAGACGTTTTTCGATTTAGTTAATGTAACTTTTTTTTTTTTTTTTAGTTTTTAGTTTTTTTTTTTTTTGTTGAGCAGTCGATTCACGCGTAACATGCGAATAAACTTTTTCCAATATACGCGTATAGAAATATCGAAACGTTTTGGAATTTATTTGATAAACGTCCGTTTTAATAATATATATTAACTGCGTCGGACGGGGTTTCGTGCGACGTCATAATATGTACATTAAAAGTCGCGCGAGTCTGACTACCATTATATTATATTTTGTACGTTTTTCTTCTTTTTTTTTGTTCCTCTTCCTCTCTCGCCGCAGTCCTTTCTTCTCGTACACACGAATTTCACTTCGTGTATAATTGGAATACCGCAGATACGCGTATAGACCGAGCGTGTATGACGCACATAGTCGTCGGGAGAAAGTGCCGTGGCTCGCGCGCCGGTGAAATCATCTCTCCGCGCGCGGCGTCCTCGTATAATAAAAAACGGCGCCGGCATCTCGTGTGATTCGTGTACACCCATTCGGATATTATGTATTCACCTATAATCAGCGCACGCCGATGATAAATCAATCAACGCATCAGCCCGTGGTTTTCTCGGAATCGACTGACAAAATATGTTTATGTTGTTTCGCGTTGAAAACAAAAAATGTTATTAATCGCAATTAAATTATCATAGCCTATGTCACTAGGGAATAATAATAATAATAATAATAATAATAGCTTTCTATTGGCGAAAGAATTTTCAAAATCGGTCCAATAGTCTCTAGAGATACAAACTCTACCTGTTCGTAATATTATCAAGTACAAATAGATAACGTATCTAAATCAATACACACATATGTATATATATCAAATCAATACTAATACGCAGTTGGCGGATCTGAGATTTTTTTTTTTTTTTTTTTTGTTTTAGGGAAAAGGGACTCGAAAATTGTTCGTAATAAGTTTTTTTAATAAGGGACAGCAACGATATTTGGAATCCGACGTTAGAGGACTCCGTCGAATAAAGTAGTATAAATTGTAATAAAATGTTTCCGACACGAACGATTTGAAAAATGGTATAATTAATTAAATTATTATTTAACTCGTACTATTACAACTACGAATCAAATAATAACTGTCTCGGGGCAGTTGAATCCGCCACGCTGTATGTCGAACTCGCTCATACTCCGTGGTACGATCAAACGTACCGCAGTGGAATGTGTATAAAAATAGTTTAAACGTTTAAAATCAGATTTTAATATCGCGGAGTGTTAGTAAAAACGGAATCAAAGAATTTTTTTTTTTTTTTACAACGAATATTTATTTTATGAATTCATCGCACGCGACACGTATTATAAAATAATTATATATATATATATAATAATTCCCCGATTTGTATATTCTTACCTGAGCGTTAAAGTCTCCTCGGGGTGAAATATTCGTTATTCTTGTTTTCTCGTTCGGCCGTCAAAGACTTGCGTGTGTGCGTGCTCGTATAAGTATGTGGTACAAGTATGGATATCAAACGGACAATGTGTGTATGTCCAATGAAATCCGGCAGCAAACGGTACTGAACTTCTGTTATCCGGACGGTTAATACTGACGCGACTGCAGACGGAAGGTAAATGGCCCCTGTACCGGATTGCGACCGCCGGTATTCCGTCCGTCGTACCGGCGCAATCCCTCCTTGAACTTGTTCCGGCCACCGCGGGTGACCTACATTTCACGACCGTCACCACCACCAATTCCATTGCCACCGACGTTGCCGGTTACCACCACCATTACCGCTCACTTTGTCGGTTACCCCACTGCGGTTATTTCTTCGTAGCTAAATAAACGTAATTTCTATACCGCGCTACTACTACAATATGCGACGGCAGACGTGATTTTTACCTTAAGCAAAAAAAAAAAACAAATTATATACGACGAATAATTTATACGTGCACTTTAATGAAAACGAATTTAAACAGAATTAATTAATAATAATAATAATAATAATAATAATAATAATAATAATAATAATAGTAAAATGTACATAATTTATACACGAGATTGATCTTATAAATAGTACGTCGTTTTAATATAATTTCTTACGATAAACCCAAGTGGGATAAAAAGTTTTCAAAAATTGTTTTTCCTTACTATAGTGTATACTGATCGTTAGTTTTGAACGAACGTAATAAAATTCACTTTGTCGAAACATTTGAAATTGTGACTAAAGGTTTTCACGATTTTTTTTTTTTTTTATATACGTATATATATAGGTAAAGTAACGTACGCGCGTTTGACGTTGTAATGAAATTTTTAAACGTTAGAATCAAAAATTGCTTCTTTTACGAATCGAATACCACACAAAATCTATAATTCCTATAAATAGTGCAAAATTGAAAGACATTCGTTTCCCTAATACAATATAACCGTTACGTATATTTGATGGATATTTCAAGTTTTTGTTACGAAATTACGAAGAAACAACGATAATAATAATCGATTTGGACGAAATCGCGTTTTTATGTAAATTATTGGTAAGGTTTTTTGAGTTTTTTTTTCTTTAGACACTTTTATGAAAAAAAAAGCGAAAAACGACCTCTCTAAAGTACCGATTAGATGCGATTCGTTACCGGAAAGAAACTATATGACTGTAAAGCACTCCTTCTGGTAAAATTTTTGGATATAGACATCACATTTTTAATATTGTATTTATAATTAAAGATATATTAATTATTTAATTTACTCGCGATTTTCGGAAGAATACTTTTCATAATTTTGGACAAAATAACTCGGAAAAATCTATGCGTTAAACGTGTGTTCACTTGAGAATTAAATTTCAGTCTGCATTAAAAGTAGAACGTTTCATTAGCGATTATTGTATTAAATTTTTTTTTTTTTTGTACACCATTTTTTCAACCTTGTACTTATTCCCGAAAAAAAACATTGTAATTCTCTATAATTTTTATCAATTCCTTTCACGAGATATAATATAAAATTATACTAGATTTTAATATATACGTATTTATATTATTATTATAATCATATAAGTATATAAGTAAGATTAGAATGAACACGAGTATAAAAAATTATTTTTTCTTTTCTATTTGTATAGTGGTTGTGAAACAAATATACGTTTTTTTTTTATAATCACACAATTTAAAATTGTCTAATTCTCCGTATATTATTATGATAATTTCAATTACATAAATTGTATTATTCCTCGATAAACCGCTACGGCTATCCTCAGACTTCCGAATGTACGAAAATAAACAAAATTATTTGTTTACCATACTTAGCTGTATTACGGATATATAATATTTACATAGACCAAATACAATTATTTTAGTCACAGTAAACATAATTTTTTTTTCGAAAAATCTTTAAAATCCATGCGTTTTGTTTTATTATATATTTCGACGCAAAATAAATAGGCTAATTTATGCTTACTCACGATTTCAAATTATCAAGGTATACGGTGATCGTAAATCATCACGACTTATATTACTTGGTCTTATTTCGGAATAAATTGTATTCGAAGCCGCAACTAACGGATAGAATCTTTTGCCCCGAGCAGCAAAATTATGAACACACCTTAAAATTATTGTTACACCATAGTTTTAAAGTTATTTTTATGAGCTACACTTGGAAAAGGGCTACTCAAAAGATAAATAGACATAAAGAAAGAGAGGGAGAGAGAAGTTTCAGGAAATTCGAGTTTTATATATATAAAGAATATTTACAATCTGTACATTAATAATAAGTAAATTTGTTAACTTTTTTTTTTTGTAATACATTTTTGTTATCGTTTGAATCAACTGAGTAGGGAAACTTATCAATTTTATAGGAATCCAAAGTGACCATTGTCGTTTCAAGCGGCACATTTCCCGGATAGTATTACACGCGAAAGTGAGGAAACCAGAGGATTCGGACGTGTTGGTATAAAAATTCGGAGTGAAGTCTAGAGTAGTATTTGGTAGCCAATTGTTGTACTTTTTTCATTTTTTAAAGATCATTATGGAGTGTGTTGTTAGATATTTTATGTATCGCGGTACGGAAATGAGAAGGTGAACGGAAATTGATTTTAAGTCAATCGAAAAGTATTTAAAAAACACTGCTATAAGAAACAACTGCAGAAGTTCATCGATTTAAGTCTCATAATATTATGTCGAACACCAAAGAGCCGTCATCAATATCGTTTGTCCGAAAATAATCAAGACCATTTTCCGACGAAAAAAAATTTAAGAAAATTCAAATTTACAATTTTTATCGGAGAAATTATTTATGTTTTCCTACGGTATAAAAAAAATATTTTACATTAATTGTTTCGTTTTTATTTTCAAATAATAATAAACCTTATATATATTATGTTACCTATGTCACAGTTCCATTTCATCATAATTGTATATAAAAATTATCTATTAAATATTTCAGAATTTTTCACAAGTTGGATTGGTCGTAGGACTGAAAGTTATTTGCAAACTGTTAATGTAAAACGGTGAAAAGAGGGCGGGAAACAGCAAAAACAGGGCTTGCCAACCCTGACAAAACGTGTGGTTCCTCACTGTACAGTTTTTCGTAAACAAGTTACATATAATATTTGTGTTACATTTAATTCACAGGAAACAAAAGACATTTTTGTCGTCGATATTTAACTATTACAGACTTAAATCGTTCTTCTACTAACGAAAATCGATTAACTCGCATTTATATATTATGTATACGCGTACGATTTAAGTGTTATTTTACGATTTAATTTTCGACATTGTTTTAAAATATAATATTTGAAAACGATTTCGTGTAAAAATCGGTGATAAATTGAATATTATGATGCACCGTTATCGTTATTGCAGAAAACCCACATTTGCGCGTAATTGTTGTTATATAAAGACATTATTTCAATAACAATTATCGCGTGAAACGTCGTGTAAAATAATATTAATAACGGACGAAATCGGCGGAAAATTAAACGCGTACGCGAAGAATAATATAACGCTGTCAGACTCCCTGTATTGTACACAATTTGCGGAAGACCGAGAGCATCATAATATAATGGTGATGGTTGATATTATTACAAGTCGTATTGCGTGTGTTAGGTATTATTATATGACGTTATTATTATATTATGCGTACACTCACAAGCGAACACAAATATGACGGTTTTCTCCTTTTTTTTTTTTTTATGTAAATTATTCCAAAATTAAAATATATATTAAAACAATGGCAATATTGTATTTGAATAGTAAAAGCGTGACATACTTGTACGCTGCGCATGTTTCATACATAATTCGTATACATATTTTTGTCGCTTTACAGTATATAATAATAATAATTATTATTATTATTACGACATACGAGCAAAATAAAATTATTATATCATTTCGTACACGAAGTACGCGCGCGAACAATGATCAAAAAAACGCATCATTTTTTTACATCTATATACTCTCTCGTGATTTCTTTTTTTCTGAAAAGAAAAGTGTTTGACGCCAATCCATCCGGAACTACTCGAACAACGCGTTCGGGACGACATTGAAGCAATACCCGTTTAATATGCTACGAAAAATCATGGAAAACTTCCAGTTTCGACTATAAGGATGTATACATTCCATTGGAGATCATTTGACGACAAAACGTGGTGCATGGAATATAGTTTTTTTTCTTTTTGTATTGAATACCAAACGTTAACTCTTACGCTTTATTTGTTAAAATGAAAATGAATTAGTTTTTTTAAAGAATAATTATAAATATATCGAAATCATCCCGTTTCATTGCCGAGCTGCTCCCTTTATAATCCGAATCATTTCGTGCGCGAAGTACGCGCGAACAATGCGTCTTTTATATATATATATATTAGTGTAAACCTATATAATGTACGCTTATGACACGGCGTTGCGAATGAAAATACGTAATTTTTATGTTTTTAAAACATATGTTTTATAACGATAAACGTGTATTTTCGACAAAACAAACACAATTATTGGGGAAATTTGTATGATTTTTCTTGTCGTGTTCGTTATTATATATGACGTACGTGTACGCGCGTTTTCAAAGTATTACAATAATACACGACGACGACGATTTGAGAAGACGATGGAAATGTCCAAATGTATAATATATTATAGATCTTAAACCGTTCGCATTAGTCACATATTATTATTTTTTTTTACAACGAATCCGCGTGTAAAATCATTTGAATAGAGCATGCGTGCAATATTATTATATCGCCAAATATTTTACGCGAGCCAATATTAATCAACTATAACGACCGTATTATATATTTTTTAAAACGCGTTCCGGTCCGGATCGTCAATTTTACCGGTTTTTTTTTTTTTGAATATTTTTATATGACAAAACATCCAATGATAACGATATATTTAAAAAAAAGAAAAAAAACGATTATTATAGGTTACGTATTTGGATATCGTTTATAAATATACAAATATAAGTACGCGTCCCGTTTTCACGCGTAATGATGCTTATTATATTTAATATGGTTTTTTTTTTTTTACTACTGCAGTTATACTATTATACACGTATTAAAATGTGTGTGTGTGTTTTTTTTTTTTTTTTGGATAGAATTGTAATAAATATATAATTATGTACATTATATGTTTAGAGTTTCGACTGAGTGGGGGGGGGGAATTGAGTTAACCTACATGTAATATGTGGCGACGATAATAATTTTAAGAATTAAAAAAATGTCCGACACGAGAGAAATCCGTAAAATATTTTCGTTTTAGTGTTAAAAAAAAAAAGTAAATATCGTAGTTAAAAAGACTGCGACGGTTGAACTACATATTATATGCGTTGAACGTAGAATAAAAGGGATGGAAAAGAATTGACGAAAACGAGAATGGTTAAGATGGACGCGAATAAGCTGTTAGAATTTAGAATTTGGAACGCATGAGAGGTGGTTGAGAAAAGTAAGGACAACGAGTCAAAAAGGTGTGATAGTCGTGTAAGAGTGTCGTATACAGTGATAAAGGAAAAGCGATTGTAGCCGATGATGATATGGAGATGACGTCGTAGTGCACGAAGAAAGGAATGAGATGGTTGTGCGGGTTCGTAAAAACGAACGGAAAGAACGAGTAATACGTCGTTTTCCTTAAATTTTCATTCGAATTTATATGATTTATTATGTTGAATACGCCATATATTAGAAAAATATTACGCAATATGTTAGAAAAAAAAAAACCGTGTTGGCGTATATTTTTTCGACGTCGTGTAATTCATAGCGATTGAACGTCGTGAAAAATAACAGTTGTCATTCTGCAAAAGACCGCGCGATAACGTATAAACTTTCCGAGAAAACACGCGTCTTTTTATGTTTGAGTCTCTTAAGAGTTTTTTTTTAATATCGCCGTTGCGGGTCGCCACGACTTTAATTCCCGTTT
The DNA here is from genome assembly GCA_032441825.1 of Chaetogeoica ovagalla. Lineage (NCBI taxonomy): Eukaryota > Metazoa > Arthropoda > Insecta > Hemiptera > Aphididae > Chaetogeoica > Chaetogeoica ovagalla. The sequence continues at coordinate 9,129,716 of CM063737.1, forward strand.
AATAAAAAAAGAAACGTCTCCGAAAAATAGCCGGTTTTTTACTAATCTCCATATATCGTGTACGGTATATTTGTCATCGTTGTGTATTCCGCCGATATTCGCGTATTATTATTATTATTATTATTATTAGTATGGAAATTTTTTAAAACGCGTGTAAGTGCAGTGTAATGTATATAATGCCATATTTATAGGTTATTTGTTATAACTGCAGACGAACGAGTGGCCTGTTGTTTTTTTTTTTAGAATATTTTATAAAGCGTTCGGTTCGAGTCGTACCTCAAATAAATAAACGTTTTGTGGATTTTTATTTATGAAAATCGAAATCGGTTTTTTTTTTTTTTTATTTTTGCCGCTACTTTTGCCTAACGTATAATATTTATTTATACGCGACTGTTTTGACGGGGGGAGGAAAAAGATCGATACAAAATCCATATTAGATCGCGTCGAATTGAAGTATTTTCAATACGGGTGTGTAGATTTATTTATCAATTAATCAGTACTCTTACTTGGGACGTCGTAGCCGTGCGAGAATCCGTCTCCGGCTTAATGTATCACTCTATTCATTTCTATTTTGACATAATATAATTACAGAAGAATTTCACATCCAATACATTATTACAATGGCTTCTTTACTCAATTATTATCGCGCGTCGACGCGGTCGTAGTTTATACAATAATATAACGTCCCGTTTGTACAGCAATTTTTCGTTTTCGCGAATTATTATTTTTCGTATTTTTTTCTTTTTTTTCACTTTATTTAAGTAAATTATTATTATTAAACCTATACATTTTTATATTTATATATAAAACAATAACCCCCGAAATACAATTTTTAAAACTTTTTCGGTTTTATACACGACGGTGTAGTAGTATACGTAGATTAATAATATACGCTTTCTATCGGAACGTTTTTAACGGTCCATTTTGCATTAACATTAATCGTTACACGCGTACCCCTGTTTATATATAATCTATTAAATTACTAGTCAATGTATAAATATAAAGAGTAACTCGTTTATTTTTGATAATTTGCAAATATTACCGGGAAAAGGAAATTTTCGTATTTAAAAATAAATAATAAATTGAAGAAAACGTGTCGACGTATATCATAATAAAAAAAAAAACCCCTCCGAAAATAAGTAAAAGTTTTTTTTAATACGTAGTAATAACAATATTTATAATAATATATTAAAACGGTTTTGCTTTAGAAGAAGTACAAATTTCGAACCTATTTCAATTAACCAAAACTGTCCGGTATGTTTAAAATCGTTTGAACGCGCGCGCCAATATAATAATAATTATTGACACATTTCTTATTATTTAAATGTGAACACATGCGAAATAATTTTAAAACCAATTAGTAGTAGTAGTAGTAGAAAATATTAAAAATATTATTGTTAAAATAATTGTACGCCGAAACTTGCGGTAATAAGTGTTTAAACGTTGAACAAAACCAAACAAAAAACGGTTGTGTAGAAAATTTTCCCATGTTTTTTTTTTACAATTTCGCGAAAATTCCTTCTAACTTTTCCCTGCGCGGCGGAAAACTATTGAGAAAATCGAAATCAGCTACTGGAAAGTGTTAAGTAACGCGCGTAAAGATCATCCGAGCACGAAAAAGTATTCACAGATTAAAAAAAAAAACACATCATTGTAAAAACAATACCCATTTATTCGCTTCGGTACGATACTGAGAAAATCGTTTTTTTTTTTTTTTATCTCGGTAGGTACACCACCACAGCATCGCGGATTTAAATTATTTCCAATTGCTCTACTCGGTTCTTCCATTAATAAAACGTTATAAATCTCGTAAATTATAAATATCTATTTTCATTTTTTTTTTTATTTTGGAAAATATTTCGAACCTGCGTAATAGAGTAATGTTATAGTAGGTGACGTGTGGACGATACGCGTTTATGAGTCCGAATACATTTAAATTTAAATACATTAACGAGGATAACTATACGCGCTAGGTTTAATGAGTTATCCTCGAAAATAACAGTACTCACACCTATATATTATATTTAATATAAAACACTCGCGGCTATACTGTTGAATGTATTATTGTACAGAGAAAAAAAAACATTTCAAATTATTCCTCGAAATTTTCATTACATATCGTTTTGATTTCTTGTTTTTTTTTTCTATTTTACGTTCCACACCTGTCTGCGCAGCAACAAATAAGTTCGATTCGTCTTAGACTAGAAAAAAAAAATAAATGTAATAGCGACAAATGTTTATGTAGTACTAATTCCATTATTGTTATAATACATAATATATAGTAGCCACTAGCCATCTCGTTTACTACACCATAATATTTTGATTTTAAAATTAATAACCGCGGTTATATGTGTAGGGTAACGATTATAATATATTATAGCCCTTTTTCTGGCTCAACAACATAAGTCCGATGATATGCGATATCGATAGGTACTCGCAGTAATAAATGAGTATAAACACCGCCAAATAGGCGCGACAAAATTGAACTAAAACCGATTCGTTTTAAAAAAAAAAGAACAGATAATGTGTCTGCGTATTATAATATATTATAGAGACGACAAATTATAAATGTTTAGCTATCCGAAATCGGTTAATATAAAATGGAACGCGATTTATAAAACATTATGGCTATTTGAGCCTATATAAACAACAATGATGACTTTGCTATTCGAGTCCGCTGTATAATACATACATACATAAATGAGGACTTTTCCAGTCACTAAAACATATTGTAATGTATAAAAAATTCACGAGACGCTGTAAGTAAAACACGACGACGGTTTTGACGTATAAAAATCGTATGGACGACGACGACGACGGTTTATAACCATGACAGGACAATAACAGCGAGTTTAATTTTGATTTTTAAATTTTCTTTAACGAAAAACGGATGACTAATAATAGTAATCGTGCGTATCAGTTATTATTATTATTATTACGTGCGCATTGGTTGATGGCGATGACGAGTGACACGGTGTTGATAGATTCGATAGAATTACCATTCTTTTAACATTGATTTTATATATATATATATATATATATATATATATATATATATATATATATATATATATATGGTTTGCAAAGCGTCACGTATTATTTGCCAATACCTTATATGGAATATAGTTCAGTTATTCGGTGATCGTCGAATAGTCAAAAAGACAAATGTTCAAATGTCCGGGATTCGTCGGCAAAAAGCCGCTTATTTATTATCATGGCGTTTAATATTGGTTCGTGTGTTTACTTTTTTTTATTGTATCTATCACGAAATTCCGTTTTGGCGTAAACGTACACGTTATTAACGGAGATAAGGACAATTTTTTTTTTATTCGAAACAAATTTCTAGGAGACAAAAAAAACGATCTAATCGAAATGTCTGCAAAACGCGCGTTTTTAACTTATATAATTGTCAAATAATTCAACCGTTTCTGTAGCTGTGCTGGCACCTTATAGTCATTCTAATCATTAACCGCGTAGTTTTAGAGAAATCAATTTTTTTCTTTTTCTTTTTAACTATAGCCTGTATATTGCGATTGTGCGACATTTATGCCGGAGGAATATTATAATACGAGTATATAGGCGTATAATATATTCGAAAGACGCAATCGCGTATAGTACACGATATTTTCGTGTTTTCTTTTCTTTATTTTTTTTTTTTTTTTTTTGTTCACGACTATAGTGTTTTTTTTTTTCTAAATCGATCGTCGTAAATATTCGCATAGTCAAAAAAAGAAAAAAAAATACAAGCGCATTATACCTACTACTATACAGTCCGTTTCCCGCAATACACGGTCTGTCGCACGCGTGTGTACCAGCACACACTCGCGGTGTAATAGATTTTTGCGCACACACGAGAGATTATAATAATATAATATATTATAATAATAACATCATAATAATAATAAAAAGAAAATCGTCGTATATGTGACCCGTTTATTTGTATCTTTCGTTTTTTCTCTCTTCTCCCGCGTAACACTGACCCGATTTCGATTTATTGCGCCGTATAATCGTCGTTTTAAAAATATAAATAATAATAATAATAATAATAATAATAATAATAATAATAATAATCGTACACAACGATATCGCGCGCGATTATTTTTTTTTGAAAATATTTCGAAAATTAACATTAATTATTATATGTTTTTACTTATTATTGTAATATTTATGCGAATATAATCCTCATTTGTACGTAAATACAAACGGTATAAAGTATAAAAAAACCGCATTCTTGTTCGTACTGTACGAATCGCTGCTGACGTGTCTCTAAAGATTTGTCCCTTTTTTTTCGTAAAAAAAAATAAATACATGTATTCGCTAGAATATCAAATATTAACTATCTACAATATCCTATTAAATTTCAATTGACAACGATTGGGTGTGTGTGTGTGTGTGTGTGTAAATTCGATTTCATACATTTATATGACTCCACTGTCACGATTTATTGTCGATAATTCGATAATTCGGTATTCGATAATTAATTCTGAAGTGTCCGCCTTATTTTTTTTTCCAAGAAGTTCCTTTTTAAGCGAAACGATAGATAGGTTCGGTCGTAAATTGTTCTCATTATTTGAAACGTTTTTCGATTTTCTCAATAGTTTCGTTATACGCAATATTTAAAACGGCCCGGAAATTGGAAGAAAAACCGATTTCTCAATAGTTTTTTTTTTTTTTAAACGCGGCACAAAAAAAACATACAAAAAACCACGATCTTAGAGTCTTGACATTTATTTACCTGACTTATATATATATTTTTTTTTTTTGCTATTTATAGCAATTATTAAACGTTGGACTTTTTTTTATGTCATAAAAGTGATAATTCTTGATTTTAAATTTTTATACGACACTTTAATTTTTTTGAGAATCCCGAGTCACAATAATTTTTTTAGTTTTGCTTTTTACTACCGCTTTAAATTGCACGACGAAACGTAGTAATACAACAACACCGCGAAGCTGCGCTAAGAATCGTATAAATACATCGCTTTCAGATTCATAACAAATATCTAGAACTCTAAAATCTTCTGATTAATTCACTTAAACGACACTGCCAAACCCTCTGGTTTTTTTTTCTTTTAAACGCACATAAAATACGACTTGTAGATATTATAATTTGTAATATCGCTTCGCGCCCATTATTAATTTGTTATTCGCTTGACTTTCCATTTCCTTTTTTTTCTTCCGCTGTTGGCAGAATAATAATTTTCTTCCGCGCGCAGCAGCTATGTCAGATATCTCCGTCGGACCGACGTTTAAATTTCATTCGTTTACATTGTCATCGTTACGCTCATCATTACGTGATAATTACTGATAAAATCGTTCGAAATTGTAACGTTAATTCGGAATAATAATAATATAATTATAAGGTGATACCTGAAACTTATCACGGTTCGGTTGATCGAATAAAACGCGGCGCGACGGCGTCCGTAGAGATCGGAAAATTGGCTGCGCGGTGTATATAAAATAATTTAAACAGCCGAGTGTATAATATGCACTGCAATAATGTTTGTATAATATAATAATAAATGTGTGCGTGTATAGAGAGAGAGAGAGAGAGAGAGAGAGAAAGACGAGCGAATTTCTCGAATATTTTCCCGGAGTACACACGGTAATCGATATGTATTTGCCGAACGGTGAAAATCATTTCATTAAAACGAAATCGATTTATTATTGTAATAATTTATTTAAACATTTTTAAAATTCAATATTTTTACTTTTGACATATAGTTCTCTATTTTTAGAGGGCTAAGTTTATGATAATTAATTTTTGCGGGGACTAAGCCTCCCCCCCCCGATTTCCGCCAATGTTTGGATTAAAAAAAATTTCAAAAATATCTCCTTTTTTTTTTGGTCCTCGCTTTTATCCGGCACGAATTATCTATATTCTTATTCCTTCCCTTAACACACCGATTCCATTAGTCGTCATCGATGACGACTTACAGCAGCTATAACCTGCACTTTTCACTAGCCCATTGCCCCGGACTTCCTTCTACAACACTATTGACTTCCTATCAAACCATGCATTTTTCCAACTGAACTATACATCTCTTTTTAGTATTTTATTCCGAATTCCGTCTTAACATTCGATCATTTCTTATTTATTTGTTCCACGCCCGACAATCATTTACTGTACATCACCGCATGCTTGACTATATATGTTTATACAGTCTCTTAAATATTTATTGTAAACGGTATTTTTTTTCTTTTTTTTTTTTTCATCGCATAATACACCAATTATCGGCGGCAGTGTATCAACACCGTTCGATCAATATGAAATATACGAAAATCAAACATTTTTCGTTATCAAATACAGAGGTTTAACATGTATCATACCGTTAATTTAATTAAAAAAAGAATAGAAAAAGTAGAATACTCACTACCTATATTTATAATCTATATTATTTAAAGATTGTCCATATATACTTAAATAATTCGAACGCGGCCACACGGATATTTAATTAAACATATTATTGTATTATATGTCTACACGTATATATTAGTATATAACAGTCTTGAATGAATTCGACAATGAGTTTTATTTATTTTTTTGAATTTGAAATCGACGGAAATGCAATTGTATTGGGTAAAAAAAAAATTCCGAGTAACACTATATATGCGTAGTATTACATTTAAAAAAAAAAAAAAATAATACAAAAACTGTACATGTCCAATACGAATATGTTGACGATTTTACCGTTATTTTTACAATTTTTCGATAATTACTTATTCCAATTACGTTTTTAATTACAAAACTAATGGAAAAATCAAAATACGTATGCACATGTGCCATTGGAACGTAACCGAGTACGAAAAAAGCAATCACGCACACACCAAAATAATAATAGCAATAAAAATTGTAAAACATTCTTCGCGACACTCAGAATCAATAAAATACACGTTAAACAAAAATATATACTAGCTTTAGTCGTTACACTTTATGATTATATTAATAATTAAAAAAAAAAAAAAACAATAAAATTTGAACGGTCTTACGAATAAGAAGTGTCTTTCAGTATTTATTTTAAAAAGTTATAACAAAAAAAAATCATAATTTGTTTTTTTAATACATGTATTAATGTTTTTTCGTGTTATTAATTTATAACTTGTATATTTTCCAATATATTAGATAAATCGATTTACTCGATTTCGTCTCTATAAATTTGATTATTATTTCAGTTTTTAAAGTGAAACGTGTGTATTCATTTATACGTTATAGCCATTACCACCTATGTACGTATGTGTATTACTTTTGACTCCATCGGTGGATACAAACACCGGAGGAGGGGTAACCGTAACCTAGCTATTTAGTTGTACATCAGTGAATTTTTTCGAAACAAAATTATAGTTTTATAAAATGTATAAAAGTAGATTTGAATCGTCCGGGAATATATTTTATAGTAAAACGCGTAAATATCGCACATTAAAATACACACTATATATTATTATGTGTATCAATTGTAACTTTTTGAACGGTTCCGGATAATGTCGATTAGATTATCTTTTTTTATATATAAACCTCCTCTGTCTATGTATTCTATATTTTAACACTGTTTTAGGGGGAATATTGTTTTCTACTTGAAGCGCAATCAAATCTCTAAGGTAAGTACGAATGAAAATTTGGAAAGCCATAAAAAATTATAGACTCGTTTTATTTCATTTAACGTTCGACGGGATGTCGAAACAGGAGTTTTCAACCTTTTCAGACTGATTTTATAGAAAAATTCCATTTTTATTATTATTATTATTTTAACATTGTACAGTTTTAAATTTTATATTTCGAAATTTAATAATGTTCGATATTACAAATAATGAGAATACTTCACACTGTTTTGCGCCTTCACTAATTTTTTCCCGCATTCGTTTGTGTATTTGAGACGATTATCAGTGAGTTTTCTAGGTGAGCGTCGCAATTAACCGAGCTCTAGTTTTTGACAATTTTCATCAATGAAAAAAATATGTTCACCTGCAGTAGTACTACTAATACTGCTATGGTAAAGATGGACATAGTTTTTAAAGCGCGTGGTTTCGTAAATTCGGATATATCTCCGTGTCCAAGTATACTCTAAATAAAGAAATAATAATAATTAAAATTTTAACGCTATTATTTATAATATACTTTTAGTATTGGCGTGTAAATCAAAATAAGCTCCAGACGCACCCGATCTCGTCGAAAAAAATATATCGTTTACGCCTAAATTTTGTTCGCGTAATATTACTAAAGACAATACGAGCCGCTGATCCCGAATAAAATTGTTTTTCTTAAAAAAACCCCGTTTAATATTTTATATAATCGTTTTTGCGTTTATAAAATCGACTTTTCGGCCCAAACGTTTTTAAACGCGTTATATTACGACGACGATCGACTCGAACGATGTTTAAAAACGATTTATAAAAACATGCGAATATTTGCGTGTGTAAATTCCATATTCGCGATTATTTAACGATTTAAAAACCGGTACATTACTGCAATAATACATACAATATTAACGAGTAAATCGTCGTACGATCGCAAAATTATTGTGCCAATTCTATACACACAAACACACCCCAATTGATAAATAATATTAAAATAATTAAGTAAACGCGATGTATGTAACACGCGACTGTTATACACCGCGGCGGTGGAACACCGTTTTAAAATAAAACGTTATATTCATACGAGACGACGCGTCGTTTGTATTTAATTTCGCCACACGAATTATTATTACTTATCGAAGAAAGAAGAAGTTAAAAAAAAAAATATTTATATATATATATATATGTATCGTAATTATGTCGTTCCAAATAGAATGTATTTATAACTGGAAAATAACGAGTGTAGTTCGATATTTGGGCGTGTACGTTTGAATGGCCTATATAATATTTACACCCGTAATAAAACGGACAATATAATAAGTATTATGTCGAAGCGGTGTATACACGAATATCTGTCATTTTCGAAACGGCACACAAAAGTAGTTTCTTTACAAAACGCAATGGACGAAGTGAACAACTAACTATAACTATGACTACGCTGTTTTCAGTGAGAAAAAGCGACGTAGCGCTTAACAGATGTCTCGATTCTGTGGAAATTCGTTTAAGAGCATCGCGCGTGGTTATTCTATATATATATACGCTCGAAATCTACGTAATACTTTTTTTTTTTTTTTTATTTAGTTACAATATACGTTTTACTCTGTGACGTTTAATATTATAAAATAAAATACCGAATAATTTGATATTAAAGATTTCGACGTAGAAAATGTTTTCGGAAACGGTAAAGCGATGTCGGCCTATCGAGACAGATCGGGAAAATAATTTTCCGTGAATGTCATTGCAGTTAATCGGAAAAATCCCTTGTAAAACGATTATTATTCGTGTGGAGTTGGATTTTGCGAACTAAAAACGTTATTAAAGTAAACCGAACAAGTCCCTCCCCCCCCCCCCGATTTTCCGCTGTTTATTCGTATACAGTTATCAACAATAATGATTTTGATAACTAAACGTATTTGACTACACTAGTTTTTCAACGATAAATATAATATTATATAGATATGCTGGTAAAAGAAAAAAAAAATGTGATTTTTCATTAAATGTGGTGTTCACAAGGTTAGGTTAGGTTTTTTACGTTAGTCAGGACAGATTTAAAACAAACGACGTGTGCTTTGCGAGTTTCAGTATAATTTAATGTGCTATCGTGTAAACATTTTTTGAATTACTCCGTTTGTCGAGATGACGAGCGGAAAGCGGCTTTACGTCTTCCACGTCGTCGTCCTTCTTATTTCGTATTGTTATAACTCGCAGTGTTTTCGGTGTTTTTCTGCAATATAGTTTTTTCCATCGTGTGTTCGGGGAATCGCTACATCAATTATTACGATAACACCTTACTGTTTTCCTCGTCTCACAACAACACACCGTGTCTGGCATAATTGTTTGTTCCCATTGCTTTAACAGTTATCGTACGCAATACGAACTTTTTGTTTCCGACACGGGTTGAATTTATAATATAATGGCACAGTTTTATCCGTTACACATCGCGTTTTTCGCCCACAGAACTCGGTACACAAAACGTTTACCGACTCGGATTATAGCTGGTGCAGGTGGTAATCCGTTTGTGTCGAGTGACTAATACGTCGTCTCGCTAATTTATCCTGTATCGTTATCATATCATTTTTTTGGAAACAAATCCCGAATTCTACGCGACTTCGTCTACGTAAGTTTCAAGACGATGTCTATCACGAAGTGGGAGGACACTCCTTTCTACCGGCCGCTTTTTTCCCACTACCGTTTCATTGTCCCGCAGTATCACTTTAGATAGTCTAGAGACGTGAAATTATATGATGCGACTCTTGACCTTTTTGTCTGCGTACGTCTCGTATACGAATGATTCTTCTCCTTCGTCCCTATGGCTATGGCATCGTCGTTTTCATTCGTACGCGCGCATACGGTTCTTTCTGAAACTTCTCGTACTTTCTAAAACGTTTACCACATTTTCACCGAGCAATTCCGTTTGACATCATATCACAAGCCCAACGAATAATATTGTATAGTCAGCAATTCTTTTTTTCTATTCCGGTAGGTGTTCTGTTTTGACTGTAAGAATCCAAGAAGGCGTTACTACTGATCTATCGATCGGGACGTATTCGGCGGAATTACAGAAGACGGCCGAAACGAACGGTCAAAAGACCAAAAAACCATTGCGGTGCCATAGCGTTATATAGTGTTTATAAATATAAATCTCGTACACACAAACTTCTGGGTCATCGGTGTATGCCGCGCAGCAAGTCACACACTAATTATTATTATTATTATTATCGTATACACCTCGCATACGTCGTATAATCGGCGATTACCGGTTGTGTGTGAGTATGTGTTTGGGTGAGAGGAATAAATATTATACAGGAATGGAATGTGTGTTATATACAGTAGACGCTCGTTTTGAAGACGCACACGCGCCCGTGTACACAGGTGGGTCAGCTTCATAACGGTAACGCCGGGCGGAATTATCGCGCATGCCACAAACACCGTATCTGTTCGTAATATAATATTATTTATTATTATTATTATTATTATTATTATTATTATTATTATTATTATTATTATTATTATTATTATTATTATTATTATTATTATTTAGGTTGATACCGTGTGTGTGTGTGTGTGTGTATGTATAAGTAATCATTATCATAAGTATATAACTATGCGTTTATATTGTGTAGTGTTTACGAACGGAGATAAACACACGTATTATAATAAACAACAGGCGAGAGATCGGCCGATTTTTTTTATTATTATTATTAGTATTATATAGTCGCTACGCTTTAATAATGTGTCATTATACGAAAATATCTATTGGATTCATTCGGGTGAGAGAGAGAGAGAGAGAAACCGAAATTCTTAAAGTTTTTTTTTTATAACCCTGCAAGGTTTTAAGAGGAAGTAGGCGAAGGGGAGAGAGATTTCTAATATATGGCCGTATTAGATACGTATTGAAAAACCGTAAAGTGTGTTTTATTAAAAAAAAAACCGTATAAATACGTTTGCAATAAACGTGTCTCGTGTAGAAAAAAAATTAATTCAATTATACCAGCCGGAAATACATTTAAACTAACTATATTATTATATGTGACGAAATTTATTCATAAAAAAAAATCCGTCTTAGAATGACACTGTTTCCACAGAATACATACCGAAATAATAATGTAACACTAACGGAAAGTTTTTATTATTATTATTAATATTTTCTTAACGATAAATGAAAATTTTCAAATATTATTAATTAAAAAACTATCGTTTCCGTGTTATTATCACAAGGAACTAATATGTATTTATCAAACTTCTAAGCGTTCAAAACGCGTGTGTTTAACGGGTTTTAAAATTTTTCAAAAATATTGTCTTTTTATATAATAATGATATAAAAACGAAAATATCAACGAGACTGCAATCGGTGTATAAATTTTTTTTTTTTATGAACTAGAAAAAAATCCATTGATCGAAATCAATCTCTAAGAACATAAAAGTTAGAATTTAATTAACCTTAATGCGACCAATCGTCCTTTATGGGCCTGAAATATGGCTCCGGAGGAAGACCGGAGAACTGCGAGGATAGCAGTGTTTGAGAGAAAAAAAGAGAAGTACTCAGAAAAATTTATGAGGCATACTTTGATGCTCTGACAAGTGGAAGAAACTGCATCCGGGTTTGGACAGGACACGCATGGAGTGAGTATGATTCGCTGATAAGAAAAGTAATTGAGGAAGACCCAGTAGACCTCTAGGAAGACCAAGGTTAAGGTAAGAGTTTAAATAAGACGGGGAAAAAAACGATTTTCGTTTGATCATTGTTGCGGGATAGACGCGCGCGCGTTTAGAGTGTCCTTGGGAAAAAAAAGTTATATAGAAAAAAAGTCAAGTTACAAAACTAAAAATACGTGGTAAATAAATAAATTAAAGATTTTTTTTTTATAAACGATCGTCAAATCATATATTATTCACAATTCCCGGACGTGGTATAATCATTACGAAATTCGTCGTATGAATCATTACATACGACGAATATGAAAGTAAGGAAACGGATCTAACTCGATGAACCCACGGCCGGATTTAAAAAGTTCGATTACGAATTTATAATAAGTTTTACGCCTTTGCACATAATCGTGCGTTGTTTTTTCCAAAATTATATAATACAAAACACGTGCATATATTGTCTATACACACACACCCACACACTCGTTATTACGTCGTTGTCAGATCATATTATAACGTCTGCTGCAGTAATAGCGTAGGTATAATATAATATGTTATATTTCGGGTTTATACAAATGGTGTGCGATCATCAACGACCGATACAGTCGCTATACGAGCTATATTCGTTTTTAATTCTAACATACACGACGTAAAATGTTTTGTCCAGTTGTCCGAACGATAAATTGCGTTATTTATTTTTCATTTCGAAAACGTGTTTTCTTTTTATCAAACACAAACGCATTTCTTATAACACGGGCGCAAGTCTCGTTTATATATAAAAAAAAAAAAAAGACATACGTTTAAATAAGTGTGGTCGGTGTCAGATGACAAAAAAAAAAACAAAAAATAACATTAATCAATTTTATCTAGATAATGCATAATTTGTAATTTGAACTATATGTAAAATATGGCTCGGATAATAAATTAAAATTAGGTATATCCTTAGAAAATAATACGTAGAATTTTTCGGAACGCGTTTTCCTTCACAAATTAACTCACACACTTAAAAACAAATCCGCTCGAATCCGAAAGAAATGTATTTCAACTCGTAGAATAGCGAAGAAAACGTGGGCTGCGGTCAAGAAATAATGGATATTTTAAACGAAATCGTTTAAAGTTTTAAATGTATATTTTCAAAAACAGAAAAAGACCTATGGAATTTAAAACGTTTATGTGACTTTAAGAGACGGTTCCTTATTTGCGTGTTTCAAAGTATATACGAAAGATTCCTTCTATTATAATACAGTTTTGTTATGAAAACGTATCACTAGTTACACACGTGTTATAAAATAATCGTCAAAAATCTGCAAAAACTCTGTAAAAATTATCGAATATTTTCAGCGATCTTATTAGAGGTTTTTGGTTATATTTTTTTTGTATCGTTTTTTTAAGATAATTACTTGGAAAAGTACCCAACTATACGCATATAGATACAATTTTCTACTGTGGAAAGTATAACGCGTGTCTGGACGTCATCCGGACATTTCATTCCACGGTTTATGAGAAAAATTGTTGACGGAAGAAAAAATAACAATACGCATTGTCCGTTTCACTCAGAAACAACTTGAAAATTCAAATTTAAAAACGCGTTAAAACGATATAAATATATACGCGACTATTATTTGATCTACGAATATTTAAAAAAAAAAGTGTTTATAAAATAAAAAAATATTATTTACGGTTTAAATCTTGATCAAATAACAGTATTTGTTGTTGTTATTTTTTTTAAAACTTAAGAAGTACCCATGAAAAAAAAATACAAATAAATTCGATATAATTATAAGTATTACGTGCACTGATAGTAGTATAATATATCAAAACGCACACGTGTTTAACTCGGCAATATCGTCCTGAGAATAAAAAAGTAAAAATCTTTTTTTTTTCCAGCAAATCAAATCCCTCCCTCGAATCCTAGCGATAATTTTTAATAATCGCTACACTAATGACAATACAACGTATTTAAATTTTACCAATTTTTCAGTAGAGTGAAAAAACTGAATAAATATTAATAAGCATTATACGCTTCATTTCTTTTTCAAATTTAAATTTACGTTATTGTTTTTCGACGTTATTTTTAATAGTATTCTTAAATTTTGATCACTGTACAAAACTCAGTGTAGTCACGACGTGGTATTAGTAAATTTTCTGTGAGATACGTGTTTTTGTTTAGTGCTTCAACACTATTGAAATTATTCCAATTCGAAGGGAAAATAATATATTTTAACGTAATTGTATAAGAAAATAAAATTTTTGCGCACGGAGATTACGAATAAATTTGATACGAAAAACTCATTTTATGAAAAATGTCAGCTACGCGATATTGTCGTTAGCGATATACAAAAAAAAAAAAATTTTTTTTTAATTTTATTAAAATAAATATTTGTCGCATACGTTTACGCCGCCGACGAACGTAAATAGTCTGGCACGTATCGTATAACTAAAACATAAATATATCGAACACTATAACTATAATACGCTTATAAAATTTTACCACCGTTCGCTTATATTATGATTCGTACTGGTTTTCCAAAAAGAATTTTCGATTTGTCATAAAAAAAAAAGAAAGAAATAAATAAATACATTTTACAGGTTTGCCAGTCTCTATAATATATATAATATATGTATACGCAGCTGTGTGCGCGCGAAGAAAGTCATTATGATCGCTTTCCCTCGTTCTACGAAACAAAAATGGTATGCGTCTCTATACATTTATAATACAAGTGTAGTACGCTACACTATATAGTATAATATCGTTAGATATTATATATATATATATATTATAATATCCTCGGAATGGTTAAACATTGTTAAACACAATGTGTTAAACATTTTTTTTCTCGCCCCCGACGACAACGTTTTTTCGCTATATTGTACGAAAACACGCGATTTATATATATATATATATATATATATACACGAATATATTACGACAAGCGGTGATCACAGTGACGTACTCGGAGGAGGATATATGACATCCCCCTTTAAATAGTTTCAAGCGACGGTTCCCGACTCAATGTGATTACCGACAACACTTTTCTTTGGACGATTATTTACACTGTAACGTTATATCTTATGCGGCATACGTCCTAAACATTTCTCATTCACTCCCATGACTTTCATTCCGTCGTTCGTTATGCGCTTAACATTTAGCTTAGCCTTAACTTTAGTCTCCAGACGAATTGACGCTGTGACCTTTTTTTCATCGATGCGCCGCTATTAAACGGCTCAGTTTAAAGTCGTCAATATCCTTCCGCGTTCTTGCTTATCCAACAAGAAATCGTGCTCTCTTCACACGGTACCTCCTATATGGTCGTAACAATCCCTTGCATAGAACGCTCCGTCTCCTTAACAGTACTTAGTCTTTTGCCCACGTCGCCCAAATATTGTGTATTTAATCTATGTGTTTGTATTCATGCGTACTCGTATTACATATACTATTACATTATTTATACATGCGATATTTTATAAATTGCCGTTTGACGTAAATTGTAAAATAAATAATTTAATAAATAAAATTTTATTTCGTAATGACTGTTGGAGCGCCTCCCCAGCAATGTTTACACGTCCCCCCCCTCCGAGTTGGAAAACGCTGGTTTAAAGTATATTTTCAAATTATGAAACGCTAACTGAAAAAAAAAATTTCCTGATAAACCATTATCGTTATCTTTTATTTTATTTTTATTGATTATGCCACATTATAATATATTGAGAAGAGGAGATTTTTTAGAGTGATGAGCAGGTCATCAATTCATATATTATATATTATGACATCCCCCTTGAAAAAATCCCCTCATGCGTACGCGCCATTGGCGGTGATTATTTCGACATAAAATTTCCTCTAAAACGAAGACGAATTTTTTAAAAAAAAAAATCGTATTCTGTTATTATTATAACACGCCTCGCCCGTTTATTTTTATATTTCACACATTCAACGGGACCGCGCAACCGACTCCGTTACGCTCGCATATTATTTTCGAGTTTATTTTCCCGTCAAACACGTTTTAAAATTCCGTTCGGTGTCCTGTATTTAGTGTATACTAAATTATTATTATTATTTGTACACGCAGAGTATTGTAAATCTCGTGGAATATTCCTGCGAAACGTATTTATTATATTTTATCCAAAAACTGGTGTGTAGACAACATTTCCCCCCCACCCCCCAATATGTCGACTGGTTTTTTTTTTTCTACTGCAGAAATAGTAGCGTATTCACCGGGAAGAGTGTGGCTAACCTAACCTGTGACTTTTATCACTTTGTCGGTAGATTGTAATATAATAAAACGATAATATTTTTATCGGAATATAATTGCTTAGACTCTTAAAAAATGACTCCTGAACGCGCGCAATTCCACGTTTAAAAAAGATTGAGAACATTATTATATACTTAAGAAACGCCATACGAGGGAGATATTTATGTGTTGTACGTTATTGCGAAATATTTGTTGTATTTAATGATTCGTTTTAAATATTAGGAAACGGGTCGAATGCGCTCGCAATGCAATCCGGGGATCCGTATAATATAACATAATCGAATCGGATACGTTGAAGGAATAATTAATCGACGAGAAAACCTATAAGACATTATATCGTATGAAAATTAACGGTTTATATAGCTATTAAAAATTGATATTACGCGCCTATATTATTATGGTACATCGTGCGGATGGAGAATTTTTTTTTTTCTGTCGTTTCCCCCCCATCAAATAAATCGCTTGAATACGCCACGTATTAGGTGACGAAATTCAGAAAAACAAATGTTACACTCAGAATTCAACTAGAAATTGGTGTATTTTTTTTATAATAACAATCGAGAATCCAACTCTCTTGCATAACATATTCGCGTATTTTGAAAAAAATAAATAAATAAAAGAATCCTGAAACATTATTATCTTTATAGAGAGTTATACCGGTTTTCGGATTTAACGAATCATCGTCGCGCATTTCTCTAACACGCGGCTCGCCTTGGTTTGTATTTAACCAACTGCATATGTAGTCATGTGTGTATAATGACCCAAGACCAGGCCAAAACACGCGAGGAATGTGACGTCCGTTACAATTTTTACAAACGCGCATAATAAATAATATCGACGTTTTTGTTAAATAATATTATTAATAAAGGCCGAACGAGTTAACACTAATACGTGTTATTACAGTTAACAGACATAAAAATAAAACACATGAATTATAAACGTTATTAATAATTGTAACGTGTGTTTTGTTAATTTCACAAGTCAAACAATTCTAAATAAAATTGTTAAAATTAGTAATACAAATAAATATAGAAATATTTTTTAACTTTTTAAAATTGTTCGTTTTGTTTCGTTCAAAATAAAAACCGTAACGCGCGGCCACAAAGGCGAATAAATCTTTTAGCCCCGTCCAAAACAATATTCTAATTCTTTTTTTCTTCTTCTGCCCCTCGTCACAAACGGCGACCGTTCTTCTTGAGACCGCTCGTTAACAATGACAAGCACATTCGTTTTAATTTATATTGTTACAACGATGCGTTAAATTCGCAGTAAATGTGTGTCGATTATTTCCCTCTCATAAATTTTCGTTAAGGCATTTTTTTTTTCGTGGCGAATACTTTATTATCTAATGGATAGTGAGTGAATAATTTTTCGATTTTCTCGATAGTTTTCCCCTGTGCGTAACATTCAAGATGGCCTAAAAACAATCAAGAGGAAAACTATTTTCTCAAAACGTCTTTTAAACGCGACACAAGAAACTACAGCGAATTAACGGTCCCCGCACTGTAAGAAATTTTGGGCTATTTATATAGTAAACAATTATAATTATTAAACGTTGAGCTTAACTTTAAGTGATAACTTTTGGTTTTAACTGCTGACGACTCCTATAATTTTGTGCTCAAAAGCAAAATCTTGACAAACCTGAGTCGCAGTTTTTTTTTTTCGTTTTCGTTTTGAATTTTCCGAGACGATGTGTCGGAAGTTCCGCCAGAAATCGTTTTGACTGCTTCTGGTATTTTACTGCAGCAATAACAAATAAAATTGTAAAATTATTCGTAAACTATTTATTTATTTCACCCCCCCCCTCCTACGGAAAAGACGGCAAGCGTATTTCGGAATGCGGAAAAAAAAATGTGGACGATGGCGATGTGTTCGTATTGCTGAAGAAAGGACAAATAGTGTTCGTGAAGGAAACGCGCAGCAATAGTAGCCCGCAGGAGGATTATCACCTCTGACGGTAGAAGAAGAACAAAACGAATTCGTTATATCACAGGGGCGTATACAAGGGGGGGGCGATGGGGCGATCGCCCCCCCCCCTAGAGACTTGTGTATGTACCTATATCTACTGACAACTAAAATTAATCGAACTAAAACTAAAATGTCATAAAACATTTTTTTATTTAAAACTTACTATTTTTATATAATTTTTCGATAATTCTAAGTTGGCAACAGATTCGACGGGCCCTTTTTTCTATTCGCCCCTCCCCCCCCTAAGGGATGAAGTAAATACGCCCTTGGGCCATCATCACATTACGCATCGTCGGAGTTTAAAAAGTCGACTGGCCTCCGGGTCTTTGGAAACGCGCGCGTGACCTGCTGCGCACCTATACGCCGTTGTTAACAACGTGTAGAAAAAACCACGTAAGCGTATTAATATACGCGTAAACGTGGCCCATATAAATCCATGTACCACGTACACGATAGTATTCACACGCAAGATGTATTATAATACAATGTGCAATGGATATAATGCGAATGGACGACGACGACACGCGATATAACGCGTCCTATTGACACACTTGTGTTATATTATGTCGTACACACATAATATACAGTACAATAACGCGTACTGCGCGTCGTTGTGAATTAAACGGAATTTTAATATTTCAAATAACGTCGTTATGTACCATGGGGCTCTCCAGGGCCGTATTTACACTATTTGCGCCCTGTGCCTCCTACAATATTACGCCCTCCCCTCTCCTCAAAAACAGATATAATAATAATTCTTACCTTTTTTTTTTTAATATAATTTTTTATCTTGTAGTTAGGTATTTATTTGATTGACATTTAATTTTTTTTGAATATACAAATAATAATAATAATCGAGTTTTTAATTATTATTATAATTGACAAGAATACCTACATACATAGGCGCCCGCAAGGGGGGGGGCAAGATGGGGCACTTGCCCCCCCCTGGCATTTTGGTAATATTGTATTAAATAATATAATAATATTAGTATATTTCAATTTTAAATTGAAATTTATTATACCTAACCAATGTATATATATATTATATGTCGAACGATTGCCGCCCCCCTAGAAATGTTTCTGCGGGCGCCTATGCCTACATAACATATAAAATCATATAGGTTTATTGTAAAAAATGTCAATATATATATATATATATATATAGGTAAATAAAAATCATACAAATGTATATAATCCAATAAAAATACATCTTTATTTTATTGATATTTAGTTTCTCATGTACGTACACATATAATTGTAATATTTAAACATTTTTTTCTCGATTGTTTATGAGCAAATTCTTCAACAATATCCTTATAGTCTAATTTCTTTGTGAGATCGGATTCTACGTTTAGAACAGCCAACGAGAGTTTAATCTGGCGGCCGCCTCCTAAAAAAAAAAAAAAACATTGAAATTTAGCCGCCCGGCTGGATTGTCCCGCTCCCCTGAGTACGGCCCTGCGGGGCTTGGAAGGAGGATAACGTTTTTGAATGCTACTTTTTTTTCTTTTTTTTTTTTTTATAAGATAAAATTTATTGAATCGACGAAAAACGAAACGGTGAAAAACCAAAACGGAATGAACTGTGATAATAACTACCTTGTAGTTACACACGCGCAGCGCATCATCATCACATTAGGCGTTAATGTAAACAAATTTAAAAAAAAAAATAACTCAATTTCTTATATAAACGACAACGAAACGATTTTTTTTCTTCTTCTTCTTCTTCAAACGCCGCGCCGTTGTCTCCGCCGTCAATCGCGAACGACGGCGGGTCTGATGACCGCGGTCTTGGCCGTGCAATCGCGGTGTTTCGCAGCGCAAAGTCTCGCGGTCTCGCCCACCCGACGCCAATCGGACACGTTCCACCACGGGGCTTCAGCGTCACTGTCGTCGCGCCGCCGCGGCCGCGTCACGTCCTCGCGCACCCGGCGCTGCATGTCCGACACGATCGGCGACAGGCGGCACACGAGCAACTGCACGCACGGCATGCCGGACGCCAGCCGGTCCAGTCGGTCCGTCAACGTCCCGTCGATCGCGTGGCCAATCATCGATTTGATCTGTAATGAAAACACGATCGTGTTATCAGAGAGAGAGAGAGTTTCTGCGACTCGCGACAGACTTGTCATAAAAAATTGTTTTTTGTCGTACGCGCGTGAAACTATAGTTTCTGCGATCCCGCGTACGAGGAAAACTCGTAGTGAAACAAACAATCGTATAATGTTGTTAAGTTTTTGTAGGCAACGAATTTCCTCGAAACAGTTCATTAATTTAAACGTATATCAATTGAATTTGACTTTCTCGTATTCGGGGAAACGAAATGACGTAGTCGCAGAAACTCCGTATTGTTGTATTACCGCGACGGTCGAAATCGCCCCGCCGCGATTGACCGATTTTTTTCTTTTTTTTTTTAGTTCAGTCCAGACAACGATCCGATTGTGGTACAATATTACGTATTATAGTATTCAATAAGAGACGAACTTTGTAAACGTTATTAATCATCGAGAATTTATAAACGGAATTGAAAATTCACTCTAGACACTAACCTCAGCTGACGTACCTACCGCCCAAAATAAGTTTATTAAGAGGACACAACTGCCCTCGCTTGCCCTAACCTAATCGCTTACAAGCCAAGTGCGAAATTCCTCGCCCAACTGTATATTATTTAATACGGAGCGTTGGAATTATAACGTCTCTATTTTCAATTTTAACGATTAAATCGTTTTTTTTTTCTTTCGGATAATACGTATAATCGTCTGTGTTTGGACGCAAAAACGAAAAAAAAAAAAAAAAAAGTTTAAAAACGCGAGGGGGGCTGATGGTAGAGCCGTTGGACAAAATCGAGATTGCTCGAGTGTAAGGAAAAATACAATGGGTCCCCCCGTGGTGAAAAGAAAGAAATATGAATTCATGTTTAAATGATGGAAAAATATGGACATTTTGCTTTAAAAGCAATCGTTAATTTTCAATGGGATTTAAATTCTTGTTTTTAATATTTAAAAAAAAAAAATCAATTCACAAAACTCGATAATAATAATTTTTCATTCGATTTTGACATTACTTTTTCTTTTTAATCTCTTTCTATCATTGGACATTTCGTGATCCGTCTATAGATTCTGTATAACGATCCATCCATCCACTAATATTTGCGCCGGGAACTCCTCTTACGTCCTACGGCCTATTATCTCTAAAATTTAAATTCGACCCCTCGTCGATTCTATTTTTAACGTTAAAATTATTAGTGTCGTTTTTCGTTTTCTTTTTCTAATTGTCGAAATACAATTAAAATTTTCGAAAATTAACGTAAAAATTTCGACACAAAAAAAAAATACAACTTTTGAATTTTTGTAAAACGATACATAATTTGTAGAATCGAATGTCACGGATTTAATATGCGCTGACAACGTTAGAGAGATTTCTCACTCTGGAAAAAAAAACTGAAACACTTTTGATTTTAATTCGGCGTAAACGTATACAAAATAATTATGACATCTCTTCCAAAAATGGCCCAAGACCATTACCACCTTCTAGACTAATTTAAAATCAATTACAGTTCTAAAAATGGTTAAATTTATTAGAATTCTAATTTCGCGACTTTTTTATTATTGAAATTTTACTTCTGTATTTGTATTTCAACGAAATATAAAAAAATAAAATACTAAGTCAATACGTATATCTATTATTTTAATTTTAAATACAAACCGATGAAATATTCGAGCTTAGACATTCAAGTGAGGTCTTATAGTAAATGCATTATGCATGGTTGAGTAAGATGGTTGTAGAATACACGGGGTGCCAATAATGTAACTACTTATAGGGGTAAAGACTCATAGAAGATTACATTCTGAAATCCTAATGAAGAAAGCAACAGAAGTAGAGGACTTAAAAAAAAAAGAAAGGTTATGACCGGATACGAAAAGGACGTGGACCGAAACATATTGATCAAAGTCCTGAAGGAATATGGATTTACACCTAAAATGAACACGGTTTTCTTTCTTTAATTTTGGAGGAGAATGAGAAAGAAGCGGAATACTTAAAGAAAATTCATAGTAACAAATATTGACAGTTTTTTTTATGTTTTACTTTCAATTCTGTACACGTGTCATTTACCTATAACGCATATTTTATAAAAAAAAAAAAATAAAAAAATATCCCACCACCACCTCTTTAGGGCAAAAATCTAAAGAAAAATGTCGAACGAGCGTACGTATGAATTGTTTAAGATCCAATCGATCGGACGACCACCGGGAACAAACTTGGAGTCGTGGACAGTAGCCGTTGGTCTTTCGTACTCGGAAACCTTCAGGATCTATGAAAGAATTAAATAAACATTATAAATTATCCGTTGTCAAAAGCGCACTTACCGTTCGCGTAAGGAGCATCAAACCGCTCACAATGAGACTCTTCAAAGCTTCGGCACTACGTCCGATAACACCGGACGCCGCGCGGATCAACAGTGTTAACGCATTGGTTTTCGTGTCAACTTTGTCTTTGTCATCGACCGCTGGTGCAGTGGACCGACCCGCGTCCACCAGACTGGCCACAAACGCAGACATTTGTTTCCAGTCTTCACGGCATTCATCCACGTTTCCGTTGTCTGAAGACAAACACTGTTGTCCTTGTTGGCCACCCATCGTACACTCGGCAATGACGATAACGACAAACAATACACACGATTTAAATAAAAAACACATTGTCGTATTATTATTATTATTATATTTACGTAAAAATGTATTCAGCAAAATTATTTTTAATATATAATATGAAATACAAAATATATTCGAATATGAAAATAAAAAACACTACTTGTACATGCACACGACAATTCATAAATGCACGAACGCAGTACATTTTCTACTAATTGTGTATGCTGATAATTATCAAAATCAGCAAACCATATTTTATTACAATTACAGTTACAATAATATACAATTTAACACAGTTGACACAATAATAAAAAATGTGGCACGACGTTCTAGATAAAATCTATCTACTTAAAAAAACTATAATAACGTACAGTAAACATATTATTGTTTGGTTTTGTTTTTTTTATTAAATAGTAATAATCTGATCAAAGTTTTTCATATTTATATAAAATTGAAATACAAAAAATATAAATATAATAATAATTTAGAGCAAGATACAGTCTTATTAGAATACAATGGCAAAATATGGCACAACTTCGCCGTACAAGACAGACTTTAAAAATATTGTTATTATTAACAATTATTTAATATATTTCTTTTAAACTAAATATTTTACTTTTTCTTTATAAAATGTTCCCCCGCCAAGTTGTGGACAATATAAAAATCATCATGGACAAATTTAGTAATTCCACTTTGAGAGAAAAAAATAAACAGTTCAAAACATTTTTGACCAGAATATTAATAAAATATGTTTCCTAAACATCGCCGATATTTTTATATAATAATATATAGTATAAAATAACCTTAAAGCTATTAAATATTAAGTATGCCTTATAATTCGTAATTTTAATAATTTACAAAAATATTTATTAGTATATACGAATTGTAGAATAACAAAGTGATCAAAACAATGATACTAAAGATTTATTATTAAACCTTCAGACACTGTATGTGTTTTTCTTGTAATAACGATTTGCCATCATGAAAATACAAAACCTTAGTTCTTTTGATACGTATTGCTTTAAATAATTTTGATTCAACGATAAACAAAAACTATCACATTTTTTTAATTACATTGCTTTTGATTCTACACATTATTTGTCATTCTTTTTAAAATTAAAAGACACATAAAAGGTTAGGGGAGCACAAATGTGCAGTCTTTTAAATAAACTTATAAGTTACCCTATAATATTGTTTCAATAACCCTGCACTTATTTGCATTGATACGGGCGTGAACATTACAATATATATATATATATATATATATATATATTATTTTATTTGTGTTCTAATTATTTCAAACATTATATTAAATATATTATTATTACCAATCCCATTATCCTAATAAATATCACAATAATTATCGATTTCGAAACAACATAAAAATTTTGTGAATAGTAAACAATGACAATAAAGGAATTAATTTCAGTGAGCATAATATTATTATTCGGTTAGAGAATCGTTGCTTATTGACTTAGAGTTAGTTTTTTTTTTTTTAATCTTAAAATAATACTTTTCATTAGTAATAATATAAACTTTTTAACTATATAAAAAAAAAACTCGTTCATAAACTAGTCATGGCGGGCGGATGAGCATATGCTTTAGGTATAAAACCATATTTTCTCGTTTTGGGCGCATAGGTCCACAACCACCCTTCAACCATTTGATTGTCAAGATCCGCGTAAATCCATTCACCTCGTTTTACTGAAAGATCATCTGGTGCTTGAGGCTATACAAAAAAAAAAAATCGATAAACAATGAGTAATACGGAACAAAATTAGAACTCGAAAACATAATATTATACATGACACATACCTTGTAGTCATACAACATAACCATTTCAGTACCATGAATAGCTGGATCGTCATCAGCCACACAAGAATTTTTACGCGGACGTGCTCGTGTTACCGGGGGTAGTCCGGTATTAGTAGCACTAGTACACAGATTGTTATTATTATTACTATTATTGTTATTGTTGTTGTTCATTTGATTTATATGCCCTGTACAAATGCATGTGATTAATAACAGCAACTTAGTACAATACTATTAATGAGTAATATATCAGTAGATATAATATTACATATTACATACCTTGTATTATATCAGCTGGATAAACGAAACCGCTAGGAACAAAACCTTCCTGCCCATCGCTGCGAATAATCCAATACCAATCGGGATCTTCTCTATTCAGCACAGTCACAAATTCTCCTCTTTCAACACTAACATCATTTTCATCTCTGGCTATAAACGTGTACAACACGATGTACCGTCCAGCAGGGTCCTGGATGTTTGCCAAAAATTAATATTTCATATTTATTTACGTCATTGTGGTCAACACGAGAAGAGCTTTACGAACCATATCAATAAAATGTCAAAATGCCAAAGAATAGAAAACTGAGAAATACAGAAAAGTATTTCGACATTTTTCATAATTTACATATGCATTTTTTTAATACACTTCCCATAGGTATGATACGCTTTCTGTATTATAAAAATAATTACTTTGAAGAATGATCGAATCTCAGGATGTGAAGACGCGCTCAATAATGATGCTCTGGAACTGTTGACATTCTGTTTATTTTGATTTTTTTGTTCTTGAGTTTTATTGCTAAAACTTTCACAATCTGACAAATCTCCACAATTGCCTGAAGAATGAAATAAAGTATACTAATGGTTATTTATAACCGAAAAGTTGAATTGCACAAACCATGTTTTAGTTGTTCGTTGATTTCAACTTCGATGACGGTTTCGGTAGGAGTAGCGGCTGGCGCTCGTGGCAATTTCTTTTTGATGTTATTTAAAGCTATCTCACCGAGTTGCGAATTATAAGGTGTACAATACGAATGAGGTATAAAACCTTCTTGACGGCTGTCTTCAGCTATTACATAAACCCAATCGTTTTCTCTATACAAAATGTTGACCACCTAAGAAATAAATAAAAATATTGATTAATTCGATTGGGTAACTATTTAAAGAATAACATTACTTGTAGGTATTAATTGTATGACTACAAATAATAAAACAATAATTGAAAATGACGAACAAATGTTTGTATCATATCGCGTCATACAACAAACATTTTGTTTTGACTCGATTGTTAAATTGTAAATAAAAGTGTAACACCGATCGATGAGATACACTAACCTGGCCTCGTTTCACTGTCAACTCGTCGTCTACACAAGGCGTGAAATCGTGAAGCACAACCATTTTGCTGTCGGGCGACAGGCCGTTTTCTTTTTCGATGCCAACACGCACCAGCGTTTCGATAGACGCACTGCCCGTGATGCGTCCCATACCCGGTATCGGTCCATTTACGTTGGTCCCGCGTAACACTTCCTTGTCCAAGTCACTGGTCGAACCACCTGCAAATGAGTGCGATTAAAAATCGAAAAGCCAAAAGGGATCCGTTACAAATGGGACATTCCATTAAGCGGAACGGAAAACTCGACTTACTTTTTTTCTTCTTGCCCCGACGTATTCTCACGGGGCACAAGAACGCCATTATTGGATGTCGCGCATAGTACTAATCCCTCGGGGTTCGTGTGTTATTTGTGCTATTCGTATGAAAAGTGAAAATCGGACGGGGGAGAACGGCCAAAAGACAACCAGAAACAAAGAAAAAGAGTAAAAAACTAACAAAGTCACAATAAAATACAAATGGTGTCGATTATAATTTATTGACCATCGGCGATCATTATTATTTATTATTATCCGTCGGTGGTGATTCAACAAGTTCTTCGGACGGACGGTGATAATTATCGTCGTTTTGATTGATTGACAGATGGCCGGAGGGAATATACGACTTCCGCACCAAGGAGGTTACGAATAAATCTGAAAATACTCAAAAGCCCGCTAATATTTCGATGATTTTTCTTTTAGTTTTTTAACTGATATTATCACAACGTAAATCAGTAGACAAAAAAAATTATTAGTCTAGTTAATCGCTCTTTTTAGTTCTCTGTCGGATAAGTATAAAATTCAAATGGCACTACGCATAATACTGAATTTCGTAAATATTTAAAACAATATTACGGTCGATAACAATTCTTCGTTGCAGAACAATTTTACAAGTCCGATTTCCAACTGTCAGCGAACTTAACTATAATCAGCGAAATATCGTGTAAAACGATCATTTTTAATTCGTTTTCGGAACATTCGTTCGCGTACAGTTACATTAGCATTTATCGAGTTACGAATTCAATTCGTGCAAAAAAAAAAATTATATGTAATTAATACGATATTACGTCAAAAAAAAAAAAAACAAAATTATTGTTGAAAATAATCATAAAATCATACTATAACAGTATAACTCATAACGAGTTTATAAAATTTACAAGTCATTTTTAACCAGTAAAATTAAAATTTAATGAATCCCGTAAAGACACTCCCCCCCCCCTCGCCGTTCGTTTCAACAACCAATTCCGTGATAACGGAATATTTTTCATGGAGGACGTGGATAATGGATATTTCTTTTTATTCCATGACATTTATCTTTGGGCGAAGTCCTCGTACCGTCATGGAAAGCGCAGGCTCTTTACTATACTTCTGTCTGTGCGTTCCAACACGACTGATGACGTTGCTCGGATCCGATGTTTAGTGCATCATCGTCATTGATAACAACGATAAAAACGTGTCACAGCCGTTCTTGTAATTTACGTTCATTTTACAGTTAACTGGCCCCAGTGGGAATCGATCGCGTTCGCCATTGTCGTACTTGGGTTTGACGCGAGTATTGTCGACGTTTATTTAATCCGCGCAGAGAACAAGAAAAAATGGATCAAGTAACAAAAGTATTGGAACCCGGACGTCAGTTCTCCAAAGACTCGGTGAGGCTGGTGAAAAGATGCACCAAACCCGACAGGAAAGGTGAGAATCTCAATTGTTTTCATTGCTCGTTTGTGTGTATCGTGTAATTTCGATTTCATTTTGTTTGCAGAGTTTCAGAAAATTGCCATCGCCACTGCCATCGGTTTCTGTATAATGGGTTTCATCGGATTTTTCGTCAAACTCATTCACATACCTATTAATAACATCATTGTGTAAGTATTGCGCTAATCAGAGCTTTCTGGAAAGTCATGTTTGTTTCCGATTCATCGGCGTACGAGAATTATCATTTTCATTCGATGGAACGATTAGAATTTCATACGATAAAACATTCTCTGATAGTTACTACTTTGCTATAAAGCCGAAACGTGTTTTATTTAGTTGGGTGCTTGAAAATCAATTGCATACATCGCATCAAAGAAAATGAATCATATGCGTTTTTGTAGGCTTTTTTCAAATATTAATGCATACCGTTTAAAAGAGTATTATTAAATTAAAATGAGTTATGTTTCTTAGTCAATAATTACAATTAATTGTATTTACATTTTTTTATTTACTTTGTTAAATATTGAACATAATGGGTCACGCGTGAAATAACGACATGTCGTTAAAAAAAATTATAACTCTCGAATTGTCTTCATCTGTAACTTATTGACAAATTTAAAGATGTGAATGTATTTTCAATGAAAATCGACAATTCTTCTTTATAATCGAGACGTTTTATAAAAAAAATGTGTTGATTTTTTAATAAATCATTCTCTTCAAACACTTTTAAAAATTTTAGTTATAAGTGAAACAAAAACTATTAAAATTAATGAAAACAATTTTTTTCCAGAGGATCATAAAGCGTTTTGCAAGCCAATGTCTCTCATTTTCTAGAAATGACGCCCAACAAGACATGTACAGTTTACAATATATTTTATTCTGTATATCAAACATCAGTGTGAATAATTAATTTTTTTTATAAGCACATATGATTTATATAATATCTATTTAAAATTTTCTAATTATTGTGAATTTCACTTAAATGTATTAAAAATAAAATTAATACGCATATAAAAAGTCAAATACATTTATTAATATGAACAATATTAAAAAATATTTAATATATTAAAAAAACAAAACAATTTTGCACCTTAATTGTGTTGTAAATTTTATTATGCACATTATATAGTAGTATACACTTCATTATCTTGCATTTCCAATTTTCTTAAAAACAAATACATTAAAGAAATACCACCTTAATATTAAGATCCGAAAACAGATGTTCCAATGATGTATACTGGACGGTTTTTGTACTTCTTCGATATATCGGATTCGATCTGAAAACAAAAATGTATACATTTGAATGTAATAAATATACATTTTTTCCCTCCCTTTAATTAAGGCTAATTCTTTTAATAAGGATAATTTTGTTGATTAACGAGCGTACAAAATGCGTTGGTACGCGTGTATTTTTTACGTGCGTCGTAGAAGTACATTATTGCTTACAGGAGTGGTCACACGAGTAACGCGCGTTAAAAATAATGCACGTCATAATGGACATCAAATTTTATCAACGTATTTTCTCTTCGACGGACGTCGAACATATCAACGCCCAAATTAAATTTGTATTGTTTTAAATATGAACGTCAACTGCGTGGTCACACGGACGCATTTTTGTATACGCAGTACGCACGTACCAAGTAGATACAAAACTAATGATAACACATTTTTAACAGATGTCATATCGATGTTTGTGTGGCCATTCTATGCGTGCGTTAAAAAGTACGTCTGTCGTAACGCACGCATTCTGTACACTCGTGTGGCTCCAGCCTAAACAGGAATAGAGGTCAAACGTATACTAACTACTCACTTCAGTGATTAGTTCCTTGTTCTTCTGTTGTATCAATTTTAACTTTGGAACCAACTGATTGTATTCTTCAGCCAATTCTTTTTTTTTGTTGGTTACAGCTATTTGAGAATTAATCATTTTCTCGATGTTATTGACTTTTTGAAGAAAATTTTGCTCCAATTTATTCAAATATCTGTTGAACATCATTACATATAGGTATCTGAATCAAAACCGTATAATATATATATATATAAGTATTTTACCTTGGTGAATGCTTAATTTGCTGTAAATGTTGAACAACCGGATCATTGAACTTTTGCTTGATTATTTTTATAATGTCCAACATGGATGCCAGTTCTGATTTAGACTCGCTAACTTCGCCTCCAGACAAGACAGACAACGCCATGGAATTTGATTCGTTTGATAGTTCTAATAATCGCATACTTAAAAACGATTCTAGCTATAATAATAACATGGATGTTATTAACATAAATGTGTTGTAAACGTGTAAACTTACTTCCAAAATGTCATTCATGAATTCTTTTCGCGTCTGATAATTATCTAATAAGGTCAATGCCTCGTTGCCTCTGGCAAAACTGTCATCCATTTGTGCACTCTCGACCACTATTCCACTTTCTTCCAAACAGATACCATAGTCTGCGTCCTACAACGATGAGCAAAAAACAATGCATTATACATGTTAAAAAACAAAATTTATTTGATAAATTTTACATACTTCAGCCGGATCGTTTAGATCGCCCCAGTCGATTTCTTCGTCAGCAGCTGTAGCCTACAAAGTACAACAATATTTTCAAATAGCATATGTTAAAATAGTATTTGTTAAAAACAAATGTTATAAGAATCACAAACTTTAATATCATCAACAACAGTGATTTCAGGTTCTTCAATTTTACTCGGTTTTTCTCCATATAGATATTCGTAATAGGTAGTGTTTCCATTGTCTGAAAAGATGTGCGATTTTAAAAAGTATACAAAGAATAACAATTATTATTTTATAAATTACTCAAAATATATTGAAGCATTGTTAGTTTCACGCCTACGCCCAGAACGTGTATAAGGAATGATGAATAATACGAATTAGCCTTTTTCAAGTTCTTGATGTGCACCATAATGTCCTCGTAAACCTTTTGAAGTTCACCTAGCCGTTCAATAAGCGTGCGTTTAAAACTGTAATCGTCACCAACAATGGAGAACTGTTTGCGTAACGTTTCTAAATCTTTTTTACACGTCTGAATGGATTTTGTGTAATCTTCGATCTTTTTGTCACAGTCCTACAGGTGTAATACGTATTATTTAAAATTAAAATCCACACGGGCATACTGTCGTTTTAACACTTACGGCTTGTCCGGACTGTGCCCTGGCAATTTGTTTTTTGATTGCAGGTATGTGGTACTTGATGTTTTGTATGAGAAGTTCGCAAGCCTCGCCAAGGTATACGTTGTCTTTCAAATAAAGCCGTTCGATCTCTAACCAATCCTTCATCCTCTGCGAACCGTATGAGCCAAACAAATTCTTTGTGTCCGCCTCGGTCTCTCTCAATATTTCGATTATGCGTTTGCAGTAGAAATAGTTAATGTCTGGAATAACAATGTAAGTGTATAAACAACACACGTTGTTCCGTAACACACGATGTAGGTTTCACTTACACGTTCCAGACAACAGCTCCACGATTTCCTTGTGTTCGGGCATGTCTTGAATGGCCGCATTGATTTTCTCCCTCACCAGTTGAATGCTCGAATGCCAGTCTTTTTTGCAGTGCTTTCTGCTCGTCAACCACTCGTTTAACTTCTGCGCGTGAATCTCGATAGGAATTGAACTTTCCTTGTGCGGTACGCAAAAAAAAAAACAAAAATCGAAAATTATAACAACATAACATATGCGGATAAATTTCATTCATAAAATACAAAAGCAAACGTCGTCAGTAGATAATTATCTGTCCCCGGTATTTTCACTCACCATATTTCTAAAATTATTTTTTTTTTAAACAAATAAAATCAATCGGAAAAAAATTTAGACCAAAAACAAAAAAAAAAAAATTGTAATATTTTCAAAACCCCGAGGCAGCTTGTTATCACGTTGGTCGATGTGACATGTCGACACAGGATTTCTTATCAATTGTTATACGTAATCAGTAATTTTCGAATTACCCGCGAATATAACACGGAACCGGTGAGAATTTCAAATTATTCCCTCGGTTTTTTTTTAATTATTTATTTATTTAATTATATAATAAATAATTTATTTATATATATATATATATAAAAAATAGTTTTTCAAAATTATCGACAAACAGGGTCAGAGGAACACGCTAAAGTTAATATTTTATAGTAGTAAATATTTTAATATAATATCTATACCTAAAATATTTAATATTTTTTATTTTATTTAAGTACAATATTTTATGGTATTAATTTTTTTCTCGCATTTCATCTCTTAGACCAAAATTATCATACGATAATAATGTTATGTACACAAAGTAACTGCTTTCCCCTTCGTAATGTGCATGGTTTTAGGTACCGAATTCAAAAGTTTAAATATAATTTTCGTTCTTTCTTTCTTTAAATATTGTACAAAAAATAATAATAAACTAGATTTTTCAAAAGTTATAATATTTACATGACAAAATAGTTATTTCGTTTCCATATTAGTATTGATATTGATAATCGCTAAAGAGAGTACATATTTTATCCATTGAACTTACTTTTGAAGTCATATACTTCATAATAAATGAAATATTTTCAAATCATCTCGATATCAAAAAAATAATTCAAACAAAACTGGAATTCTAAAATTTGAAATGTCAAAGCCCAAAATCATATCGATTACCTATACGCAATAGAAAAATAATAAAATACGTTTTTGCCCATCGTATCCAAAAATAAATACTCCAAACACCCGAAAATTATAAATTACTTATAGTTATTATAATTGATAATCATCCATCTTTTCCTCAATCGCGTATGATATCATGAAGAAAATACAACTACACAGTCATAACCGTAAGTCGTTGAATAGGTTTTACTTCTACATCGATCCATAATAAATATATATTCACCATTAATTTATTGCTTACTTTGTGTACACTTATATGGTTACTTCGATAACTTTAGAACAGGGCGTACTTAAATATAGTTATTAATATTTTAATCATAGGACAAAAGCCCAGGTTTAGTTACCACCAAGAAGTGTCATAATAAATGCCGCAAACGTAAAACGATTTTCAAAAATAGTTTCGAAAAAGAATTTAAACAAAAGAAAAATCGATTAATTTTTTTGTCGTTCAATGCTAAATCCTAAAATCTTATGCGTTTGAACCAATAATCGTAGTTTAGCTACAACACACGAGTCAGATTTATTTATAACATATTCCAATTTTTAAACCACGCTTCAATTATTTTAGACATTAAATCAAAACAATCATTTGAATTCATAAGCAAAATTTGAATTTTGTGTCTTGCAATAACGATGAATTGTAAACATTACATTCAATGTCGAAAAATCCAGTTATTACAATACGAGATAATTTCATATACTAATGACTAGAACGCGGATTTGCGGTATGCAATTTGCGTGTTTTTTTTTGGTAAATCGTGTGATATGCTAAGTAATATGTTTCACGATGATGCGATTAAAAATACAAATTTTTTTTAGCGCATATTTGGGTATTTTTCGACATTCTGATATTTTAAGAGCTTATTTTACGATTTTAACTGCATATTTAATCTTTTAATACGTATTTGGATATTTTATAATGAAATGTAAATTTGGTTAACGTTTTTATGGGGGCGGGGGAGGACCCGAAACATAAAATAATAAATATAAAATCCCAATTTTCCCGTAGTTACGAATTTACGATAAATTTAACGGGTATTTTGTTTTCGATATCAGTCTTAGTTTTTGGACTACTATCCGCGCAGTGTTTGAAACAAAGTATAGATGAGAAAATATCGATTTAGATCTCGGATCATTGATATTTTTCAGTTGCGTTCGTGTGTTTGTATCCACATATTCGTTTTGAATTTTAACCGCAGTTATACATTAATTTAAAATGTCGAAAAATGCAATTTCTAAAGATGTTTTAGCGCGGACATATCGTTGGAAGCGAATTCATCAACGTATATCAACAAATCTAATTTTGGACTTTTATCAGAAACAATTAATGCCTTGAAAAATCAGCACTTCCTTTATATGATGCCATCACTTTTATTGAAAAAGCAAAAAAAATCTCTTAAAAAATATCACGGACAAAAGGGTAAATTTGTTTATGAAAAATTTAAAAAAATAAAGGGTATGAAAAAAAATCAATAAAATATCAACAATTTAAAATGGAGAAAACGAATCAATTCAATGCAACGAAGATTTGTCTCCAAATAACATGACATTTTTTAAATTTGCGCCTTCCACTTCTGTGATGTGGAACGGACCACTTTCCGGGTACAAAAAATTTGTCGACTGACAAACGTCAATCGATGGTGTTTGAAAATATTGCTAAAACGATTATAATCCAATGCAATTCAAATTTAAGTTTGTAAATTCATTTTTAGTTTAATTCATGATATTAACTGATTCCTTTTTTTAAACTGATTTATGAAGAAATACATTTATATATATAATTTTTGAGTGCATATTTGGTTGGTTTTTAGTACATATAAATCCGGGCGACTCTACTAATAACTAATAATACGAATATGCCAAATTAAAAGTGAGTGTAAAAGTGTATGCAAAATTAATACTGAAGGTTTCCTCTAAAAGTGTTGTACACTTTCTGTAGTAGGTACTTGTCTCATCTAAAATCCAATAAGAAATCAAATAAAGAGAAGGTCCTAACTAACGACTTATATTTTTCAGTTCCTAACACTTCACTACCGAATAGTAGCTTCTTGGAAGCCTCTTCTCTTACTCACTTAAAAACTTGTAGCCCACACATAAATTTGATAGATTTTTAAGTCAGAAGACCAATATAAAAAAATTCATTTGAATTTTTTTTCTCAAAGCAACTGAACAATATTATAATTTATACTTAAACCTATTTGACGAAAAAAAAAATACATCATATTAACTTTTATATACTAAAATGAAAAAAAAAACAAATGCATATAACAATATAAGTAGAAATAAATGTATAAATTTGGTCTTCTAAACTCCATAATATTCATTCAACAACATATTAATTTGTTAAATTTATTTAGGTTAATATAAATCAAACAACAATTTTGTTTTAAATTTATATTAAAATAAAATTGTAAATCCAAAAGAATCTATTTTAATATTAATAATTATACTAAAATAAAAAATAAAATAAATACATAAATTACATTGATTTTTGTCCTAAAAAAAAAAGAAACTGAATTAAAATAAAAACAATAAAATCGAAAAATAACTAGTACAAGAGGTGCGTTCATTTTAAAACTGGGCAATGATATGGTAGAAAAATTTACATGACGCGTATTTAATGAAGTTTTTTTTTGGTTATAATTCAAGTTTTATACAAAAAAATTACTTACACAATATAACATAAGATTTCAGAAAAGGAGTCGCAAATTGTGAAACGTTTTCGTTAAAGCGATGACAAGCAACAGTTATATTGTAAATTGGCAAGTAATAAAAAAAGGTGCATATTTTAATGCAGTTAGATAAACATTAATTAATAGTTTAAAAAGTTGTACTTTTGAATTTTCACATTTAAAAAATAATAAAATTAAAAAAAAAAACAACATTCGTTCTGAAAAAGAAAAATTTATGATGACACCATTTATTCAAGAATATTGTATCAATCATTGTATAAACGTTAAAAACATTTGTCTCGATTACTATATAAGTTATAGTAGAAACAAACATGCGCAAACACCCCACCTCTAAGGCTAAATTGAAAATTCAAATTGGATATTTTAGGCGTGTTGATAAAGAGATCACCAGATTGGATTATGATATATCATGAGAAAAACAAAAGAGCAAAGTAAAATCATAAATATCTCGACATACGATGAATTCGAGGAGCACTTATACAAGAATAAATTAAATACACATAAATTGATTTTGGAATAATTCTAAATTGTCCCTTAATAACTAGAGGTAGTTGACTAAAACTAACAGTAATAAAATATACAATTTATATTATTTTAGACACTTATAATACACATGAATTAATGATTTGATAACACATCAAGAGTGTTTCAGTTCTGTGGATGAGTAATTCATTCCTTGTACACAACACACATTTCAATCTTATAAAAAACTCATTTTTAATAAATAAAAGGCACTAATAATTTGCATAAAATATACATTTTTTGTACCTTTTTTTTTTAAATAGAACGTACATATGTTTTAGCATAAGTAACAAATTACTAGGAAATTATGACTGAAAAAAAAAAAAAATCGATAAAAACCAAATTTGTATTAATTTATTATTTTTGAATTACTATAGGAAAACAAAAATATTTATAAATTGTATACGACTTTTTGATACCAAAAAAATAATTTCAATATCCAATAAAAATAATAAAATATTTGGGAAATAAAATTAAATTTAAAAAAAAAATCATATAAAATAAATGGCTTTTAAATAAGTTACTACTATAAAATCGAAATTGGAATAATAAATCAAATTTTTTTTTTAAATACTACCTAACAATAATAAACGAAGAAATAAAAGAAAATTATTGTAAACGAATGGATTGTATGAGAGATGTGAGTTAAAACAATAAATGAAACTTGTTTATACAAGAAAAGAGAAGGAATATTTTTTTATTTTGAAAGAAAACCAAATACACATTTTACACATATGTGTGTGTGTACATTGTATAATAGGCTAAAATTTATACTATTAACCTATTTATAACCTGAAACCAAATAGGTCGCCGAGACCTTCCTCTGAATCCAGACAGTAGTTGTAATCATCTTCGTTCGGCGGTTCCAACATCAAGAAAGGTTCACAAGATACGTCAAATGTATCTTTAGCTAAAAAAATAAACAATAGACAGTGACTAAAAAAATTATATAGGAGAGACGATGAAAATATTAATTCAAAGAAGAAAAGCAATTGACAGCGGACGTGCGATCATCTCAAAAGTGAAAGAATAAAGAAAAATCTTTAAAAATGAGTGCAAAAAGAACACAAACAAAAATATACAAAATTGTTTAACCAAACATGTTCATGTATAACACATAATTGTTTATACTATGAAATAAAAAACAAATTTCTTATTTTATTTTAACAAATAAAAGATTTAAAAAAAAAACAGTAAATATAAAATACTTATTTAAAAAATTTATATTTTCGTTAATTGTGAACAACATATCAATAATGTTATTTTTTTTTGTAGTATTAATATTTAAAAGTATATAATATCCATTATAAAACTTTGTTTTCATTAGCTTCGTGGCACAGCAATCATAACTTATAAAGTAGTTCTGCCCACACATCAGTCACTCTCAAATATTGTAATATAAAAATACAAAAACTGTACGTTTATATATTTCGTATTACGCAATAAAGTAATTATTACAACAAAGGTCACGCAGTATATGAACGCAATATGAACTGAAGAAGCGCCCGATTGTACAATAAGGCAAAAGCAGACAACACGACACGCGACAGCTGAATTCCATGGTGCTACAAGACATTTATTACATGCGGCACTCGCGGAATTCAGCGGACGACTGACGTGTAACGGTTTAACTCCCAACAGCACAGTATTAATATAATGTATACCCGAAAGCAATGATGGCATGATGATATAATTTTTATTATCATTTTCGGGGTAACATGGATCAACAAAATTATAACTGTACACATACACACATGGTGGTATAGTTTTGCTATTTGCATTCTATGAAAAAAAAATGTCTGCGTCGGCAACAAAATTATATATTAATATTATAATAAAATTAACAAAGCGTAATGTGTATATATATATATAAATACAAAATAAGGTAGGCGAATAGCAAATAAGGTAAAAAAATAAGCATATTTTTTTAGTATTATTAATAATGTGATAAAGTAAAAACTTTGTGCAACAAAATAATACATTTTATTAATTTCTAAGAGCCCAATCAAGCGAGACTTAATTTAATAATGGTTGTCTTTAAAAAACATTTATACATTATACGAAGTTAAAGTATTTGGGTAACTTTCTAATAACCCATAAATTACATTTCAAAAAGAGAAATGTGTAATCTATATTGAAAATTAAATAATAAATAATAACTTAATTAAAAAACATTTTATCAAACATACTTGGAAAAAAAATAGATTTTTTTGAAATGTGCATAACATTTTTTAATTTGTTTTAAAATGCCGTACATTCAAAACGTTTACAGATTATTGCAATAAACATTACATAGGAAACAAAACAATAAAAATACTGTTTTGTTAATATTATTTTTATTTAAAAAAATAAAAATATTAGATTTTCAATATGGATAAAAAAAATAATTCTGTTGACCAAAAATCTAAACTCTATAAGGGCGACCAGACGCCCGTATTTAGATAACTTCGTTATATAACAATTTTTATATATCTACTTAAATCATACAATCAACAATGAGAATAAACACTAAACACTAAAAAGCTAGTAATAAAAAGAATATTAGTTTTAACTAGGAAAAATAAAAAGAAAAGAAGAAATTATAAGCCAGTAATAGCATACTTTAGTAGCAATACTTTTAAAAATCTATCATGCAGAAATGTACATTTGAGCATTTAATGTGATATAATATGTGTAATAATTTGCATACCGGAACCGCTCGTACTAGGTATATACTGCTGTTCATTTGATGGGTTTTCTTTGCGTCTGCTTATTGTTGTATTTTCTTCATTTCCTACAGTATCCATTTTCATATTTTTCATTTGGTACTTGTGTGACGAATATGTTGGCGACTGTTGAATAACAGATTTTTGGGGCGATTTTATAACTGTATTACCATTTGATACCTCATTCTATACAAATAAAAACAAATATTATGAAAAAAAAAAAATGTATTTCACTTTTAGTTATGCTCACCTGAGATATATATGGCCTTAACTGACTTTGTGGTTGGTGTGTAGCTGTACTAGCATTGTACTCTGGACATATGAATACTTCAATTTCTCCAGTGTGACTTTTTAAGAACATCTTTTGCTACGCAAATGTGAAAAAAAAAGAATTTACAATAGAAAATACATACATAACACCAAATACAAGTCAAATGTGGTTTGATTATAATACTCACTTCGCCGTCGTTATCTTGAGGTACTTGTAACTCAGTTTCTGAAGGTGCTTTAACAACCAAAACAGTCTTTTCTCTGAACGACTCGATAGACCTAATATCTTGATAAGTCACATATCCATATCTTTTATCTTCGGTTAATTGTTTTATATCCCTTTCTGTAAAACACAATGATGAAATAAAATATTTAACTAAAGTATTAAATAAATCGAATTTTAGTTACAACTTTTTCATTTCACACGATAAAATATACAGTTTGAATGACTGAATTGAAAATGTAATAGAATTTTATCCACAAAATTGATAATTGATATTTATTTTATAATTTGGAAACAATGAAAGAAATTTGTACAACTGACACTACAATAAAATTACTGAGCAAACTATAAACAGTAAAATTGACAACACCGATTTTTTCAAATATGTAAATAGAAATTGTAATTGGAACAAAAAACAATTAACGAAATTAGGAATCAACACAGTTTGAAAAAATTAAACCTTAAATAATTTATATCGCTATATATTACTAGTCATACCAGTATTTAAAATCAAATTATCTAACTCTTCTTCTTTGGCTTTCATTTTGTCAATGTCTTGTTGTACAGTGTTTTTATCCGATCCATATGCATTTCCACCTCTGAAAAAATAATAAAACCACAAAGTAGTTAAGATATTTTTCAATAAATTAATTTCTATGACTCACTTCCATTGAATATTATTTTTGGATTTTTTTTCCAAAATTCCAATTCCTTCTAAAACATTGGTAATGTCATATATTCTTCGTTTTTGCACATCTAATTTTTCAGAAGCTATATTTAAATCAACAACACCATCTGTAGAGTCTTCAAGTAGACCAATAAACTTTTTGGTCAACAATCCCAAAGATGTGTCATAACGCGTTGGACGTTCAGAGCATTTCTTTCCACCAGCTACTAAAATAAAAGTAATATATTCAGAACAATTGTTTGAATTTATGTACATTCAACCATGTTTCTACCACTTTGAGCGGGACTGGGTGATTCACTACCAGCACTTGAACTGGACCATTTTCTCACTCGTTTAGCTGTCATTGGTGTTGATGTAACATCTTCATGTCCAAAATTATGTGTCTCTAAATTTAATCTTCGTTTTACACCCTTAAAAAGTATTACAATTAATTAATAATTTATTTAAAAGAAATTTAATGTCATTATTTTAAATTGTACAAATGTTAAAAAATATAGACAATCAAACCAAATATTAACATGAAGTACGAATAATATTTACAATTTATATTAACAAATTAAATAATAAAAATAAAATACCGACATGTTTAGAATCTATAAATGAATAAAGCAAAAAAT
Source organism: Chaetogeoica ovagalla (assembly GCA_032441825.1). Classification (NCBI taxonomy): domain Eukaryota; kingdom Metazoa; phylum Arthropoda; class Insecta; order Hemiptera; family Aphididae; genus Chaetogeoica; species Chaetogeoica ovagalla. The sequence continues at coordinate 9,170,027 of CM063737.1, forward strand.
GATGTATTACTTACTTGAGATTTTGTTAAAGGTGATGTCAAAGGATTTGGAATGATTTGATTTTGTGGTGTCATACCATATTCATGATCAAGCAAATGATATGGAGATGGCGTCAAGAAAGTTGTCATGTTTGGATCTGTAAAAATATTATAACATATATTTACAACTTAATATTTAAATTAATTGTTTAGAAACAATATTAATAAAGTGCATGTATATTTATATGAATTTATCAAAATTTTGATTTCTGTTATTGACAGTATTCATTTTCAAAATGATTTTTTTATTAATGTAAATATTGAAACTGATTACCTAATAAAATTACAGGAAACTTGAACATACAGCATTAAAATGCAAAAAAAAAAAAATTGGAAACAATTGTTTTAATCACTTCAGTTACAGTATAATGTACAAACGATAATACAAATTTATACAAAAAACAAATCTTAATAGTTTATTATGGCAGTATTATTATACGCAAATATGTATTTAACTGTTTATGTAATGGGTAAATATAACAAAACCACAATATGAAATTTCTTTATTTTCAAAATTAATTGGGTAATGAACAAACAATATGCATTATAAAAAATATAATTTTTAAATGAATATGAATGTGCGAAAAATAAAAACACTTTATTATTACATTTAGTTGATTAAAATATGATACATGATACAGATACAAATATCAGGGTTTCTACAGCTTCCTATAAGAATACTAAAATAAAAAAGTAAAACAGCATATTTCATTTTGGAGTTATTCCTGAGAATTTTTTTTGAACATTTAGCAAATCTATATTATATTTAATATAAACAGTGAAAGAAATAAAAAGCAATAATTTAAAAATGAATCTATAAGTGTAGGCATCTAAATTGAAATTTAGAGTATTTTATGACCTTACAAATATAATTATTAGCTATTACTATCTTCTTCTCCTTCGCATCTATCCCCTACTATTTGGGGCTGGCCACCTTTATCCTAAACCTCCACCTGACGCCATCTTCTACATATTCCACCGACACACACACACACACCAACAGTACTCACAGTCCATCACACTCAACTGCATTCAACCACTTTATCTTTGGTCTTCCTCTTTAACATTCATTTCCTAACTGTTCTTACCTCAATCGAATTTTCTCTTTTCATAACATGACCAAACCTAAGTCTATGCTCTCTCATCTTCTTCACGATCGATGTCATTTACCTATGCTTCCTCTTACATATTCATTTCTTATCCTATATCTCCTCTTGTCACCCCACTTATCCATCTAAGCATTCTCATCTCTGCTACACTAATTCTCTGCTTTATTTTCTTTTTCACCGTCCAACAATAACAAGATAGTTGACTGCACTACACTCTTATAGAACTTACATTTCAACCTCATTGAAATTTTCTTAGGGCACAGAACGCCAGACGCTTCTCTCCACTTGATCCACCCGTATTTAATCCTATGTTCTACATCCTCGTCAAAATCCACGTTTCTTTTGTACAAAGGACTCTCAATATTTAAAACTTTCAAGCTCACTTACTTGGTCCTTGCTTATTGTCTTTACACTTTTCGTTTCATCTACTTTTAACTTTCACTAAACTCATACACTATATACTCTGTCTTACTTCTATTAATCCTTAATCCCTTTCCTTCCCAGAACTAATCCCCACACTAACCTTTGGTTAATTTCCTTTCTATTTTCTCCTACCAAAACTATCATTAGCAAAAAACATGTACCATGGTACTTCCCTCCTTGTATCTCTTTTGTAATTTCATCCACTACCATAGAAAACAGGTCAGGGCTTAAAGCAGATACTTAGTGCACATCTACTCCCATTATTAACCATTTATATCTATAATAATAAAAGGAAAACAAATCGGATACCTAATTAATATATACATATCAATGTTTCATTTCATATATCTTATATAAGATGCTTTAATGATTAATTGGTTAAAATATTTTTAAGTCAATTCTCAATTATTAAAATGTAGACATTTACAAACAATTATCTAATGTGTGATATTAAGCTTAGTACAGATGTGTCTATATATATATATATATTATACCTGCCAAAATAATATAATGCAAAAATTTTCTCAAAAAGCAAAACTTAAAAAAAATATTTCTTCTTTACCCAATTTCATTATTGCTGTATTTGGTGTTGAAGATCCATCCTCATCTAAATTCAACATCCTGCAAGCCTTTGACATTGTATACAATATTTTTTCACAATTGTAAAATCTGAAAAAAATAATAATATGATAAGTGCTACATTTAAAATATTTATGAATCAATTGAAATAATATATTTTATCAAGTTACATACTCGTGTTGACACTAACTACATTATGTCAAATACAATGAGTAATACATTATTTTATATTTGACCTCATAAGTTATAACTAATATCACTTTATTAAATTAAAAACAAGTATCTAAATTTCCTATATGAAGAAACAAATTTATTATAGATAGACACTTGACATAAGGGTGGTCTATGAAAATCGTGTTACAATTGAAATAATAAAATATAAAAAACTGTTATATCTATGCATAGGAATAATTTAATAGTTAAACATACCATTAAATCTCGTTACAATGACTTTTCGAAATTTTTTAATGTGAAATGATACCTATATAGATATAATATTCATTTTGTCACAAAGACAAATTACTTTATACGCTTATACAGTGATTTATTTCAAGAGCATACCTATATATAATTTTGTGTAGTTCGAAAACTATTAGTGTACCTACTTACTTGAAAATCAAGGAAGAGGGGGAACTTTTTTTTTAAAACAAATTTGAAAATGATGTAAGGAATTGAAAAATATACGCAGCAATTGTTTATTTATATGTCAACAATAAATGTTACTAGATATTCGAAATAATATTTCTCATTTTTAAAAGTATATACCACATACATTTCATTTTAAATACGTGTTAACTACATGATTTAACGTAAACACAAGTTACTTAATAGCTATTTACGGGTACAAATTCAACATAATACGTAAGAAATACTATTAGATTCCTGAGCTTCACGATATTTCAATCAAAATATAAGTATACTGTATACTTGGACAGTAAAATTATTCCTTATAGAAACTTTACCAATGGATTTAAAAGTTATAAGCTACTATACAACAATATTAAACATTAATAACATAATTTGTAAATGTACATAGTATATATTCAAAAGTATAAAGACACAGAAATTAATTTAAAAAAAAAAAACTATTGATACCTAATAAAAAAAAAAAAAACAATTTTCAGAGTAAATTTTAAATAATATACATCACATTTTTAATTTCAAGTAAATTAATTCTTATAGGATTACAAAGATTTTGATCACTAAACAATTTCTTACAAAATTAGGTACCTACATTGAAATTTAAATAAATTAAAAAAAGCATACATAGTCATTTGAAAAAAATTCAGAAAAATAAATAAATAACACAGAATTTTAAAAAACTACATAGCAAGAGTGATAAGTATGATTATTAATTACGTTTAGAATCTGAGGATAAAAATATTTAAAATATATTCATGACAATAAAATAATATACACGGGAGGTGAAGAACTATTTTTTTTTTACACTGTCATCCCTATTATAATTTTAACCATAAACAGGTAATTGTTCATAAATGTTGTCAAGAAAAAAATAATTAAATAATATGCTTAAGCCAAGAAGGAAATATTTAATCTCGTACCTAGAATATTTACATTGCTTTTCTTCAGCTATGATTAAAATATACATTTCTTTTTTTTTTTTTAACTAATAGTAACCAAGAGTTACATTAAAAAAATGGAATCTAAAATTCATTTATCCAAAAACTATTTTACAAATTCGGATTTATATATTAGAAGTATCTACTGTATCGATATATACTACTTATCTAAGAGCATTACAATACTTCCAATTCTAAAAAGTAGTTTTGACGAACTGAAAATATTAAACGTCAACCATTCGAATAAACATCAGCTTTACGATTTCATAGGTCTATAATTATTCCAAATGAACGGTATAAATAATATACCGCTCCCGATACCCTAACTCAAAAGAATATTACAAATGGCAAAAAAAAATAAAAATAATATTGTCGATAATTTCCCACACACACACACACACACAGACAAACACTCAACACCTATTATGAAATACAATTATCCAAAGGGTGGAAAAATATTGGAGTCGTCTGTGCGCGGACAGATCAAACGGTGAACCTAACAGAGATCTTGACATTACCGGTCAGACGTACGTCGAGCTTCTACCGGAACACCGAATGGGTGGTGGTGACGGTCACCACTTAGCGACAGAGAGATTCTGGCGAGTCGGAGACACGCGAGACGACGACGACGACGACAGTGGACGTCGAGTGGGACGGATGGTGGATTTCAGACGGGATTTCAAATGTCACGGAGACAAAGAGGGATGAACGGACACCCCGACGACGCGGTGGTAACGGCGGTGATCTACGGACATAGAGGTTATGTTTTGGCTGGCGCGCGCGCGTCCGCGACCGTCCGTACCAACACAAACGTCGCGTGAACCGCCTGTCGTGCCAAGTGACAACGCGCGCGCGCACGCGGGTGGGCCGATGAAGTGGTGAAGGGCGGAGGGGTGGCTGCAGGGGCAGGGGACAAACGACTTTCGTCGTCGTAAAACCCGAAGAAAATCGAAAGCGGTTTTGGTACGCGCGCGAAATCCGCCGCGACTTTTGAGCGATTCGCGCGAAACAGCGGGAGGAAATTGAGCGAGCGCGCGCGCGACCGGGACTCGTCCGCGTCCCGTGCGCGCGCGCGTGCCAGTCACATGAATTCTGTTGTGTCTGTACTCACCGGGAAAGAAAATCTTCGAAACGCCGGTCGTCAATGGTCGGCTGTTGCCGCGTCCTCCGCGGCGGTCCGGCGGCTCGAGCGTCCTCCCATGATCGTTACAGACTGGTCGATAGTGATGCCGGAATAACGGCGAGACGAAATGAGAAAAAACGGTTCCGGTCTCGAGACGCTACCGCGACGACGACGATGGTGGTAGTGGTGATGATGATGACAAATAACGCACGCCGATAATACGTAATGATTATGTGGCGGCGGACAATACGTTATACGAACATCGGGCAAACGTCACTACTGCAAGGCGCGAGGACCGCGTGTGTCCGACAATCCGGCTCTTTACTTTTCGTCGACTATTTCCTTTTTTCGCCAAATAGCAATAACGAACGCGCCCCGGGTTTTTTTTACCACGGATTTTTCGCCACTCGGCTGTGGTAGCGGCGTCGGCGGCGGAACCTTTGTTTACGCGGACCTATCGTGGTGGGGGGCCGCGGCCGAGAGGAATCGAAGCGGCGCGTACCGGCTGCGACGATGGGCGTGACCAATGGACGGGCCGGCCGCGCGGCGGCAATCGCCGTTCAAACCGTTTCCCGCTCATCGGGTGAACAGCTGTTGGTTGCGGCGATCTCGCGCCGCCGCCGTCAGTCGGCCACCCCGTTACGCGGCCGCGCGCCAAAAATCGGATTCCTGTGCGGCGCGTGCTGCTCACTACGCACGCTATGCGCCGCGCCATAGACGCGCGCGCGCATATGATATTGTTACGTGTATGCGCGCCGCCGGACGAGTACATTGAAAAAAAAACACGATCGCGCGTTTGGTTTTTCTTTTCTTTTTATTATTTCTATCTGTACAATATCGTCGTCGCGGTATTTGGTGGGGAGATGTCGTATGTAAAAAAGAAAGAAAGAAAAAAATACCACCAGATATATTAATTTTACAATATATTATTATAATCTGGTACAAAAACGAGATGAAATTATAATTTTCTCTCTCTCTCTCTCTCTCTCACTCATCTACCCATATACCGCCAAATACGTAATATTATATAATACAGTAGATCTGCAGCCGGACATTATTCGCACACACACACATATGAAATATATAGATTACAAAATATCTATAGAATGACGCGAACATTAAATCTATTATATATACATATATGGATTACACGTATATTTGAAACGGTTATCACCACCAACGCACTGCAGACGTTGGCGAGAGCTGCACACATAACCGTGGTCGTGTTCAATCGGATACGTACGAAAAGAAAGTATAAAATAAAATCGTAAAAATTTCCCCTCATCAATATAAATATAGCGTTTCGTTTTTTCGAAAATTCGATTGTTTACGGGCATTAATTGTTTTTGATAATGATTTAAGATGGAACTCACGTACCTAATACGCGTAACATTTAGTAAGAAAGTCTATTGAAATTAAAAATTTATTTAACCTATTAACGAAGCCGTTTTTTTTTTTTATTAATGTAAAATTTAAATAAAAACTAAAATCATAAAAACAGTTTTCATTTAAAAGTTTATATTATATATATATAAAAAAAAAAAAATCCCTAACCTTCAGTTTTATATAATACTTACACGCAGCGTCTGTTAAATATTTGTAAAAAAAAAAAATATACATATGCTATTTACTACGATTAATAGATAAATTAATTAAAAAAAAAAAAAAAAAAAATGATAATTGCCACTGGCGATTATATTAAATGAGATTATATTAGTGGCGAATTATTAACAGTCGTTTGTTTTTAGCTCTTCTCGAGCTACGGGTATAATTTTGTCTCATATATGAGTGCGCAACAAAATAATATTTTATTTAAAAAACGTATATTTAAAAAAACTGTTTGAAAATCATGACTGTCCCCGTTTTATACGTTGAATTTTTAACTATGTTTTAATTTTACGCGCGTATATAAATAATTTAAATAAGGACTTAAACATTTAAATAACGATTTCGATTTTTAATAAATAGCACTTGAAAATTTAACGACTTATTTAATTAATAAAAATTATTCGTTTTTACTCTTGCGCAGCACTAATCCATAATAATAATAATAATTTTAGTATACGCTCGTGTTTATATACGTTATTAAATCCATCAAGGCGCATATAATATTTTATATCGAATAATTTTCTATTTTTTGTATTGGTGGACACATTGCAGGTCATAATATATATATATTATTAAAAATAAATATAATTTAAAAAAGATAAAAAAAGAATTTTTTTTCGGTGGGTTTTTAATTCATTTAATATTATTGTATACATAATTATAAAACAGTCGGTCCGTGATGGTTCACTGTGATTTTTTTTCTTTCTTTTTAATATAAACGACCGAATTATAATATATTATTTCGAAATTAAATTAGTTGGAAAATAGCGATCTGGTGCCGTGCCCTTACAAACCGTTTGGAGGTTTTGGTCTGCCGAGACAGGAATGGCAGACTCTATAAACCGATTGAGAACAGGTCGTGGAAGTCGTGAGCGTCTAATGTTTAAATGGAGCATGAGAGACAACCCCTCGTGTGACTGTGTTAATGAGGATAAAACATATGTTGAATGATTGTCTAACAAGGAAGTTTCGTGGTGGAATAAAATGAATAATGGACTCAACAACGGAAGCTGTTGACTGGTCGAAGAACTTAGACATTAAATTATGACATAATATGTGAAAACATAAATATCCGATTTAAATTTTAAATGTGTTACTTTATTTTTACTTTTATCTCAGTTGTCAATTGTGACTTGTTAACCCATACGATAATTATAATAATTTCGAAATTATTTATTTTTTTTTTTTAACTATAAAATAATATACAAATCTCACGGGGCAATAAACCAGGTGGACGTGAACATATTATGAATACTACAACAGTGTGGAAGTGCACCTACGGAAATTCAACTTTTCTCTACGCGCGTAATCGTTTTAATCAAATGTGGCGCGTTTCTATTCGTTTCCATGAATGAATTTTGACTTAAAAAAAAAACACAAACGAAAAAGCGCGTTTATTAAGCAATTATCAAAACGTAAAAATTATTATGAAGTATTTTATATGGACGAGTGAGCAACATGAACCAATCATATCTATACATATATATGTATATCTATCATGTTTTTTTTTTTGCGAGCGAACAACAGTGGCGCGCATTTCAAAATACGTTACATACAATATAAACTGTGACCGCGGGTATTACTTATATACGATATATTATATATTATGTCAATATTGTTAATACGCGGGGATAAATATACAAAATCGTGTAAAAAAAAAAAAAAAAAGTATAAGCTCTAAAACTCACGATTATATACACATCGAACGAATTATTCAAAATATTTTAGGAAAAAAATAATTAATATATGTGGTTTATTTATATCATTTTTTTTTTTTTTTTTTTTTTTTTGATTCACGGATGTAAAATATTTATATTTATATATTTTTTTTAAATATTGAGTTGAAATTTGAACCGAAACACTTAAATTGAACTACAACGGTTCTCAATTGACTGTTCATAAACGGTGTATACTAACTGTTAAGCTGTCACGATTACTATAAACCTACATTGAACGGCAAAAATGTTACCCAGGTGAGTTTTCGTAATTTATAAAACAGTATATCAATTGTACACAGTGTTTTTAAAATTCTATTTATGAGAAAAACGAAAAACTGTAAACAGTTTAAACCAATATATTCTACGTTAATTATAGAACTACTTTATTTTGGAAAAAATAAAATGACGAACGTTATTCAATTAATAAAATGGAAGAGAGTGTTTTATCGCAAGTAAAAAAATAATAGTACGTTTATACATTTGGCTCTATACGATGTTTTGCCAATAATTGGATAATCACAATCTAAATTTCATTCATCTCATATTACGTATGTAAATATCACTCCATTAAGCGGTAAAATTTCCAGGTAACTTGGTACTCGTATTTTTTAATAAAAATTAAATAATTTTATATTACGCGCACGGTTAAAATAAATTACATGGTTTTGGAAAACGCATCTGTGCAAGTACCGTACGCATTCACGCGTTATAATTACGAGTAAATAAGTCATTGGATGAAAAAATAAAGAAAAAAAAAATAATCGCAATATATAAAAATAATTTATAATTTGTCAATTTTCGATTTAATACAAAATTGTACTTATTTATATATTTAAAAATATGGTACTTATATTTTTACGAGAAAAAAAAAGACCACTGATATTTATAGCGTTATAAATATGATAAATACGGTAAATATGATAATATTTTATAGGTATTGTGTATTGGTGAAAAAAATAATACCTACGTGACTATAGTCATTCATATAGTACAGAAACGCGCTATATTTATATATAAATAATCTATAAATACTAAACGTATTTTTTTTATAATTATTATCTTTAATAGAGATTGTCTATGGTACAATATGGTATATAATATATTAAAACAATATATGTTTAATTTGACGCTGACCGAGCTACAGATTAGATGAATATATTTATCTAATCTGTGCCCGAGCGATCAATTATGTGTGTGTACTATATTTAATATTATTATTTTGTGTCTTTTCAATAAAGTGAAATGAACGTAAGGATTCGTCTTTTTCGTCGTTCACTCGTTGATATGTTTATTCTTTCATATTACACGTTTACTATTATTTATTTAACGTTTACTGCAGTGGCGCACACAGGAATTTTCTATGGGGAGGAGGAATGAATATATTTTTTACAAAGTTTACTTCTAACCTCGAACCATTATAATTTACCAACTAACACTTATATAATAATATAGAGTAGAACATGTTATAAATTATTAAAACTTTATTTGAATTTTACAGTAAAATATTTATTTTTCTGTTTGTCTGAGACAATATCGAGTACTTCTTCTGCTATAACTGGAACTTCACACGATGTATTGATAGCATGGTTAATCCATTTAGTCGGGTCTAAAAAAATAATTGATTAGATTGTATGAAATAATAAAATATATTATTACAATTTACACCTTACTTTAGACATAGTGTTCCTTAAGAATGTTTTCAGTCTTTTCAAACATGAAAACGTCCTTTCAGATGTTGCAGTTGATACAGGCAAAGTACATAGAATTTTTAATAATATATATATTTATCGGGAAAATTGAGGGTTTGCATAATTGTATTGCTTCTAATCCTGATTTAGGATTTTTTTTTTTTGTTATTTCAAGTCTAGAAATATTTAAAATATTTTCATTACAAAAAAAAAAAAAAACTATAAAGGCAAAAAATTCTAAAAAAAAAAAAAAAAAAAAAAAAAAAGTCAAGGGGGGAATTTATCCCCCATATTCCCCCTTGTGTACGCCACTGGTTTACTGGTTTACTCACATTTACACGTTTACTCGTTTACATTTTACACGACCACCGAGTTTGTCGTTAGCTATAAACACTAAACGCTCGATCACGTATTCTACGCGCTGATTGTCGGTCCAGCACTAATTCCAGCCTTATACATAATGTTCAAAGGAAAGGCGAAAATGGAGCATTACACTGTAACATAATTATTATACCAATTTACAAGTCGGCGGTGCTGTTAAGTCAGAAATATATTAAATTTGAAAATATCAAATCCCAAGATGGGGGGGGGGAGCTATTCACTTATAATATAGTGTACCTCACAATACAGATGATTGTAAATAAGACGAATAAAGATTGTTTAAATTTTAGGTAGATAATGCCGCCGGTCTATACAAGTACATATCTACCGGTGGACGTATAGTTTATTGTCCGCTATTTTAACGTTTTCTAACTTATTTGACTTCGCGGCACACTAATTTCAACCCGTATTTGGCCGTGGCACACTTCACACTGACTAATATTTATTTTTATTTTTATGTCGTTAATAGGTTTTTATCGTATGGCTTAAATGCTTAAAGCAATTGTATATCAGTAAATTATTATTGAATAACTTAAAATGGTGCGGTTATTTAGATTAGAAAGACTAACGTAGTAGAATCACATTTTAATTTATTACAAATATTAAATGTATTTATATGGAAAAACATTTAAGTATATTACGACAACGTTATAAAAATCCAGTGAGAAATTTCACCCAGTTTTCCGTTCATTATAACGTTTCGTCCCCGGGGTCGAATAGTCGACAATTGAAATACCGCCTTATGTTTTTTTCAATAGTTCTTCAATTATAATAATTTTTATAACATTATTTATAAAAATAATAAGAGTCAGGTGATTGCCGATAAGAAAACCCATAAAAATGTTTTTTAATAATCACAACATTTCTCGGCACACCGAATGGAAAACGCTGGTGTTTTTTATAATTGTATTATAATAAACATTTTATCATTTTCTCGATACGAATTGGAAATTGTTGAGAATATTCCTATAAGACTACTATTGGCAAAAGGCAAATCGGAGTATATTGTATTTAACTTTTAATCTAATCGAGTTACTTTTTATTCATAATTAATTTTTAACATTCGAAGTCGACAAAATAGATATAAAAATGTATTAAATGAAGGAGTTTTGAAAAATATTGCCTGGCCTTACTTTTTTTTTTAATAATTTAATTAAATTAACGAAAAACTTGGATGCGATTATTATTTATTATTTTGTCGATTAAATATCATCGAATATATTAACGTTTAATTCACATGATGTTTTATTTTTTAGGCATAGCCATTGATAAATTGTATAGTCAATATGTATGTATATATATAAATGCATAGAACAATATACATTTTTTTTTTTAAAACAAAATTTTTAACTGGTTATTTTTATACATATATATTTGGATAAAAATTATGTAATTATTGTAATTATATACTCTTATGTAACAATGAGTTTACATTTTTCCGACGAAAAAACAACGAATTACGGAAAATGTACTATACGTCTTAATGTATGTTAACAAATTAGGGAGAAGATTTATCTCTCTAATTGCTTATAATTTGTACATACAATGTTTAAATTAATAAACTCGGTGAGACGTATGTACTTAATTCTTTTTTTTTAATATAAAATTTCTCAATAATTTAATTACATATACAATTAAATAGGTAATGATAATTATAATAAATTATAAAATCTATTGCCAGGACACAAGTTTTTATTTTTAAATAAGAAAAGAATTTTTGTTCGCCTATATATAGTCACCGTAGACATTCATTACGATACTGTTATATTGTTGCTTATATATTCGTATATGGACCAATGTTGTATGTGTTTTATTGAATCCCCAAAAAAAAAAAATTATTAATTCAATTTTAATGTTTGAACCTGTTTTTGCAATATCTAAATTATTCCTGTATTGGAAGGTTCGTGCAGGAAAATCTCGATTCTTGACAAGAATGTTAACAGAGCTCAAAATCAGATGAGCTTAAAACACCTTTCCAATGTCCATAGCTCCGTGTCCATCCTTCCATTTGAAGGCTCCAAAACTCTTCTTGAAATGATTTATTTCCGAAAAGTCTCCGGATTGGAGCGCGTATTGAACTCTTATTATTTTACTTTATTTATTTTAGTACATACATCATACAGAACGCATTTTGGGAAAACTTACAGTAAAAAAAGTAAACATCAGGCCATTGCCTGGGAGAAATGTAATTATTTCCGTTTGGAAGTTCACTCGTTTTCAGGACTTTAATACTGCAATGGAACACTTCGGGAAGTTCTTATACTTGCTACTCACTGACAATTCACTGACACGATTACAAACACGCTGTATATATATATATATATATATATATTTATGTAATGTTTTTTCGAAATTTTAACGTTCTTATAAAGTATATATAATTTTTTTTTTTTTAATATTACGCTTGAAAAGTAATTGTGCATGATATTATACATCGATTATTGAATTCGTACTGGTAAGAAGTTTCAAAATATTTTATTACTCGAATTATGCGCTGCTATAAACACTTAGAGCAGCAGAATAATAATAATAATAATAATAATAATAATTGATTGGATTAAACACACGACGCACGCATGGGTCGTGAATCAAACGTGTGTGCGGCGGAATGGTGAACCTTGAAAATTACATAACGTAATACCTAATTCGTGTTTAATCGATTATAAAATGAATTATGTTTTACTTAAATATTTAAAATTATTCGTTAAACGAATTATTTTTTGTTCCACGAATAATATCAAAACACGTGAATTGATTTTTTTTTGTACGTTGTACCTATAAACGTTAGTATTATATTATATATTGAGGTCGTATTATGCATGCCAATGTGCTTAAACTGAAAGGTCATACTGAGATGAATATTATATGTACGTAACATTACGTGGACGGGTATTCGTTTCCTGTAGTAATAATAATAATCTGCAGCGATATTTTCTCAACGGTTAATAAATTGATTAAAATATACTTTTGCAATTCGAAGAAAAGAAATTTTAAATTGTACAAGTCGCACGGATTTCAGACTAGCTGAATCCCTGTTGTGCCCGATGACGCGCGTGTGCCTTGTAGAATCAAAATTTGTCGGATCGCAGCCTCCGTTCATACTTGTAATTTATAAATAACAGAATAAAAAAAAAAATAATTGAAAATAACGCTGGAGGGCTTACGTTAAAATTGAAAAAATTGACTGGAAACGTATTAACTAATAGAATTTTTATAAATATATATTTTATTGAAAACATTATTATATCAATACGCTGTGTATTATGATTATTATTATTATTTAATTTCGAAAAACTTGAATTACCTCCAGTGCGGCGCATATAGAATTTTTTTTGTTCCAGGCAAATTTTTAGTTTAAACCACGGTTTAAGATACTATAATAACCTTACCTAGGTTATTGCAAACGTATTAATTCACCACGTATATAAATTATTATTCCCTCTCCCCTCCGCTCATTGTATTAGCAGAAAATTCTTATTGTTTTATAATGTAGGTATATTTAATATTATTATAGTTATATATTTCTCTATAGCCCCTTAACTACCAGTGCGCCACTTTTTAATTTTAAATTAACAGTTAATTATAATTTATCCGCTCGGTATAATATTAGACGTCATTTTATTATTATTTATTGCCGTTCGGATATCACGACACGAAATCGGAAGACGTCTGATCGAAAGAGGCGGCAAAAGAACGTTCGTTCACGGCGTCACGGCATGCGCGTTTCGTATCGGCGCGGTGATAACGTCTGTCGGTCAGTCGGCGGCGGCTGACAATATTTTTATCATTTTATTTCACCGTCATCGCCGCACGTAGACATAATATTATATGTCTATGCCGCCGCACGAGTGCAGTAGACATATAAAAAAACAACAATTGTTTTTATAAAATCGTTTGTGGCCATAGGTGATAGGTCAATTATTATTACCCTACTGTACACGCTTATCGGCGCATGCATATAATAGTTTAACATTCTTTTCAATAATTATTTACGTTTGTTCGCCCGTTTATATTGGTTTTAGATTTTTTTTTCTCGTTAAATCTACGCGTCTCAGTGGTTTGGCGTGCCGTCAAAATTGATTCGACAGCTCAAGAAACGACACTACACGTTACCAAGTAATTACTACTATAATTCGTCGAGTATTTATTATGTGAAATTCGTTAACAACAAAGGCATTTGGTCTTTTACAGTTAAAAAAACAATGTTTATAGTTATTTTCAAAACAATTGAGAATAATTACGTTACGTGTTCTATGAACAATATTATAGCTAAAGTATTAAATTTACGCCGTGTCTTTCGGATTTTCGGACATTTTTTTTTTGACATTTGTTTGAAACCTATTTACTTCAACTTTGTAAACGTTCGCGGTTTCGATTAGTTTTCGAATTAGGTACGGACGCTTGAAGTAACTTGTCACTGTTAAACAACGCTAATTTCTATATTTCAAACATTTTACTCATTATCGTATTCTATTTAGTACCTATATAAATTCCAGTAGAAATTATAATCTGACATTAGGAGTTTTGATTGACTTTAGTACTATCTGTACCATGTGTTTTTATATAAAATTATTACGAATTTTTACTATTGAAGTAATTAATTGCCTATACAAATTAGTTATTTAAGACTAGGTTTTAATTATAAATTAATTAAATGTTATCAATTACAGGAGCCTACAATGGTTTCTGAATCAGAAATGAAGTGTATTTCCAACAGTAAAAGTTTTGGAGGTTATCAAAAAGTGTATGAACATTTCAGGTAATTATTTTTATTAATAAAAATAAATATGTTGTAAATAGTGTTGTTGTCATCCATTGTATCGAAAAATGTAACGATTCAATATTTTTGTTTTCAGCAATTCTGTGCAATGTAACATGAAATTCGGCATTTATATTCCTCCTAGTGAACACGAAAATGAAAAATTTCCCGTATTGTTTTATCTGTCAGGTCTTACATGTTCTGAACAAAATGTTATTACTAAATCGGGGTTCCAAAGATTTGCTGCTCAATATAAAATAATTTTCGTTGCTCCTGACACCAGTCCTAGTAAGTTAACTTTTAACTGATGACATAATTTCTTATGTAAAGGTTTAAACATTTTTATTACGATTTATAGAAGTGAATGAAAAATAAATTCAAATATTAAATTTGAATGATAACATAATACGATTTTATTTATTAAAACAATATAAAAAAAAAATTACGAATATCTGATATTTTTTCCCAAAATTGATCTGTGATCTATCAAGTTCAATATAACAAAAGTTAATTTAATAATACTCTGGCAATAAATATAAATATTAAGTATTATGGTAAAAGAACGAAAAAAATATTAGTCAGGAAATATAAATCATCGTCTTCCAAAGTCGAACAAGACATTTGATATAAAAGAAAATTTATGTAATAAATATTTTTAAAACTGAACTTGTAATAATAATACATTTACAGTTTATAAGATTTTATAGTTAAATTAAGTAAATGGTATAATAGTATTGTTTACTATTAGTAATTAATAAATCAATATGTATCGATTTTTATAGGAAACTGTAACATCCCCAATGAAGACGAAAAATGGAATATCGGTAGTGGTGCATCCATGTATGTGAATGCTACACAAGAACCTTGGAACAAACACTACAAGATGTTTACTTACATTACTGAAGAACTCCATCAACTTGTACAAAACAATTTTCCAGTTATACCCAATAAAATATCTATTACCGGACACAGGTTATTTTTGTTACCTATACGAATATAATGTAATAGTGAACATTTTTTAAAATTATTATTTTTGTTTGTGTAGTATGGGTGGACACGGAGCACTGTTATGTTCTATACTCAACCCAGGTAAGTATAAATCAGTGTCTGCGTTGGCACCTGCTTGCCACATTTCCGTTTCGCCTACATTGATTAACGGGTTAAAAACATTGGTTGGCGAGGATGAGGAATCTTTGCAAAAATGGGATCCAACTATTTTGGTTAAAAATTATGATGGTCCTGAAATGGAAATATTAATACACGTGGTCAGTATTTTAAATTAACAAATTTATATTAATTATATACTTATATGTGTTTATATATATATATATATTGTTTTACAGGGTACTGAAGATGAATTTCTAAAAGATGATTTACTGATTAATGATTTTGTCGAAGCGGCTAATGAGTGTAAAGGTAATAAAATCAAAACTAAAGTATTTTATGAAAAAGACTATGATCATTCATATTATTTTGTATCAACATTTATTGAAGAACATTTTAAATTCCATTCTTCTAAATTATCTTTGTAAAATAGTGTAAACAATTATATTTTCATTATTATTGGCAGTAAATGATTAAAATTAGTAGAATACACACTGTATAATATTATTAAGTAATTCTATTGTCTTACAAACTTTGAACGATTTATTAACTGTATAAGGTTATCTACTTATATATGAATCTCATTGTTTTTCCAGTATGAATATTGTAATAGTATTTAAAGTGGTTTGACTGTTTGATTAATTATTTGAATTTTAAAAGCTAAAAATAAAAAAAAAATTGTATATTAAATTGTATTTAAATTATTCGTCCGAATTAAAATTAATTTTATACAGTTTTTTTACAATACTATACTAACGTAGTATTTACTTCAAGGCTATATACATAAAAACGTGTTTTTATGTTTTTGATGTAACTTACATATCTAATGTATTTATTTTACATTAGTATATATTATAAACAACAAAAAAACATGTGTATATGCATAAAAATTATAAATTAAAAAATATTGTTGATATACCATTGTGTTCTGTAAACATTTTGTTTTTAACAAACTGAAATATAGGTAGCATAAAACTATAGTCTTTTATGTAAGACATATTTATTGACATAATTTTTAATTATATATAAACAAAATTTGATTGATTAAACATAAAATATATTTGTATAATATATTCACACGTGAGTCAGAAACGGTGTATTTTTTTTGTATCATTTTAGACACCTTAAATAAATATTCAAATACTTACGGCTTAAAGTGAACCAAATTTAATTTTTATTAAAGATTTGAATTCATTGGCTTTTTTTTATGTTATAGAAATTGATGAAATACACTCATCATTAATAATTATTTATTAGTTATTTAACCTATCTAATAATTTCAGAAAAAAGTGCTTTTCCGATTCTCTTAAGAGCCACGCCGAATGTGTCTTCTTGTGTATGTTCAATGGATAACATAGTAAAATTCACACTACTTAATTTTTCAATATTTCGGCGTTTGGATTGAATTTAGAGATTAAATATCGAGTGTTTATATATATATATATATATATATATATAAATATATATATATAAATATAAAAATATCGATTGACAAAGAAATTGCAATAGGTTTTAAGATTAAAAATTCTTTTTTTTTTTTTAAATAGCTGTAATTTTTTTCAAACGATGTTTTACGATAACATTATTTTATTTGAAAACGCACTTAAATTCAACACCACAAATTCTATTCTGCATAACATTATTATTTGTATTTTGCTCTGTATTGCTTGTCAAACGGATTGGTACAAAA
Source organism: Chaetogeoica ovagalla (assembly GCA_032441825.1). Classification (NCBI taxonomy): domain Eukaryota; kingdom Metazoa; phylum Arthropoda; class Insecta; order Hemiptera; family Aphididae; genus Chaetogeoica; species Chaetogeoica ovagalla. The sequence continues at coordinate 9,187,827 of CM063737.1, forward strand.
AAAATATGTGTGTGTTACATCACCTCAATAGGATTGAAAACTACCATCCTGCTACCGTTTTATTGTGTGTTCACGAATTTATTTATATACGTTTTGTATGTTGTGGATTAAATTGAATATCGAGTCAATGTAATATTTAAATGTTTCTATTCTTATTACGTCACATAGTGTTCTAATATCGGTGGTGCGGTGTTTTATTTATTATGTTGTGTCATGTCGAAAATGACCTATGCGGCGTGCAGTTCCAGAAGCGAATTCTAACAATGTAATGCCAGGTAAGTCCCCCTTACCTGGCATTACTCCCCGTCCCTCCCCCCACAACAAGTAGTAATGTTCTTGTAATTTTGTAAATATATATAATATATATATATATATATATAGGAGCATGCACAATACGATACGACTGAAGAAGAAAAAAGTATGTGTTTTAGTTTTTTTTAAACTACCGGGTGGTTATTGTTAACGATTGATCGTCACATGAAATACGATGTACAATCATGATATTATGATATATTCTATTCTGTAAATTTTTCAAATTTGAATCCGTTTTTTATTTTTTATGAGGTTTTCAATCCGGCGGATTTGCTTGTAATTGGATTTATAACGATTTTGAATTTTAATGAGTCAATTGCAGCAGTTGTCTTTATTTATTTATACCTACTCGTTTTTAAAAATAATATAACAACTAAAACCGCTCGCTATAATATCGGTTGTTAGTAAATGTATTAAAATTTATTTTAGATTTTTATCACTCTTATCCACGAGAAGCCGACATTGCGTCACTCTGTTACCGTTGCTGCTTTTAATGTATTTAAGGAACAAAAAAAAAAAATCAAAGTTGATCGAAATATTTTAAAGAGTAGCAGTTAGATGGTCTCCAAATTCGTTTCTATTTTTATTATACAAAAAAATATTAAAAATTCAGATTTATAAATATTTAAGTATAAAGTAACGCACGTATTTAATCAGTTCAGTATTTGAAATAAAATATGTTCGTAGATGTTGACGAGACGAGACGTGTACAATGAGGATACAAAATATGAAATTGTCTCTTTCTCGTACTTAACTTTTACCTGAAAATTATTATGGCGCAAAATACTTACGGATTAGTCTGTGGTTGTGGTTCATTTTATCAAAATTTTGGATTAAAATAAAAACAATTTCAACCCACGCTGAGTTTCTTTTTATCTTTATACTCTACACACACAAAATATGAAATTATTTTGATGTATTTTTCGAAAATATCCACGTTGTCCAATTTTGTTCTGACGTTTCGAAACCGTTACAGGTTCAGCGTCTTCAGAGAAAACGTAGCTTAGACGTCTGACTGTCGTCACTGCACTGTGTGGTCCGCGTCTTTCTGACTAATGACTTGTCCGGTGGCCGCGAAAAGGGCTGTTTTTAAGTCGAATCTTTCTGTGTTCGGTTAGATTGCATGTGGTCAGGAGATCGTTGTATAAATTATGGTCTGGCCACCGAGTTGATAGCCGTTTTAAACGCCCGTGGATGCACCACGCGGAGGCGATCTATATCTTTGCACCTCTAAGTTGCTCAGCTCTTGGTCTGGTCTATCCAGTAACTGATTAATGAGTACACCCTTTTGGCTTTAAAGCGCCCATATGTCAAAATTTGATAACCAATTTAAACATCACCATGAGACTAATTTCTGGCACAATAAAATCGATTCCGACTCACTAGCTCCCCTCCCCCCCCCCCAAATACTGTCAGCAATTGCCACCCCCACACCACTTCGAAGAGCGAATGTCTTGATTAAAGAGTTATCAAAAATATGCCTCAACCACGAATTGCCTGTGGACACTTTCATTGACGATGCGGTCGAAAGGCCAATGTTTAAAATATCCCTTAGGAGGCGCGCGTCCGCTGGTTAATTCAGAAAAACGTATTATGCGTTACCTTCATCGTTATGCGGCGAACCGGAAACGCGGATAATATTATGTAAACGCGCGTAAATATGCGAATACCCATAACTTTATTACCTCGGTAATATATTAGCGGCGGTTAGGCGTTATATGAATATAATGGGAAGTGTTTGTCCGAGTTCTTATTTCAATTCGACATCGCAGTATTAAGCCCGTGCGACCTGCAGTGCTCAACCCCCGTGTCGTTGAATATTTTCCCGATTGCGTCACAGTCAGTGAGTGAACGTCATTGTATATTTTTTATATTATTATATCGTTGGTCTCGACCTCGCACGAGCGCTCCCGTCGCACTGTCGCAAAGTCGACACGAAGGGCACGCACGGTTGTTCGGCGGCGTTCTGTTATCGAACGAGAGAGAACGCCGCTGAACGACACACACACACACGCACTCACTGCCGGGACGATACGTTGACGACAGTCGTACGGCAGGCCGGTCGTCGAACGGACGTCGTGCGCTTACCGGGCGCAGAGGTATTGTTGTCGTCGACACCGCCGCCGCCGCACAACGTGCCCGTTACCCACCAAGCGGCGAGAATGAAACAACAATTGGACCTGGTGTCGGACAACCGGTGTTTCGACGGACAACAGAAGGTGTACGAACACGACAGGTAATTTTATTTTTTTTTTTATCTCGTATGAGAAATCCCGTCACCGACCACCGGCCGGGTTATCTGATAAACGACGATAAGGAAATCGCATAATCCAAGTGTACTTCCGAAATGACGCCGCGCGCTATAATTGGCGTATAGTTTTTCTTTTTTCGCTGAAATTTATCGATTTCAATTATTAATATTCCCAGCCGTCGAATTCCAGAGCGTTTTCTCTCTTTTTCTTTTAATTTTTTTTTTTTTCGAACTCGTTAATATCGGTCTCATCGGTCGGATGATAAATTCCAGTAAATCTCACCGCGAGATGGATTTCCTATACCGTAGACGCAGAAATCGTCTTTTCTGATGACGTACCTGCCAGCGTGTTCGGTTTCCTATGCAGAACGGCTGTTTTTAAACCGCGCGAGAAGTTCAAAAGGTAAAAAAGAAAAAAAGGCGAAAGGCGTGGGAGTGCTGCTATTCCTCGATCGATTATTATTACCCACTCTTTTCAGTGTTTTTACTCATTTTTCTTTTTTTTTTTTAAAGTTCAATGGCGCTCGCCCAATATAATATTATTATAATCACGTTCTCGCGTAACTCTAAATCTTCCGTAATCATTGAACACCTCTGTTTTCTCTTTGAACGCATTTCCCGAACTATTGATTCGCTCTTATGTGCGCTCTAAACATTTATCAAACGGCTCCTCTCGCATAAAACCGTATTCATATTTTTGTTAACATTTAGACGAATTATTATTTGTAAATGTTTATTGCCATCCGGGACGCAAGCCCGTTGTAAATTTAATATATTGTAAAATTCGAGTGAAATTATTTTTTTAAATTTTTTTTTACTAGATAGGTTTATTTATTATACAGTCTATATATATATATACTTCCTTATAGTAACTTCGTTTTGTTTGTATATTATAAATAGTTGTGGGGTAACGCATCCGGAATGTGTAAACGTTTTTTTTTTTTGATATAACGATTGCCAATATTATTATTATTATTATTATTATTATTATTAAACAATTTGTTTTTCGTTATTTATATAGAAATGTATTATTCACGAATTTTTACTTTTCGTTTTTTTCGCGTGTTTTTTTTCTATTCTTTCGTTTGTTTAATTTTTTTTTTTTTTTTTTTGTTTACTAATTTTCTTAATTTTAATATTGTTTATTTGTACGGGATATTGTAAGTACACGTCATGTCGTTCAAGTGTCTTGTGTTGTGTTAATGTCGAGAAGACGATTCATTATTTCCAATAGATTTTTCACGGAAATACCTCTTGTAGTAATTATTTGACGATTCGCGCACCTCCTCGTGGTGTCCAAGGCGGCGGGCCGTCAACGAATCCAAGTTAATTTCAAATAATTCATAATATTTTTGTTTTCTTTTATTTTGCGAACCAAATTCGTTAACTTCGAGTCGATTAACTCTATACGACACCATCGAGGGCATCTGAAAATCACGATATTCTTCTCCGTGTGTATACGTTTCTGTTTTAAAACATAAATACGTATTATTATTTAATTTATATTTCTTTAAAGAAAAAAAAACTGTTTTTATTTTGTTTAACGATTTTGCGTATTCGATGATTTTCGTGTGAATTATATAATATTTAACTTTTAAGTTAAAAAAAAAAAAAAATTTGAAATTAAAAACATTATATTAAACTCTTTTAATTTGACGTAAAGAGTTAAAAAAAAAAAATAATTGATTTTCCAGTCTTGTATTATAAATTATAACTCGTAGTAAATTTGAAAGAGTTTTTTTTTCTAATGCCACGGGAACGAAGATTCCCGGAATATTATTATAGATAATGCGATTAATCGACGATGATATTTTTACAATTTATTCCGTGCAGTTATGTTACGTTTTATTGAACACGTCTGTATTTCTCAAGTATATTTAAATTACGATATTTTATTATTGTCGCTTTTTTTTTTCTTGTAAGGATATTATTATTATTTTAATCGTTCGACTAATGCGAGTAATGACTGTATTTGTATAATGTCACGCATTCTGCAGCGATGCGTTAGATAATGTTTTAAAACGATTTCTCTGAACAGAAAATTTAATGTCTTTTATCATTCCGGACGACTCGAGTTAGTTGTTATATTGTGTAACGCGTGCAAAATCATTTCCACATCGATTCGCGTGAAATAGAAAGTAAAATACTTTAGGAACTCTCTCTATTATATGTGTACCCAAACTATTTATTTGTTTTTTCTTTTATTGAAATAAATATTACGTGGTACGTGTAAAATTGTAAGTTTACTACGTTCGCGAGAGTCTTGAAACCCGTTCGCTGTAAATCCATTTGATTCTATCAATTCTTCTCTTTTATTCGGAAATAATATTATCGATTTCCGTAAAATACGTTGTTATGCCCGTTATGACGATGATTGCACGCTACGTGACAGACCATTTTTCAATCCACCACTTTTATGTAGTAAAATCGAAAAATTCTGTTTCGGTTGGAATTAGTTTTTTTTTTCTTAATTAAAAATATTATGTAATCGCTGACTTATTACTTCATCGAAGTGAATGAAACGATGCTGAACGTCGTTTCGTTTACTAAATTAAAAGAAAAATTATTATTTTAATTTATCTTGAAAATTGTTGAAAACAAAAGTATACCCGAAAGAATCGATGAAATGAGTCGGCCGTGAATTTTTCTTCAGCTGTCTGTTGTAAGACACAATAATAATATCTTACGAATTTTCGTTTTTTTTTCTGTCACGTTTTTTTATGTACTTACCAAGGACCCCGTAGCCAGAGGAGATTAGACTTTTCTTCCTCCTTTCCAAAAATTTTTGCTTAAAATAATGATTTATATTCTATTATTACTTTATTTCATATTTAAACTTTTAGCCTCCCCCCCTCCCCAAAAAAAAACATTTTTTTTTTTTTAATTAACGGCCTTTAAAATAATTTATTTTTTTAAATAATGATTTTTTTTTTAAAAAAAAATTAAATATTCCCAAATAAATTTAGCATGAATTATGTATGAAAATTATTGTAGAATTTTTTTTTTTTTTCTAAAACCGTGCTGAAACACAATATAAGTATGTATAATAATATACGTTACATGTGCAGAAGCACGTTACAATGTGCACTAATGATTACCTGGTATACGTTATTGGTTACTGTATACGTTATATACGTATTTATAATGTTCATAGTGTTTTACAAAAAATATACTACACCGTCCGTATGCGTAAAAATAACAACGACAGTGACAATAATTGAATCGTTTATTTCAGAAATGACACATGTTACATTTTTATGATTTTAGGAATAACGCAAAAAACTGTTTAATTAAAAAAATGTTGCTTATAAAAATCTATAAAAAAATATATATTGTCGGTTTTTTTTTTTACATATATCTTAATTGTACATGTACTGTTCCTTCACAAAAATATGCATCTAGGAATATTATACAAAAATCCACTATAATCCCAAACCCGCTAAAAATGTTACATGTGTGTCGTTTCTGAAACAACCGGTTCAATTTATTTATTCTTATAATATAATGTTCCGTCATTAATAATAAAATATGATTTATCAGTTATATTTACTTACTTACTTAAGTTTCTGGTATTAATAATCTACGAAGAAACAAACGATTACAGTAATAGAACTTTACGCAATGTATTCATTATATATTAAAATTCCATTGCGGGAAATTAATTTTCACAGATAAATTGATAATTATATAATATAATTTATATTATTACCTAATACCCGATTCGGTGATTTTTAAATAAAATGGTATTTTATCATTCACACATTTCTATAGATATGTGTGTGCTCGCGTATTACCACGAAACGATTTATCTTTAAAAAAAAAAAAAAAAAGTCAGTCGAAGATAATATAATATGAACATTTTCACACGTTATTATGAAGCGATACATAGGAAATATTCGAACGATAATGTAATGGTGTACACAGGGCCGGCCCAAGATACGGGCGAACCTGGCGGTTGCCCGGGGCGCCTTAGGGCCCCAGACAAACGACCAGCGAAAGCCGGACATTTTTTTTGTTTTCAGTCAAAACGCTAGTCATCTATTCTGAATCCGATCACATTCCAAAATAGCAAAATATTATGAAAATATGAAATAATTAAAAATCACTATGCACTAAAAGAAATAATAATACATTTATCGATAATTGTGTCCGAATAATTATTTTATCCAGAATTTTATAAATATAAGTCGTTTTAAACAATACCTATATGTAAAATAGTATATTGAATATTTTTTAAGGGCGCCTTATAAAAATTTGCCCCGGGGCGCTATAATACCTCGGGCCGGCCCTGGGTGTACACCAGTTAATGAATAATTCATTCTCAAACTTTTTGGTATTTCAGCGTGTATCATTTGAAATTTAATTCTTTTGAAACGAAGATTACAGGTCTGTATTTAGGGGGGGAGGGAAATGGGAAAAATTGCTCCTTGATAAAAAATTTTAAATTAAATTTTTTGTCGTTGTTGGTGGCGGAGGAAAGGGGTATGGTTCAGCGGCGGCTTACTTTTTTTTTTTTGACAATATAATAATTAAAATTTCTTTTACTATTTTATATTTATTATCAAATAATTATTAATTGAAAATATAATATAATATATATGTGTTATTTAAGAATTTGCCAAGAAGAAATGTATAATTAAATATTTTTGTTAACGTTTATAACAATTAATGATTAAAAAATAATATAAATATTCATATATTATTATTTATCGAAAGGTATATATATATATAAATAATAATAAAAATGTAAACAAATTATATTTTATTCTATTAAAAAATTTGACATATTGTTTTTTAATATTTTTCTAGTGCCGTGTTAAATTACCGTATGCGATTCGGCATATACATACCACCAAATTTAGAAGGACCCGCTCCAGTATTATACCTTTTGAGTGGTATGTCATGTTCCGAACAGACCTTTATACAGAAGTCGGGGTTTCAACGCTGGGCGTCACATTACGGCATCATCGTGGTCTCGCCCGACGTTTCTCCTAGTGAGGATTTGGTGTTGTAACGGCACGAAATTAATAAAATTAATTGTTATTTGTGATTTAAAAAATTTCAGGGGTTATGTTAGGAGATGCAAAGAATGAAATCGAACTCAAAGGCTTGTCGTTCTACGTAAACGCGGTGAAAAAGCCGTGGAGTAGAAATTACCAAATGTATTCATATGTGAATGAAGAATTACCCGGTATTATTCAGGAACATTTTAATGTTAAAAAAGATAGACAATCCATCATGGGACACAGGTATACTTATATAATACAAATGCTTAAACGTAAAAATTTGAATAATGTTAATCAATTTATAATCAATGGTTTGTTTTTAAATGTACAAGTATTGGCGGAAATCCGAGGGGGGGGGGGGCTTGGGGGACTTAGTCCCCTCAAAAATTAATTATAGTAAACTTAACCCCTCTAAAAATAGACCCCTATACTTTATAAGTAAAATCATTAAATTTTAAAAATTTTTAAATAAATTATTGCTATTATATCTTATTTTATAAGTAAAAACAATTAAACATTTGTATTCATAAACAAAATAATAATATATAAATGTGTTTCATAAAGTAAGTAAGTGCTTACTGCTTAACAATATTATTTATGTGTATTGTGCGAATTAATCAATTAATTTAAAATTATAATTAATTCAATAATGGCTAAAAGTGTTTGATATCTTTAATATTAAAAAACAAAAATTAGTTGTTACTGATTCCTCATCAATAACAAACACTAGAATCTGAAAATGAACAATTAAATATTGCTATATTAATTGATATAATTACATAAAAAAGTATTGACAATAATGTAGATGAAAACGGTGTCATTTCTGACTTAGAAACTTTAATAACACGCCCTGTGCGACTAATTTTAACAGTAAGTACAAATGTAGGTAAACAGAGTTTAAGTTGTTATGTTATAATTTAAATAATACATATTGCGGTCATATCTATGTAAAATAAACGAGTAAACGTGTAAACGAGTGTGGAACGGGGAAAAATGAATCCTTCATTTCATTGAAACATGCGAAATAATATTAATAATATTAAATTTAGCATACGTGCATACGATTGATCGTTTGGTCAGCGTCAGACTAAACACCCGCGTATACCGACAGAGCGCGCTCGTCGAACGCATTAAAACCGGAAAAGAAAGTAGTCACCAGATAGCGGCACGACAAAAAACAAGGGGGGGGGTAGACACGCAGACGTATAAATAGCGGTCCGTTATCGACGGACCGCTCAGTCTTGCCACGGCAAGTAAACGCCGTGGTTACACTATTTTTGCCGCGTTCAAAGCTGAACAACGTTGTTCGCGTTTGCCCGCTATGGCTACACGCTTTAAGGTGTGTGTGTGTGTGTGTGTGTGGGTGGTAAAGTAGGAGTAGCTGCTAGTTAGTTGGTTAAAATGCCTAAAAATATCTGTTTACGCTAATGGATAAAACAGAAATGTTAAGCCCCCCACGGATGTGACCAAATATCCGCTTATGTGTACAAATACCTAAACTATCACAGAAACACGTTCGTAAAACACACTCGTGCCGCAGTTATGTGCATTAAAGTCCATTAGAGTTGAAACAAATTCATTAAAATATTATTTTTATTGTTGAATATAGTTTATTTTTTTATGCAATATTTTCCAAATATCATTGAATTTATAAATTTTTCTTTTTATCTAATCCATTATTAGTTAATTAGTCTAATATACGTCATTAGTTATGCGTATACTTAGTTACATGACATTGTTAAACAATAATTTTATATCATTATGTTATTGTGTTTCCAGTATGGGAGGCCATGGAGCGTTGATAAGCGCGCTGAAAAATCCGGGCAAGTTTCGTTCAGTGTCGGCTTTCGCTCCAGCTACCAATCCATCTCAAACGACTCCTATATTTAATATATTTAAGTATTACTTTGGAGACAACACGAAAGCAATGGAGGAATGGGACGCTACATGTTTAGTAGCCAATTATAAAGGACCAGAGTTAAACTTGTTCATACAACAAGTAAAAATTGACACCACAATATATTGATATAACATAATATTATCAGTAATGAGACTTTCCATTTACATTTGTTGTTTTCGTCTATTTAACATATAACATTTTAAATTGTATGTTAAGATTTTGAATTTAATTTAGAGTTTAAACGTTTATTATTGAAAAGAGGAGAATATTGTTTTGGAATGATGTCTCATATTATGACAAATAAATTATTGCTACTTTTGTAATTTACACTTATTTTATTAAACAATATTCTCCTCTTTAAATTCGGTAATAATATTGCGCTTAATTTATAAATTAAACTCATACGCCATAGTCTTAAGATCAGCGTAATGTGATTTCGTTATGTTGTTAGGTAAAGAAAAATAAATATAGATGCAACGTAGTATTCTTAAATATCGATTCAGTATTTTAGAATCACAAATTTATATTAATTGTTTTTTTTTTTTTTTGTAGGGGACTGATGATCAATACAAAGATGATTTAAAATTGGAAAATTTTATTATTGCCTGCGAAAAGGCAGGAGTTGCGATTTCAGCAAATTTTGAAGAAGGATATGATCATGGATTTTATTTCATATCGAGTTTTATAGAACAGCATTTCCATCACCATGCACAATTTTTATGTGATTCTTGATAATTTATTAAAATTTGTTTTATTTTTAAATAATATTTATAAAAATCGGTGTTTGAAAAACATATTATTCGAAGAAATTTATTTAAATATCTCATTAACACCTACACATTTTGTAGCGCTTAATTAGCAAAACACCACACAGACAAACAAAAATGTAGTAGTAAAAATCGCTTTAATCGGTTGTCTTTAATTTTGTTAAACTCTATGAAAATATATTTTATGCACTCATTATTTTATAATAATTATGATCATTTTCAGAAATAACAAAAGTTGCCAACAGTTTTTTTTCCGGTTTAAAATACATTTTTATTTAAATTATTTTTTGAGAATATTACATTACTGGTATGCTTTTTTTCGAATATAAAGTATAATATATTCCTTAAAGTTTTATGAACATAATAAATATGATGTATTAACGAAACTTTGTTATAAAGGAAAATCGGTAATAGAGGGATGCAAATTTTGAAAACGGATTTGAATTCAGTATGAAATCATTTCAAAAATGTTTATATCATTTTTAAAATTTTGTTTTTATTTTTTTTTAGTAATTAATAAAAATACAATTTTTTTAAATCAAATTCATAACATTTAGATAGAGTTTCTTTTCATAATTATTATCGTTTCACTCAATGTTGTACATTTATTGTTGGACAAAATAATTGTTACCCAATCGTTCGTCACCCTGTCGTTGTAAATGAAAATTTTTATTTTAATTATTTCATTAAATAAATCAAATTACCTGAGAATTTTATTGACATTGTGATGATAAAGTGCAGTGTCCCAGTAATGCAGATATCACTGGTTGGCCCGTATCTTTTCCTAATTTTTTCGAAAGCCAACCTAAAGATACGCTACACAAAACAAATTTTACAATTTTTATTACTCGAACTGTAAAATATGCATTAAATCTAAAGTCTAGTTTTGGACTTAATATGGTATAAGATAAATAGTAATAGGAAATAGAGTAAACAGTGTTTAATTTCGTTGTGGTAACATGTTTGGATGTTTTTTATGGTGGATGATATAGAATATATATATATATATATATATATATATTATATATGTCATGTCCACAAGCAAAATTAAGTTGATATTGGAGGTATTGTGGATACTAATATTTTATAATATCACTTCAATTTTTTTATTAGTTTAATAAATGTTAAAAGTCAAGTTAATTTTGATTAATGCGCTAGGTACTTCAATTTGACATTTGACTTAAATTTTTGTTTTTTTAAACTTGGCTGTTAACTTTTGAAGTTAAACAAATGTCAATGAGTTGATATAATATATATTTTTTGTTGATATCTAATAATAATTAATTTAAATTGTGCCTATGTGGTCATAATATCACAGAAGGTTGAAAATTATACACCTGTTATACTTGTTAGAAATAACTATACGTGTGTAGATATTTGTGCAGATTTTATTTTAAAGCCACGTTCATACTTTGAGTAATTAAATTTTTGGAAAAACTATTTAGCATACTTGTAAATCAATTTTCTCGGCATTAGGGTCGTATTCGTAACTCTAAGCTAATTTGTATTAGTTAGTTTAAATATAATATTTTATATACAAAAAATTAATTACTTCAGCTATAATTTTAATTTATCAACTATATATATATATATATATATATATATATATAAATGTGAATTTTTTTTTTGAAAATTGTCGAAAATGTTGACATTTTTTTTACTTATGTATTTAGATGACAAAATATTGGTTAAAATGACTTATTTTTAGAATAGAATTAAATTAATAAAAATAAAAGACTGCTGCGGTGGGCACTCACTTCCAGATAGGCAACAATTTGGAACTGAAGTTGACGCCGGTCTTAACCAGCCATTCGGATCTTCGGCACAGCTGTTTGACTTCATTGCAATCCACGGGAATTCCGTCCACGTTGGCTATCATGTTATCCATAGCGGACACCGCGATCCACGCTAGCTCGTCGATTTCTGAGATGACGGGGTTGTCGGGGGCGTGTTTATCGTCTCTGGACACGCTCACGCCGAGCAATGGCGATGAGTTCATCATGAGCGTCGCTCCTGATTGTATCTATGAAGAATGATGATAAACGGTGTTATACACAAATTTGGGGACAAGTACAATATTTTGACTATTACCGCTAATTTTTTTTGTATCAATGTTTCAAAGTATCACAATTTTTTTTTATTGTTTTCATATATTATGACCTGATTTATTGATTATAAGCGTTGTCCGTTAGCTATTTGTCAAAACTTGTGTCCTTTGGACAGATTCCCTTTTATTTTAGCTGTCAATTAAATAATGGCGACGCTCTACATTCAGTTCAATACCACGCGATACAATTTGCTGTTTTCCACAGTGATTGACTTTAATATTGGATTAAATTTGTGGGTAATAAAATATTGTTTCGTGATAATATCCAAAATTGTGAAGACAAAAATAAGAATTCATTACTGTAAATGGTAGGTAGGTCCAAATTTTACTTTAGCTTAAATAATTATATTGTTTTCGTGTCTTCATTACTAACTTTTGTAAGTTTTAAATTTTTTTCCGATCAATATTTCTTCAGTTTTATGGCTTTTTAGTCGGTGACCGTGAAGTGAATAAGATTTAGTATTTAACATCTGATTTCGGCAAGTTTACGTTCAAATAGATCGGTTGAATTTTTCTACGGTCACGGACTTTCGATTTTCCGTCAGGGTCCATCTTGTCACGTTTTCTCTATTCCGAGCACAACTGGAACGAATTGTGTCGAGTGTTTTCTAAGTAGGTCTTTTTTATCCTGAACAAACCCCGAGCAAGTCTCTCTAACGCACGTTTTATAATTAATTACAAAGGTTTTTAATAATTTTTGTATAGCCGTTGATCATCATTAATTTTAGACTTCTGCAATGTCGAAATTCAAGTCCTTTGTTTTAGTATCAGAATTATTCGAATTAACTAAGTGTTACCATCACGCTGTAACTGGCCATCGCAGTTTACCTTGGAACAATGATTCGCTTTCGGAACAATCAATTGTTCACCCATTTTATGTCATAAATTAATATATTATTAAATATGGATTTATTGGTGAAATTTAACGGTAGGTCGATCACACATTGGGCTTGTTTTGGAATTAGTTATATTTATTCAAAAACGGATAAGTTTCGATGGATTGCAGTGCAGATATTTATTTAAGTTCGTTCTTAAAAAAATTTTTTTTTAATTCTTTTAAAAAGCAACTGGCGAAAGTCGTCGAGACGTGGTGTAGTAATAATTTAATAATATTATTGATAGATATTTACCGCCATGGCGTCCATGATGAGGTTCATGACGAACGAGCCGAACCCTAAGAACGCGACGGCGGTCAATGTCAGGTCGTACAAGTCCGTCGCCGTAAGTCCTTGTCTCATCGTTTCTTCGTCCGGATTGTTCGTCTCCTCGTCTGGTCCGTCCGGTATTTCCTCTTCTCCAATTGAATGATCCGGACCTAAGTATATCGAAATACGTAGATACATTACTTTATATTATAATTTCGCCCTGAAAATGTAATATAAGCGTTACCTGCATAATATTCATTGTACGTTCGGATTTCGAATAAAATAACGAATATAAGATATAAATTGTTTGATCATACTGTAAATCTTATACGCGAGAGTTTCCGGGGAACCTCTAAACTGGAGTGATTAAATGTATCGCAGCTAGGGAGCTCCCGGCAGTTTTCCTTCAATTCAGAAGTGAATCCGTTTTTGTTTTAAAGGTGCTAGAGCCGATCATTTAGTAAAGTGTAGGAAATTTGATGACGATCACATGATTTCAATGAGCGAAAACGGATTGACAAGAAAACACTTCGTACTTCATGCAGTAATTTTTAAATGTTGATTCGTTTAAAAGAAGACGACTTTTTACAGTTCGCGCATTGGATTCCAGTTTTGGAGAAATTTAGAAAAATCCTAGAAATGTTTAAAAATATTTTTTAGAATAATTACTCAGACAGCTTTTGAAATTTGATTATTGAACATCGGAGTCTAATGCGGCCCGTAAAACGTTTTGTTCTTTCAAAAAAAAAAAAAAATGAAAATAGTTTGAGCTAAAATCGCTTCGGCTCGGACAGTTTTAAAGCTGTTTTCCAATACCAAACATAATAATACTAATTGTAAGTATATTTTGAAGACTCGGTCAGTACTCGAGAAATTATTGTGGAGTTTTTAATAAATTAACGAACCAATGTATTTATATAATAAAAGTGACTGTTGTACATTTCCAAATTAACATTATCAAACGAATTTATTACATATAGGCATTTATTATTAGTACATCGTTGCTTACTACGTTAAAATACCGACGTTAATTTGAGAAAACGAGACGGTTAAATATAAATAGCCGGAAAAAGACTACACAAGAAAATTAAAAATCACGTTGATGTAAATAAAAGAATTTTTGAAAATCGTAAAAAAATTATTAATCGACAAAGCATTTTTAATAATAATAGCTAAAACTATTAATTATTTCATAAAATTTCATTATATTATTATATAATTTAATTTATTTACATTAAATTTATTACGTATAGCCTTATAGAGAAGCTCAAATATTTAAATAAAAAAAAATAATAATTTCATTAAAATCAAAACCGATTTGTTAATTTTTTTTTTTTTTGCGTCTATTTGTTCATTTTCACTAATACACTCACCACCCTACGAGCTTCTTGGTAATTCGTTTTGCTATATTAGGCCGTAACAACGAGTAGTATATTCACCTGACTCCATTGACGGCGGTCCGTAATCCGTCGGAGGCATGAAATGGTGATCGTACGATAAATGCGGCGGCGGTAGTTCGTACGACGAATGCGGTGACGGTAGTTCGTACGACGAATGCGGCGGCGGTAGTTCGTACGACGAATGCGGCGGCGGTAGTTCGTACGACGAATGCGACGGCGGTCCGTACGACGAGTCCGGCGATTCATTGTGCGAAGAATGCGTCGACGGTTTGTGCGACGAATACGGAGACGGGGTCCCGTACGTGTCCGGATGCAAATGGAGCTCATCGTTCGACTTGTCCGGATGGAGCAGTGTTGGAAGTCCGTACGACGATAACGGATGCTGCTGTTGTGACGTAGGCCGCGATTCCGGAAGACCGTAGTGCGACTGTAGGCTCGGCGGCGGCGACGGTTTATTATCGTGTCCGCCATCTAAGTCGTATTGGGTCGAATGACTCTGTGCGATGTCCACGCTGATGGTTTCGCTTGGAAAAGAATCTATTATCATCACGACATATTATAGCTGATGTAATAATACAACATAGGTTTTACCTCTTGAGTAACATGGTTTTCTAATGCGGGAGGAGTAAGTGTGGACGGGTATGCGTATGAATATCCGTCATATATCTGTATGAACGCATACGGATATATGGCACACTGACACAGCGGAGAAAAGGATATTGCAATTGCCGCCATATGTGTAGAATATAAACGGATTAAGCTGAGAGTGTCTCCGGAGAATATGTACCGAATAGGATAATAAACAGCATGAGAGATAATTCGATAGGTCACATATTACGCGAAAGAAGCTTATCCGAGGCAACGTAGGTAATTGTAGCGCACCGGATGAGAGCCAGATGGGAAGCGGAGTGATGATGGTTTGAATCAGAACAGAGGGGTTTATCGCAATGGTTCGATTGCGGTAAACTGCCCAAGTGACCGAGTAAGACTGTTCTGCGCTATTTCCTGATCCGTTTTTTAAATGCGAAACTGGCACATTACATCTAATCGAATCTTATGTTTGTATTAAACGAAAACAGTACGTCAAGTGTAATTTTACACCAAACGAATTAACGCGTGTCTTGAAAAGTGCAGAAAAAAAAAAACAACCGACAGCTTATGTATAGATTGTGTGGTACTGTATAGTAAACAAATCGGTTTCGCGGACGATGTTTCTTCTATGTTTTACGTTTGAACTCGTTTTGGGCGGTTTTTTTTTGTTCTTAAAAACACGTCGCTGTGTACAATTAATTATTGTAATTATTTTAATCGCTATTGTTAAGTCGTCACGCGATGGTGTTTTTACCTTCGTGAGAGTGTTGTTTGGGTCTCTCAGGATTTTTCGCGACTTCTCGCGAGTTTTTCGTATCATCGCGGTCACGTGGTGGCGCTTCCAAACCTAAAAATGACCCGTTACACGATTAAAACATAATAATATCTCGCGTCGTTACACCCACGCAGCGTATAATCTAAATATTATAATTTATAACGTAAAATATACCGAAATATTCTGAAAAACGGACCGTGTAAAACAACAATATTGGAGTTCAATATTTTCAAAAATGTTTTTGTCGAGTTCTCAAAAAAAAAAAAAAAATTAATAAGAAAATTATCATCGAGATGAAAATATTTGAATGGAAATACGAAATAAAAGCTTTCAAATTGAAAATGATTGCACCTAAAGTCTGGTTTTTTTTTATTGGATTTACAAGATATCCTCGATATCACACTCGATTTCAATATATTCATATGCGAAAACGACATCTTGACTTTATTATTTTTTGTTAAATACAGTTTTTTTCTTATTAAATAATTTTTTTTTTCTATCTCTGATCTCCGTGGAGTGACTGAAATGTGTGCTGGATAAATAAAATGTTGTGTTTTCTTAACTGAGATATATTAAGAAATAAAATCAGACGGGAAAAAAAATCTTGTCATTGAGGAGGGGAGGGAGTATTACACATTTATCCCTTCGTACAACACGTCCGTGACTACTCTGCAAGTGTATTTAATAAATGCGGTATAATAATATTACTGTTATTATTTATACTGCTCAGCGCGAATCCGACGGGTTTCTCGTACATTTTAACGTTCAGGTCGTATTCGTCGTAAATTCTTTTCAACAATTTAGTTCTACAAAAAAAGAAATAAATAAACGAAATTATAAAACGCGCGTTGTTATTATGTTTTTTGTCCCCACAAAACAATTTTCACGTCTATAACGAAATCTCGTAAAACGCGTACTTCGTCAGCCACGCGTTGTACGCGGACGATCCCTGGTCCGAATGCATTGCCAATGCGTTACCGATCGTCCCACGATCGTCACCGTGCGCTATCGATCGGCTTTCGGACGACGACGACGTCCCTTCCGAAATTTCTTTCAATATTCCTTCGACCACGTATTGCCGGCACATATAATCGTTTATCATTTCCCTGTACACGACAAGTGGTTTATTATAATATTAAAAATTACCAAAGTCTGACTTGATATAACTGCACTACAATCATATATTGTCGTCAAAAGACAATTTTCGTAGGATTTTCTAGCTTATTGAGTAATTACACGATTGGATCGGGCGAAAATCGAAGAGCGTAGACGGAAAAAAATGGATTTTCAGACACGTGACGGTTGATTTATTAATCATACGGATTCACACCGAAATCGTAGACGGATTTTAAGACGCTAACAAAATGATTAAGTAAAAAAAAAAAAAAAAAAAAAAAAAATTGAAATGTTTTGTAATAGCGAATTGGAAAGAAACGTGTAAAAATATTGTCGAAAGACACTTTCTCTCTCTCTCTCTCTCTCTCACAATAATAATCCACCATCGATCGTAGTTTTTTTTTTTTTTTTAATTTAAATAGCGTCGAAGAATACGAAACATATGTTCGTAAGTCGTACATTGAAATATTTCATAGAACAAGTCCCCGAGAAACTATTTGACAGTTTACGGAGTTTACACATACAAAATTAACTATGTATATTACTCGGGCTTTTTGAAAATAAACCGTAAACCGAAACGGAGATGGTACCTGTGGAAATTCATTGTGTTCAGAGCGTCGTTCAAATCGCCAGCCGGCAGCATCGCTACGGCTGCGTCGGATCCCGTCACTCCCGAACCGTTCATCACGTCCGCCAGGCCCAGACCTTCGAACAGAAGAGTATCGGGAAAAAATTCATCGGCTCCGGCGGCTACGTGACCGGACGAACGACTGCTGTAAACGAACGTGACGACGACGACGACGACAACGACGTACGGTAACATTTCGACGACCGCTTGCTTATTGGCACCGGGGCCGCGCGTGTGCTCGGCGTCGTGTCGCGGTGTCCAACGACCGGAAAAACTAAACCTCGGTGTGATGAATGTCAAAAACGAGGTTTTCGTTTGGCGGATGCGTGTCGTATAAACATTGTGTCCGCACAGTTGTGGTGACATATTATAACGTCTGTAACACACACACACACACACACACACAAACACGGCGACGTGGAAATTTAGGGAATTTTCGTTTCTTCCCCATAATAACGCTCGTACTGACAAATAGGTTTTTTTGGATTTAGAAAAAGAATAATTAAAATTTTATTTATAGATGAAAATGAATATTTGTAATATTGAAAAACGACATTTTATAATTTCAATTTTTTAAACTACGCTAAACTGGAGCGCACGAAAATATGTGCGATCATTATCGCATTATTCACGCACACACACACACACACCACTTTCATTTAAAGGAAAAACGAAATCGTTTACAGATATTCGCCAGAAACAAAAATATATATATAAAAAAAAAAAAAAAATGCGAAATGTATACCGTTAGGTAAAGAAATCGTGTCTCTAAAAAATTAATAAATCGCGCGGTACAATGTGAGTGTGTGTGTGTGTGTGTGTGTCAATTACTGTTTTTTAATATATTTCATTACTAATAAATTAAAAAATAAAAGAATTTTAAATACGGTAGACGCGCGTATATTTTTCGAGTTGTAAAAAAAAAAAAGTGTTAGGGCGGTTTGAACTCCCTAAATACCACTAATATACGTCCCTGCGGGAACGTTTATATTGTAATGTGAAAATATTTATATAAATTACGACAGTAATTATTGTTATTATTATTGTTATTGTTATTATTATTATTATTATTGTCGTTATTGTGGACGATATGACCTTTTTTTAATGAAAGTCTTGAACTCGCGTTAAATATTAACGGCATCGCGACTGACGCTTGTTTATTTGTTACGCCCGAGCCGAACGTATAAATATACGCATATATCGAGATTGTTGTCATTAATAATATTATAATAATATAAGCGTGTATTGTAATGACACATTTGTCGCAGTGTGAACGCCCTTCATTTATTGTGCGTTCTTATTAAAAATAAATAAATAAGATTTACACTCTTAGACCGTCTTATATACGCACGGAGCTATTCATTAGAAACTAATTACTGACGCAAATCGCTAACTAGTCCACACGTCGAGTCACTATACTACTAATGTTATTCAATGGAACACAACAGCCAGTTATTAACGCGTTATTAGTGATTTAGTTCCGAGTGATTCAACTGTCGAGAGTCACCTTTGAGCAGTGGCGCAATTAGGAATTTGTTCTGGGGAGGGATATAATTTTTTATAATGACGTTACCGTGGGGGGGCTCCTTCCCCCAAACCCCCTTTTTTGCTCATTTAATTTTTCAAAGCGTCTACTCGTATTATTATGAAACACGTAAACGGTTTTTACTAATAACTAATAAATAAAATGTAATAAACTAAAATAAAACAATATAACTAAAAAATACATTTTGCGACAAAATGTCTGTTGGAAGAACTGACAACTGAAATCACCGGTCATAAGAAAATAAAAAGAAAAAAGAAAGTATTTGTTGTAAATTATAGTAATATTTATTTACTCTAGAAAAAAATATGGTCTGGGTGGGATCTATCCCCCCCCCCATAATTACGCCACTGCCTTTGAGTTGTGTCACTTCAATGTTTTGCTGTCCAACGAAGCTATTTTTCTTTTGTACGAAATTTCGTAAGAATGAACGAACAAAAAATTAATTTAAAGTCGGTGGAAGAAGTGGAAAAACATCCTGTTTTATATAACTTCACGTTTTCGGGATATTAAATATAAATAACTTTCTTTCGACATCCGATAAGAACAGTAAAAATTTAGTATCTGAAAGATTCAGTTCTCTTGCAGTGGCGAATAATCGGTGATGGAAATTTTTTTCGAGATATGGATGAACCCAAAATCTTCTATTTTTTTTTTGTATTTCTTCTGCAATAGTAGTATGCTGTCATTACTTCTTTTCATCACTAGAATAACTATCAACACCAATGGTGCAGTAAAACGATGACGATAAATGTCCTTCATCCATGGTCACACAAAACAAACTACAGATTTCGATCACGAGTAGGTATATTATGAGTAGCCTCGTGTATGGATCCGAGTAGTAACCGATTAGTAATTTCAATCCCAAAAACAGTTTAGTTTCTAATGAATAGCTTCGTGTGTAGACTGTTTTATAACTAGAGCGCGGAAATCGTAGAAATTTCATATTGTTCTATACGCTCTCAATTTATATAGCAGACCAAGCTAGAAATCCGAACTATACAATGGAGAGTTAAAAAAAAAAATCGAAAATTTGAAATGTATATTTTGTCAATTTTAACTAAAAAAAAGGGGCATATTTCATTGATTTCAATATGCGTATTTCAACATTTTTCTAAAGAAATTCCTTTCTTTTCTCCTTTTTTAACCTATGTATTTTAATATTAAGTGAAAACTCAATATTTAACGTAGGTTTAGTATTTATTGCCAATGCAACTTGAAACTCACGGAGTCGAGTTATTTGGATCATTAGAAATAATTACACAAACAAACAAAAAAGAAGAAAAAAAGAAGTATCTGTAGTAAAGTGTAGGAGTTTTTGCCATTCACCAAAATATATTACGAAATGTATTGGAAAAAAATTACAGATTATGACGTAAATATCTACGATACTGATTGGAAATAGCAAAATATCAGTAATCGATAAATTCTGATTCATCGGTGTCTATATTTTATATAGGTTACGGAGGAATTTTTTTTTATTTTGCGACTCTTCGATGTACATTTTTTTGTTTTTTGTTTAAACAAAATTAAGATCGTAACGGATTGCGTTTATTTTACATTAAACGAGAAATAATTATCCGAAATAGGTTTCGTACAAAACACCGGTCACTACATAACAAATCCCAAATTCGTTTTCAAAATATTACGACTGTAAAAAGTATGTTTAATTGTACTTTTCGCGCGTTTTCAAATTAATTTTCGTGCGAGCGTTCAGTGCCGTGTGTTTGCGCGTATACAACAATAGTTATTGATATAGGAATTATATATTGCACACGTATTAAAACACAAGCTCGCTTTTACGAAATACAATTTTTAATAATTTCTAAATACATTTTAAGTAATAATTTTCCAATAAACGAAATATGAAAAAAAAAAGGAATCAAAAAGCGTTTATTTATATTCGTTACGATGCGTAATATAAGAGACAGTGTAGAGAAAAAGGTATGGATTGTGCCGTATTTGTACATCGAAAGTCTTAGACATTTATTTGAAGGGTATTATTATAATTTTCGCGCGAAATACTGTCTATAAATAAATTCTTAAACGACTCGGCGGACAAACGAGCCAGTGCTCGTGGTGAAAAAATGTCGCCCGGTATATATTTTGGAAACGAATTTATTTAAATATGTATCGTAAATTGTCGGTGGGGTTGGGAAGGAAGATTTTTATTTGGCTAATTTGTCAAAAAACAAAAAAAAAAATAAACAAAACGTTTTCAAAGACCCAAGTACACGATTTGCGTGGCCACGGCCGAAGCGCAGAAAGCCAAAAACGAAGCGGTGTAAACTACGGCTGAAGTCGTTCCGGACAAACTGACGATTGTTCCCATACACAAAGACAAGATGAACTGAGCCACGAACACCATCGAACTGACCACGGCCACGTCCGTGCCTAGACCTCGGACCTGATGATCGTCCGGTTCTTTACCGCAGACGTTCTCGGAAAACTGAAAAATCAATAAAAATAATATATAGTTAAGCAAAATAAAATAAAAACGACGAAGTGAATTTTTGATAGATACTTGAGTTAATAAAACAGATAAACATACGAGTGTTTTGGCGATGGAAGGATAAGAGTGGCATGATGGAACATTGTGTTTGAAAGCGATCGTATAGGCATTACGTATTATTATGTAAACAATTCTATGTGTTTTGTTTTCGTTACACAGTGTGTTTTTTTTTTCTGGTAAAACATTAAATATGATAGTGCGAGTAACGATATGGAATACACATTCGTCACGTGCACGCACGTTTCAGCAGTCGCGGCTACCATTCGGATATACAAAATGAAATCTCACGATCGATTAAGCGGGAGCAGCACAGACTATTTCTCTAAAAATGACGCCATGAAGCCAATGTTTCCAACCATTAAATACTCAGTAGACATGACCAGCAACTTGATCACCAAAAAAAAAAAAAAAAAAAAACATAAAACTAAAACGCATCTTTTCTCGAACAAAGAATAAAAACTGTAATATTGCATCACAAATATAGGCTGCATACCATCCTCAAAGCAACTAACAAAATGGAGACCATTGAGTTTAATAATTTGAGGAAACATTTGAACTATTCACATTTATTCAACAAGCAAACCATAAAGGCGAAAATACTCAGCAACTAGAATCAGAGAATTTCGTGTTCGACTTTCTGGCAAAAGCACTAGGTCGAAACAGAGTACTTATTCAAAGCAGAGCAAAACAAAACGGATTTGTTTACAATTTTAACAGTTATTTTTCACGAAAATTTCGGTATTTTTTTATTTTATATTTAAATTATGGAAGTCAATTATTTTGGACCTCAGTGACTTGTACACTCGCATATTGTAATATGTTGAATCGAAAAATAACCGTATTGGTGGAGTGATAATGGGCGACGAGCAAATACGGCATCGTGAACATCGTTGAGTACATCACGCCGGCCGCCCAGGAGAAGAATATCACGCTGAACTTGTGTCGCGTGATGGCCATCAAAAACATACCGGTGGAGTAAAATAGCAGACCTCCGACGTACACCCGTCTGGCTCTGTAGTGTATACAAGAAAAAAAAACATGATTTATCATCGTGATGATCGTTATAAAAAAATATTTGTTTCAGAAACGCTCGTTAAGTGTGCTATTTAGTGACTCACCCATCCAAAGTGCGATCCAATTGTACCTAAATTACATTTATAGTAAATTTTTGTTTTGTTTTACTGGCACAGTAAAAGGTATATAAAAAGTTAATAAAAAGTATTCATGTAAGTTTCGTAGCGGAAATTGTAAATTAGTTTTGGTTGTGACTTAAATGCTTCAGTGTCGTAATTATTTAAAAAAAAGAACAACCAAATTATTAAAGTAAACGAAAAAATAAAAAAAAAAAAACAAAACAACCAATCCTATAAGAATCTATAAAAATACGCAACAGAACGTAAATGACGTTCTAATATAGTTGGATTAAGTTGAGAATCGACAAAATCTTTTTAGTGGAAGATATCTACTGGAAGAGGTCTAATACAGTTATTGTGATCGCAGGCGGAGACGTAGAAGACAGATGAAGGCTGTAATCGGTAGTGCTTTAACCCCGAAGAACGTCATAAATTGATGATGGGAAGCGAGGATGAATGGGACGTGATTAAAAATTTTGTCAAAAGACACTCGTACATGGCAAATAATAAATTCTTCTTCTCTTCATATAATATTTAGGTTTGAGTACGTATTGTTATGAACGATTGACTGACGCGTAACTAAATGTAATACTAAGATACGTGTCTAGTTTTTTTTCTTCATAAATGAGCTCAACGGAAGTTTCTCAATCAGTTCAGTGATATTCTAAAAGAAAAAGTTTTGGTTAGGTAGCACACTCAACGAGTGCCATCACATAGTAGAATACACCGTCGTGGTGACATCGTTGTCGTTTCGCAGCTTACCCGAATCGCTTAATGAGTCTTTCGATTATGCTCGAATAACAGGCACACGACAAAGAGTACATCGCCATACCGACCGATCCGAACCGCACGCCTCGTTCGTAGAGTATTTTCTTTTCAGTGCCAGCCAGAGCCTATGTTATAATCGTTTTAATAAATGTATTCGTCTACACAACGATAGAATATTCGTCGACGGGCAGGAAAGCTAAACGAAATTCCAACGTGTTTTACTCTTAATCGACTTACCGTGGGATCGCCTCCGAACACGGCTTCGCCCACATAGTCCGTGAAGTATAGCGAATAGCTAACGTGGGCCATCCAACAGAACAAATTCGTCAGGCACACTAATTTGATCGACTTTGGCATTACGACTATGGTCTTCAAGTAATGGGCAAAAGTCGCGTGTTCCTATTCGACAGGGATGACAAGGGGAAAAAACCATAATATCGTATTACATAAAATATTTCCAACTGTCTTACGGGTATGAGTGCCGCCGGCGACTCGTTTTTCTCGATGTCCGCGGCATCGTCGGCAGCTTCTTTCAGGGTACCGTACGATTTCGGCGCATATTCTGCGAGTTTGTGTTCCTGATCGCCATCCTATACATAACGTGAGATATATAATAATATGTACAATACGTACACAGGACCGTACTGAAAAAAATATGGGCGTGTAAAGAGTATTTTGTTTTAGGAATTTGACGAAAAAGCAAAGTCCGTTGGTCGAGTAAATAAAAAAGTTACACTGAAAAAGGTTTTTTTTTTTTTTTTTGGTATTATACAATTAAAATTTATCTTCTAATGAGTATCAATAAATAATCATTCGATGAAATCGATGATTGGGAAAATATAAGTGTAAAAATCATAAAAGATCGGTTAATTATTGAAATGTTATTATAGCGGTGTTAGGTAATATTTATAAAATGTCGCATTTCAATCGGTTTTAATTGTCTATTGGACTGGGCGCGAAATAAAATCGCAAAATCCTGTCGAAAATCCACCTACGATAGTGGTGTGTGTGTGATTTTTTTATAAGTCCCTAAGGTCTTCGAGTATCTTTATTCGGCCCTGTGTGTACAGAAATCAGTTATTTCGTTTTTATAATGCTATTATGATATTCTGCGTTTCACCGACTTGGTCCGCCACCGCAGCTGCATTGATCAATACCCTTGTCTGATTCGACCGTAGTAATTTTAATGGCATCTCTTTGAAACTGCTCACGGTGTAAGTAACGCAACCGATGAAAAGGAATGTGACCAGAGTGAACACGGCCCTCACGTGTCCGCCCATCAGTTCTCCTGAAAACGCGTATAACCGTTACGAGGAAACGTTTCACAAGAGAATTTCACGTAAATATTATAGTTACGAAAAAATAATAATATATACGAGTATATAACAAAAATCGTTTTACCGAACTTCAACGAGTCCCAATCGATTCCGCCCAAAAGGTAGCCGATACATCCTCCGAGGCCGGCCATTATCGTGAACGTGCTCAGACCTTTAGCGTGGTCCTCTGCGCATTTTATACAACGACGTTCGAATCACACAAGGCTCGTATATTGTTATTGTTGATTTAACGATTTTTTTTTTTTTTTTTGCAAACGAACAATTTACCTGGTACGCAAATGTCCAAAAGATAGGCTCTGGCCGGACTCTGGCAAGCGTCCGCATCGAAGTCCAACAGCACCGTACCCAGTACCGTGAAAAATATCGCCCAGAAATTGTTTCCGGGAACCAAATCATCTTCCATCCAACGTCCCAATAATTTCCCGTTCGGTACCAGTATCAGACCTACACAATATACGCAACGTTTGTTCAGACGCCTTGTTCGCGGGAAACGTGCAACTCATTTGATGTAATTGATTTGACTTAAAAGGACTTCTTGCCGTTAACACTTCAATTATTATTATTTATCAGTTGTGTAAATATCGGATCATCGGAATTCGCACCCTACAGGATATGATTATTATTACGTCACGGTCTGGCGAGTGAAAAAACTCTCGGATATTTTTTATACAAACGAATTCAAATAGGATGTGTGAGAAGATAATTTTTAAATAAAATAATAGATTCTGTAGCTAAAAAAGAGAAAAATCCATCATCCAGAAAGTCGTATAACCATAGACATAAAATTGGGAATCAAATCGGAGCAGGTGCTTAAACGCCGCACATCTCTCAACATCATTGCATAACTATGTACATTAAAAAATGCATAGCTCCTCGGTCACGGAAACGGATTTGATTAAAAAAAAAAAAAACCACGTGTAAAATTTCCGAATGGAAATGTTATCTCTAAACATACATTTATAAATATCAAATAGATCCTAAAAAAAAAACAAAAAAACAAAATTACTATCATATCCGTACAATATTAATGTTTCTTTCAAAATCAATCGATATTGATTATCGTGTAAATCGATCGACACACTTTTACAGGTGCGAGGGGACGTGGATTTACCTAAAAATACTCCGCAAGCCAGCATCAGAAGAAACGGCCTGCGCCGGCCCAACGGAAGGCTGCACCTGTCGCTCAATGATCCCAGTATGGGAGTGACGAAGAACCCGATGCAAGGCGACACGGCCCATACCAGTGTCATGTGCTGATGGTCGACTCCGATGTTCAAAAGCGTCGGCGACACGAACGCCGTTTCCGCAGCGTACGAGAATTCGATTCCCATCACGGCGGCCGATATGCGTACGAGTTCGCCTCTGGTTTTTTTCCTGAAACGCGCGCGCTCGCGCGTAGTAAAACGACAAAAAAAAAAAAAACAACGACAAACGCGGCAATCGATTTCGCGTTTTGTTCAACGCCACTGTTAAACATAGTTTCTCACCTGAATATGTGAGAATACTGTTCTTCCACGTCTTCTTCTCCTTCTTCCGGACGTTCGTCATCGTTTCGATTGTCCGGTACTTCGGCCAGACCCATCGATTGCAACAGTTCCAAGAGCGTCCGAGGACGATTCTCCTTCCATCCTTCCCATTTGTCCCTCAGCGCGTCTCTCCACGTGTGCAGTATACCGATCGGCCCTTGATACTCGTGCAATTTTTCCACCATGCTGGTGCGCTTGTGGTTCTAGTCGCAAAAATACCCTGAACCGCAACACGTTATTTATTTATTTTCTTTTGAATCAGGTTAGACGTAAAACGTTATAAATTATTATTACGCGATAAGATATTGTGTTGATCGATAAACGGTTTGGCAATGAGAATTCAAAATTCATTTAATTAGCGACCACCAGTCGATTTTAACCCGTTGATTTAACACAGCCTCGAAAATAATGTCTAAAATTATTGTAAGTGATTCTCTTTAAACCCAATCTCGGTAAGCTTTCACTGCCTTATTGGGGACTACTATTCGTCCTAATTATCTTATTTTGAGTTCATCAGCGAAAACTGAATGTTTTGAATTGAGAATTCGTCGTCCGCGACAACTTGTCTATGAATTCATTCATCTGCACTCTACGATACGTGTGATCGGACATAAGATACAGTAAATCGAATTGAATACACGTTATGTTGATAAAATATTTTACCGTACGCATTTTGGTTTCAATGCGATCGCATTTCAAATAAAATATAACACTTATATTGAATACATATGTACAATATATTTTAATTCCATATGTCATCAGATATGTAATTTTGTTTTTTTAACCAATCGATATCGTCAAATGTTTCCTATCGTTTTTCACGTAAAAAATTGATAATATTTAATGGTTTTAAGTCGATTTAGAACGTAAAGAGATTATATAATATATGTACAATGATTGCGTTTTGAAATGAGGAAATTCTTTGAAGAAGATCGAGAAACTAAATAATTATAAACATGGGTGAGTGAGTGCAAAAAATCGATCCAAATTAGTCGAGTTAAATATTAATAATATAGTTAATGGACGATATTTATAATAATCTAATTTCAATGTATTATGATGTCGTTTGAATTAGGTGAAGGAAAAAGGTTAAATTTAATAATTTTGTTATTACAAAAAAATAGGTTTTTTTTGTGGATTATTATTATTTATATAAAATAAAAGTGTAATAAACTAATTTTTTATTTTTTCTTTCTTATATAATATAATACACATTTAGTATTTATATATAATTAAACCTAACCTAACCTAACCAATGATATTAATTGCGATTTAATTACAAACTTTGAATTTTTTTTAATTGATTGCCAGTCATTTGTATAATAGTAATGAACTCATAATTCATAATCAATATACAATTAATTATTATTTAGTGTTCTACACACATTTCCTTCGTCGTGTGGTTGACACTACGCGCGCGTTAAATATTATGTAAATAATTAACGATAATTTAAGTTTAAATACACGTTTCAGACGATTTTAAACATTCGACGTATTTAAAATATAACTTGTTTTGCACGGTTTCGTATTACAATTATCCTTACAATTCCGAAATTCAGTTTTCGATAAATAACTGAGAAATATTGTTGAATTTACAATAAATCGTGTAATCGTTGTAATTAAAAAAAAAAAAAACAAAAGTATAAATTAATTGTTATTTAAATAAAAATAATTCGAATAATTCGAGTTTTGACGGAAATAATCGAATAGGATGCAATAAGCAGTTCCTTTATAAAGTATATTTCTTGTTTTCTCTCTTATAAACGCAAATAACGCAATTAATAATAATAATAATAATAATAATAATAATAATAATAATATTAATCATACCGGGGGATTCAATAAGAAAAATATGAATGCACTACACATATATAAATATTTTTCGAAATATATTAATTATTGTTTTGCTATAGATACAATATGGAAATTTCCAGTTTTTTTTATTTTTATATTTTAATAGAACGTCGTTTAAACACATGACGATATTTTGATTTTAAAAATGCCATCTATTTTTCATTTATGTTTAAATTTCGAATGACATTAACGATGTTCGCATAAAATGCGACTTGTTTTTATGTTCACACGAAGAATTTTAGAAAACCTAAATTTTTAATTATAGAAAGACCAACACTATACGTTATTATAATGTAAATTAAAAAAAAAAAAA
Source organism: Chaetogeoica ovagalla (assembly GCA_032441825.1). Lineage (NCBI taxonomy): Eukaryota > Metazoa > Arthropoda > Insecta > Hemiptera > Aphididae > Chaetogeoica > Chaetogeoica ovagalla. The sequence goes on from CM063737.1 coordinate 9,216,811, forward strand.
TCTCCATACCCCGGTTAATGGAAGAAAATTACGTGATGATTGCTTCGGTAACCTCAGGCCATCAATTAAGAATGTCATCACAAATTGTAAAAAAAAAAAAATGACACGCCTGTATGACTAAACGGGGGGGGGGTTTTTTTTAAAGAAAGCTCGAAATATATTTAAAACTAAAAAAAAATATATATATATATATTAAGTATTATACAGAACGCATACTTGAATTTCGTTTCAAAACCAGCGACAGTTGATAAAATGTATCGAACGTTGCTCGCGCGACAACGCTGGACAACGGACTGAAAGCTGTCTACATTATAACGTGACACAATATATATATGCGATTTCAACCCGCCCTCGTCGAAGTTGTAATTTTCTCCGCTAAAACGAGTCGCGAAAAACGCGCGTGTACGTACGGAAGAGTTTTGCCAATGTCGCGCGTTCAATCGAATCGTTTTCAATCGTTCAATATTTATCGACGTTAAAACGTTTCGCAGATATCGCGCGAATGGATTCTAAATGAATTCGTTAAATTCGTACGTTTATTGTACAATGCAATTAGTAGAAACTATTGGATCCGGTATTCCGATGAAACTTTCACTGATAATAAACACCCGAACGTTATGGGTTATATTATAATTATTTCTCGCATTTTGACTGTCTCATTATCGTTAGATGGGAAAAAAAAAATCAGCGGTCAGCTGATTATACATCAGTTATCATCCACTAGAGCCAATTTCTGGCCACAAATATTCCTAAAAATAAAGAAAATCCTTTTAAAATTAATTTATAATGCATACACGATGGCAAGGCTTTAAACTCGAATGAGTTTGTTTGAGAAAATTGTCGTGGATTTTCGAAATAGTATTCAGGAAACAAGCACGTAGGCCTGATCGACAATTATTGGAAAACGTCAAAACTTCTAATTCACTTAACGTATATCACCGTTGCACTTACATACTCACTTAGATCACAGGCAGTTTCGTCGGTGCGTCATATGTTTTACATTACTGAACTTGACGACATTACGCGAATGCATTTTGTGTTAAAAAAAAAATAGTATTTATGCTTTTGAAATCTGAATTGATAGAAGCGAATTCGTTAGTCATTCAACATTGTTTATTATATGATAATATTTCGACAACAAGACTCGTTACGCAATAATTTTTCAATTATAAAATATATTTTTAGCAATATTTAAGTGTTTTTTCTTTACGTTCGAAGAAAAAAAATTGAGAAAATCAAAACATCTCGAGCTAAACGAAAAAGCGTTCATAGATAAAATCTAAAATTAAAAAAAAAATGTTGTAGAACAATTAAGTTTTGGTTGGGTTAAATTAGGATATCCTAATCTAATCACTTAAAAAATAAATTTTAAGCCTCTTAAAACAAATTATGTTATTGGGTGAACGGGGACTTTTATTTATAGCCACGCAAGAGCGCTCTTTATTATTTCCACTGCACTGTTCATCCAAATGAATTTTATGGAGAAGGATTGAGCAAGCCCAATGGGGGAAGCTATTTATTTATTTTCTATTGAAACCTTGTATAATATAATTAGTTTTGACAGTTATTTTAACAAAATAGTTCATACAGAATAATAAAAATACAAATTGTCGATTACAAAATGATAAAAGCAACCCGGAGTTGTGGAAAAAATATAATGTGGCGATGATGACAGTAGAAGATTGAGAAGAGAGAACGTGATGGGCGTTAAAATGAATTTTGAGGGAAGAATTGAGTAAAGAATGGAAACGTGAGCGCTCAAAGGATAAATGAAGGACACTTGAGAAGAATATGATTAATATCGCAGATGGCAGGGAAATCATGAAAAATACAGAGAGAAGTGTCATTAAGGGAGATTTTAAAAGAACGAGAAGGAAGTAGGATGTGACCAAAGCGAAGACGAGAAAATAGGTGGTCGTTTGGCGGGGGATACTTTGAAGCTATTTATACTTGACGATATTTAAAAACAAATATACTTCATTTCGTGAATTACATAGTATGATATGCGTGACATTTATTATTATTATTATTATTTATAATTATAAATACGCGTCATTCGAATAATCATCGAAACGAGATGATTTTCTACACACGTAATTAACGTTCGCTTCGAGGAAAGGACAAACCAGGGGAACGATTACATTAGTATTTCAACATAATAATTAAAATATAAAAAAAAAACAAACATTCGAACGTTTTTCAAAATTAAACGTCGTAAATTCTAATTTTTAGTAGGTTTTTTTTTAGTTTTCGCGCCGTTTAAATCGATTTATTTTTTTTTCCGCGTATTTTATCGACGACGGCGTGTACGTTTCGTTCGTTGTTCGATTATTGCCACGTGAAACTAATATTTATAATATCGTTCGCCTTACGTCGGAGACCGATTACGCGTTTATTGCGAGACATTTTGTCTGCGCTGCAGTCAATCGCTATATTAAAATATATCTGTAAAGCGTTTTGTGATTACCTTGAGTGCGGAGCGACGAACACCTGAGCACGACGTTATCGGTAGGTATTTTTTCTCTTTTTTCAAATAAGTTTTTCACGTTTTTTTTGTCGCTTTAAGTATCAATAATAAGGAAAAAAATCACAAATTACGCAAATCTAACGACTACGTACTGTAATAATAATAATATATTTTCTTAATAAAAACGTGTTTTACGAGTATTAATTTTTAACGTTTTCTCTCTCTCTCTCTCTCTCTCTCTCTGTGTTTCTCACTCACTCACTACTACTAACAACGTCAAATCGTGAATGACTAAAAATAATATTTATATATATATATATATGTGTGTATACGCGCAGAGTTTCGTACGACTTCATATTATAAAATATCAGCTGAAGAAACCCCACGACCGCTATCGGTCAAACGTTATCCTCGTTCGATATTGATTTTTTCCCGCTACGTCGGAACGTTGTACATCTATTACAAGCGCAATAGAATACGATGAAATTATTAAAAAAAACTCTCTCGGAGGATTATGTCCGCTGCAGAGATTACGGTATTTGAGTGACGTCCATCGTTACTATAACATATCGCTTCGTTTCCGCAATTAATTAAAATAATTATTTATTTTCGGTTCTATAATAATGAGGTTTTTCTTTTTCCGTTTTATCAGTGAATATTTTTTTATACATATAAATGTAGTGATACGCGTACATAATTTTTAGTTATATTACACATATAGCACAAATGTTCCGGATTTTTTCACGCCCTGGTAACGAATTTGACAGTAAAGAAACACTACGGGAAAAATACGCCAGTATAATAACTGTCGACACATTGTATTCTTACGAAAAATAATGTTTTTTTATTAGGTCAAGTTGAGAGAAAAAAAATGTTGTTTCGAAACACTCGAAATTCGTATCGGTTATTTGTTTTAATAATATACAACACACGTCATACTTATATATATATATTTTTTTAAATATTCTCCAAAAAGGGCGATTTTCGTGTTTAAAATACCGAAAATTGAGTTCACGATTAAAAAAATATATTCTCTTAAATACGACATTTCGTAAATGATAAAAATCGTTTTTATCAAATCACGCGTTACAACCGTTCAGAATTTCGTTCGCGGCCAAATTCGTCGATTTCATAATACGGCAAATCATATTCATTCGTGTTATGAAATTCTAATGTAATAATATTTAGTGTCGCTCAGAATATATTTTCCAAAAACTCTGAACGATTCATCAGATACTTTTACGACATTATTTTATATTTATAAAGAATAAAGAATAAATAAAGCGCCGTAATATAACATTTCTATATTGAATAATTTAATTATTATAAAATATTATTATTTATCTGTTTCTTCCTCTTGGTACTCAGTGAGGTCGGACCGTTTTTACAATCTACAATCTACTCGGCCACTTTTCTCCAACACGAATTTTTTCGTTCTCTACTACTATAGGTCGGCGAGAGCGGGGAACTCATATCCCCAGAGACGTGGGTGACTTTGAATTTCGTTAAATTAATTTTTCAGTGTCGAACATACATGGTAGTAATAAGTAATATTATTTATTATTATTGTTACGTGTTAATATACACGTATAGTTCGATTCCGCACTGGTGTGACCGGACGAATTTTATTTAAATTTAATTTAATTTAATTATTATGTGTGTTGTTGTGTTGTGCTGTGCGTACCGATCGGTATCGGGAAAGAACGGTTTGGCGTTCGTAATTCTTCGGGTTGCGGAGAATCGGTCTAATGTGATCGCGATAATGCGTTTGTCGTTTAGATATTATTATGGTGTTACTATCGTTCAGTTACCGATCGGTAACCGACAAACAGTGTGTGGCCCCAGCCCTAAGCTAATATGTATGTACATGGTCGGTTCAAGGCGTAGGCCTACGGCGGCATATTTTGAATTGAACACGAAAAAATTATTATATTATAAATAGCAATTGACTTTAGATCAATGTTAACGGAACAGAAAAGAAAATAATATTGAATAATAAAAGTTATCTAGTTTTAAAAATAATAAGAATTTATAAGAATAATATTAGAATTACGATTTTGTTATACATACCACCGAATAATATTCTGTGAACATACCACATAATAATATGATGTAGGTATCGGATACAAATAGGCAGATATTTCCGAAAACGCTGCGGAGCCCGCGCCGTGCCGAGGTAAATTATAAAAAAACCGTTATACTTATCGGTTATTACGTTAAACGGTATACTTATCGAAAGAATTATATTTGCAAGAGAACATTTATCGAACAAAATATTAATAATACCCATATTATGGCAGTGTGTGTGTCTTTTTCGAGTGTACGTCATTTACGAGTGTGCTGTCGACGGATGACATATTATATTCGTATGGCATAAAACAATCGAGTTTTCTAAATACAATCTATACACTTGAACAACAACTAAATAAAATATCAAAAGTGGAAACAAATTTAAATTAAAATCTACTAAAATTGCATAATGACGAGAAAAAAAAACAATAAATAATTATTAGTACCAATCAAAACGATATAATTATTATTCTAAAAATGGGTAATTGTTGATAACTTTTAGTACGGATTTGACACCATCAAATTTCAATTGATAGGCTATTTAACCGTTCAATAGCCCCTTCTTTCAATTTGTGAACACCGTATTCATTCAATAAATGGCTTCACGGTCTTCAACGGATGATAATATCGGTTTTTACATTTACGCATTTGGCCGAATAATAATCATTTCATATTTGTCCATCTATCGAGATTCAAGACAGCTATAGGTAAATATTACATAAATAATAATAATAATAGTTTATTTATTTTTTGTTATATTTGAAAAGTCAAAACCAGCGAGCTGATCAAAGATTTCGCACCTCTAAAAGTAAGAAAAGTAAACATGTAATGTTAAGAATAAAATTAATTTTTTTTATTGTATTTATCTATTTGGAATTTAATGTTATATTTTATTTTACCAAAAGTAATGCTTTTATGCGTTATGTATTGTATACACGTTATACTATAAAACACAAATGCTTTAAAGTGTGTTAACAGAAATAAATAGGTAATTAAAAAAAAACTATTGAGTATTTTTAGTTCAAGTTGTAAATTTTTTTTCAAAGTAAATTTATATAGGTACTTTAAATTACTTTATTCGTGTGTGTAACAAAAAAAAAAAAGTCCTATTAATTTTGTTTATAAAATTAATGATAAAGTCGTAGGAGCGGCAAAATTGAATCTTGCCTACGTGTCAAAAATTGCTAGCACCGGCCCTGTGTATATATTTGGATTTGTTGATAAAAAAAAGTAGTACAATGTCGGATGTTTGTTATGTACGCTGAAGTAGTGTGCAAAACGCGTGACCAGTAAAAAACACGACGTAACAACGTGATAAGATAAAAGCGAAACGAGTGACGATAATTAATATTATAAACTAAATCTATACGCCGCGCGAATTTTATTATTAATAATTGTACGAAAAAAAAATATATACGAGTATTTAACCCATCGTTATGTTTTGTAACGTGATTGGTATCGTGTTAGCGTTACGGCTAACATTATCGTTTTGTCGATCCTGTGAATTATTTAATGAACTTTAACGAGTGGTGAAATAAAGACAAAAATGTTTATCCAGTTATATCCTACAATAATTTGATTGTCGTTCAATAGCAATTTTCATTTAAATTTTCTACAAAAAAAAAAAAAAAAAAAAAAATTAAAAACGAATAAATTTTGATAGAAAAAAATATACGAGTATATATGTAATATAAAAGGGCATCTATTTTTTCTTTCGTAGTATCACGCGCATTCTTATCGTTTTGATAATTTGCGCGAAATATTTATTAATACACTCAACTATATCCATGTCTATCAGGAAAGAATAACTTACAGCAATCCAAGATTGTCTAGCGATTCGTTTCTCTCCGGGCAAACGCAAAACAATATTATGACGACGACGAATACGGACGTTAGAAGGGGAATTATTTTTATACCATTTAGTTATTTTATCATTCCCCGAGAAAAACTCTGGTTCAACAGAAATCATAGTATTATTATCACCAAAAAGTGAAGGTGGTGGTCGACGACGTACCTACATTTGATGTAGTTTGCTCGGTACTTTCATCGCTTTCACTTTCCACATTTCCAATACAAAAGTCAAAATTGGAATCATTTAATATATGTATATATATATATATACAAAACCATCCTCAACTTCGCTTGACCACGTTGTTTACTTTTTCACAATTTTTGTCCATTTTATAAAAATAAATTCCAAAAATCATGACACCGTCACTATAGTGCGAGCGGGACGCTAACACAATCGGTAGGTACCGCGGAATTTGTCCGGCCATGATATCTACAAATAGATTGTTTTCGTATTGTTTTTTGTTGTTATCTTAATACAATATTATTTGAATAAGAAGTATTCGGGAGTTTCGAAACAATCTATTTTGATTCGAACAAGTGGTTCCTGATGAAAGTTTAATGTTAACACCAACACCGATACCGATGACTGGTTAATATAATAATGTATGATGGACGACAAGCTACGCGAGGGCATACGATAATATAATATACCATCGTCTTGTTTACCTCTATTATCGGCTTTTTTTTTATGAATTCGCAAACGTTTGAGACGAGACGGACATTTTGTTGTTGTTTTCTTTATGAATTATTTAATGAATAATATTTATAATACACTGTCTCGAAATGTTATTATCTCGACCGAATTTCTCAGCTTCTGTTTATCGTACGAGAAAATTCGTTCGTATTAATTAGGCGTCGTCTCCAAGTTCATAATAATAAGTCTTCTTCGTTTATCGTTAGTAAAACAAAATATTTTAACCAAACGTAATTAAATTTAATTTTTACCTTACTTACTATAGAAGTAAACACAACACAATGCATTCCGTATTGTTATTGAATTAATTCGAACGGAATTATTAACTGTCGAAAAGCTTTATAAATCATTATAAAATTTTGCGCAATTCAAAGAGCGTCGAAACGTGTTCGACAAATTCCAGGTACAATCGAACGACGTAATATCTAAAATAATATATTTACTTATTTCGTCAAGTCACAAAACTAATACGGGTTACATGAAAAAAAAAAAAATCAATTAAATTGTGGTCTTTGAGGGGTATTACATTCTGCCACGCCGTGTTTAATTCATCGACAAGTGTCATCCGTAACTGCTGTAAACCGGTGAAAACTTATCGTCAGAGCGCGCGTGGAATTCAGACGATAATTTATTGTACGTTGAAAAGCGAGGAAAAAAAAAACGCGTTAACAAGCGAGTAACAACACACGCCTATTGGAAATATATTTGTGAGTGTGCGTGAGTAAAATGAATGCTATTCATTCAGCGGTGGGAGCAGTTTTGTTTACATTGTGTAACGTATGTTTTATTAATAATATATCGGAGTTATTCGTCTACACGACGAGACGCTACACACGGACGCAAGCGAATAAAATATACAGATGTCACGGACGTTTAGCTCAACAATGTCGAGGTAAGGTTTTTAACATTTTTCCCTATTTTACAGCAAAGTACACGTCGTCTAAAATTATTTTCATTTTGTCTCTGTTGAGTTTAAATAGTGTTTGATTTCTATTATCGCGTATAAAAGGAGGTGATTTTCCGTTGATTTTTTTTTTTTTTTTACACGCGTTACTCTTTTCTAGTATTCACTACTGGTACTTTATCTCACATCGCGTTTCTTTTAAACATTTATTCCACTCGGTATATTTATTTATTTTTTTTAAAAACGAACGAATACTTAACGTATAGTAAGTAACGTTTAGGCAAACGTCGAGTGATTTTTTTTTATCATGTAAATAAATATGTTGTTATATCACGGAGATCTGACGAATGCTATATATTTTCGTTATTTGAGATTTGTCGGATTTCCGCGAGGCATTCTGTATGTATGTTTTTTCGTGAACGTTTATTTTTATTCGTTTCATTCGACGTTCGTTCATAATTTTATTTAAAATAATATTCTTAGACTAATTTGGAATCAACGCATCCAAAAAAGATTAATTCCTAAACTCTCGTTCTCGTATGCTCAAAACTATTCTATCGAAAAATAAATTTACAAGTATCCCCAAACCAAATTAGTAATTTATAAAACACTACTGAAACCCCCCTCCCCATTTGGACTTACGGTTCACAATTCGTGGATTTCTAATCGTGAATTAGAGCCAAAACAAACGCCTTCAACGTCAAAATCGGCGAATTTGTTTTACTACGTTTCAGGAATTATTACAAAAATGATGTACTCTGTAATTATTAATTATTATTGATTCATATCTGTTCGTCTAATTTAAAAATAACATATATAAATGTTTCAGTGCACTAATCGTCGAAATTTATATAATCTGAGAGACAATTATTTTTATTGATTTCAATAATAATAATAATAATTCGTGGCGAATATAGAAAATACACTTATTATTTTAAACGCAATATGTTTATAACACAGGATTATTTTAGCCCGAAAAGCGGAGAAAAAAATTTGAGGGGATTAGAGGAACATCCTATAACATCCGCAGACGCTCACTCTCTCTCTCTCTAGTTTTGCTAATGGTCGTACATAAATACTTTTGTTTCATTATTATTTTGGTATTTTTTTTCCTCGTAATATTTTTATACAGATTTGCGCAAATTACTATGATTATATTGCGTATACGCGTCATTGCTCGAGTATTCGGTCTTGGAATTCAATATATTAATTACACGATATATTTACAATTTTCTGAATTTTTGTATTGTTTTTGCAGTGTTGTAATTTGTAGAAGATTTATACTTGGCTATTTAATCGCGGTACGTTGTACCATATCATATAAATCACGTCGTTCGTGTAAAGCGATTCGATTACAGTATAGTATTTGCGTGATAAGTATACTTTGCAGAAAGTCGATATTATACCGTTATAGCGTTTTCCATGCGAAATTGAAAACCGGCATAGCAATAAGTAGAAGACGTTTTTTACAAGTTAAAGCGATGTTGTAAAATATTTTTAAACGCGTCGTCAGATTCTTTGGTTTACACGCTCGCCCGAGTACGTTATTATAAATATTATTATTCCCGGTTATAACGATTGTAATTGAATTTCTGTATTTTCGATTACTTTTGAACTGTATCGCGTCGATTTTTATCATCTGTTTACATTAAAGCGCCTACGGAAAATTATGCCCGTGTACAAATGGAATGTAATTATGTAATGAACTGTTTGAATACGACGGAGAAAACATCGATCGTTTTTAATTCGTGAACATTCTCGAATTTATGGTTTCTGTTAGCGTGTAGAATATTGAGAAGATACAAGAGACAAATTTCAAATATTGATATTCTATCGATATAATATTGAAATAATATAATTATAGACATAGTACATATATACAGTTTTTATAATTATATTGAACCATAAAATATATGTTATTGCAATCACGGCGTTAAATCCTCAAATTTTAAATTCCGAAACACTTTAGGGGTATTGTACGAGTGTGAATCCGGGCTCATTCGTAATAATAACACGCAATACTCGTAATATTTATTGATTTTATTATATTTGAGATCATTTCTATTGGTTTTTTAAATCACGTGTTACCGGTCTTGGATAATAATTAGTTGGCGACTTTCAGTTTGAGAAACACTGATCTAATAGTAATACGTATTCGCATTATTCGCCAAACAGGAGACGAGTCCGTGTTAGGTCCGTATTATATACGCGGAAGAAAGCGAGAAAGAGAGAGAGAAAAGAGACGTATAAATCTAATTAGAAGGGAATAAGAGTTGACGTTTTACCCATCGGGAACACCAATCGTTCGTTCGTTTTTTTCTCTTTTATTTTACGACGCAACTAACTATAGGGCCGTTGATCGTTACACGTATAGCGTATATTATTATTGTCTCGTTCGTCGTATTTAGAATTTACATTTTTTATTGTCCTCGTAATACTGTAATAACGTATTGAACGCGACGTAGTGCGACACGAAAACTCAATAAAAACGACTTTTTACTTTTATTTTATACATTTATAAAAAAAAAATGTATAAATCCGTTTACTTCGAAGGATTGGATATAGTTTATATATATATATATACAGACGGTTTTCAGGAATTCGTCACCCGAAATAATTGTAGACTCTTATTCTGCATGTGCGAATAAAATAACGAGTTTATTTATTATTGTATATAATTACACGAGTGGTGGTCATTACGATATATCTTTTTAACGCGAACTTATGTGTTGTTTTTTATGTATTTTTTTTTACACGTCGATCCCAATGCTGCGCATTAAAAAAAAAAGGCACCGACGTAGTGTGATGATATTTTTACAAAAAAATTATATAAAAAAAAATCTATTATTTATCGAATTTATTTTATTTAACGTCATAAAAAAAAAATCAATCTTTAATATTGCCGCGAGTGAAGCCGAGTAATAAAAAACGTAGTACAATAATATATAATATACAGTGTGATGCTTTGGCACCAGCCAAGACTGCCTGTCAATATTTAAAAAGAAAAGGTTCTTATTTCTGCGTTTTTATTATTATTCATTTGTGAATTGTTTAACGATGATTACTTCTAGTTAATATAATAGAAAGCTGGACATTACATCATAGGCGCCATGTACAGAGGGGCTCTGGGACTTCAGCCCCTCCCCCCATGAGATTGGTAAGACGGAGCTCAGTCCTCCACGATTCTCATATAAAAAAATCGATATTTGTTATATACATCCGACAAAATATTAATTTCATTTTTAACAAATTAATTGAGTTAGATAAATGTTTTTTTTATATTGATATCCGTAAATTTATGTTGTTATCATTTACACGGCATCAAGTTAACCTATATATTTTTTCGGATAACCATAGAGATCTATTTGACCGGGGATCTAGGTGGCCCGTCACCGGTAGCCGAGACCTCGAACCTTCATCATATTTTGTTATCACATTCAAACTGTTTATCAAGATTCAAAATACAAAATCTTAAATTAAAATGTTTTAATTAACATATCATAATATATTTTATTGAAAATTGAAATGAAAAATTTTCTGCTCTTCGCAGACTTAAGACATACAATGGGCCAAATATGTTTTAATGATATTTCCATTCTTCATGTTCACCGCGATGAAGAAATAAATTTAGAAATTGTTGCAAACCGATTAATTTAACAATTCCAAAGTGCGGAGAAATACATTTTCATTATAAAATATATTATACATTTAAAAAATAAATTTGCATTTTTTAAATTTTTGTCTTCTGATTTTCCACGATATTAATATTATTAAAAATTAAAATGTTATAACATACAAAACAACAAATAACTATATTTTAGTAATTATTTAACGAACGATTTAAGGAAAATAAAAATAAGAAATATATGGTAAGAGTTAGGTGAAACAGTAACACGAGTTTATAAAATAGTGAGTCCCCCATGAAATTTTCAAAACCTGGCGCCTATGCATTACATTGAGTTTAATGTTGAAATTCAGCGTTTAAAACGTTTACTTTAATATTATATAAGTTACTTAACGCGTTACATTTTTTTTTTGTTTCTTCAAAGATTAACTTTCAACTCCCGGACAGTTTAATTTTTTTTTTTAATTAATTTCAAAATCTTTTTGTAACCAAAAATATGTACAATAACTTTTGACTCGACTTCAATATTTTTTCTTGTTGACTCGACGAGTCGAAGAATTTCATGAACTGTTTTTTTTAGTTATGAATTTATATAAGAAATAATCGTCATTCGTCGAGGATAAGAAAAAAAAATGTTAAAATTATTGAAACAGTATCGAATTGATCATACAAAAACACTTTATAAAAAAAAATTTTTGTATTTAAAAAAAAAAAATCAATCACTTTGTGCACGAAAACTACAGTTACTGTACTCACGAACGTTGCACGTGTTCTTGTCTCGGAGAATCTTTGTCGAGTAAAATCGTTCAGTACGTTATTATTATTATTATTAATATTTAATATTTTTTTATTATTATTATATTTCTTAGGAACAAAACGAGATAACGTAGTGTCGTTAATAAGGACATGCCGCCCGTCCGTTGCTTTTTACATCTCGTACAGCAGCCGGTGATCTCGTCTATTACGCGTATTAATAATCATCACTGGTCTTTCGAATTTCAACATTTTTTTTTAATCTCGTCACTCATCAGAGTTGAATGTGAACTATTCAAAACCAATTTTTCCACGCCGATTTCAAATCGTTTATTAAATATTTTTTCGATCACCTTTTTTTTTTTTTTTTTTTTACTTACTATTTAACTTTTATGGGTAAAACGATAAAAAATTATTAATTTTACAACGCGTAAAACGTGCTTACAACATGTACCAATGTGATATCATAATTCCCCCCCCCCGCCGTCAAGATACTAAAATAGGTAAGATTAGATTTTAAAATACGTCCAATTCAAGCGATACAATAAAAGGTGTATTTTTAAATTCGTGTACAATACACAGTTTATGTATTATTACGCATTAAAATAAACAAATTTGAATCGATTTCATTTTGAACACTGTGCTAGATGAAAATGGAAAACAGATTTTGAAATCGGCATATAAAATAATGCTGTACACATTTCAGTTTAAATGTTATCTCTGATGAAATTTCATTGTTGACTAGTGATAATTATTTACACGCGTTTGTTGTGCACGGTGGTCGCGATTAATGGAACAGAATAAAGAAGAACACACACACAAGGGCGTGTGTGTGCGATCAATTGAAATCAGTTTGCGATATTTTATTGTCTTCGTCGTAGCGCGTGACAACAATAAAATTATTATTTATCGTTAATTATCGGGTGCTTCGCAATGATCGACGCCGACTGATCGTTTACGCATAGCAGCGTACAATTATTATTATTATTATATCGATCGACAAAACGATATATTATTTATAAAATAAATAAACGCGCGCCCGTAAGCAATGGTTTTATTGGTACCCGTCCAAAGACGATAGCGACGATGAAACCTACAAACACTGTCGCGGTTCGCGGGACACTCGAAGCATCGACCGTTTGACGTCGATCGATTTTCAAAAGCGAAATAGATCAATCGCCGTTATTTAGAGCGTTTTTTCTTTTCTACTTATTATTTCGCAAAAAAATATGGAAAACGACATCAAGAAAGGTAATAAAATATTATAACCAACGGAGAAATTTCCGGCCGGATTATTTTTCACTACCGTTTATTTCTCGTTTCGCAGAAGTCGCGGCGGATTCCGCGTGTCTCGTCACCGTTCAACCCGTGCATTTGGACAACGCCATAGACATGGTCGGTAAGTCCGTCGTTCGAAACGATACGTTTATTATTATTATTTTTTTTTTTACACGCAAATTTTCTTTTACGTAAAATACGCGACGACGATGACGAGGAATTTTCCACGTAGAAAACGGCAAAATTCTGTTTTCTTCGATTTCGGGAGACATTGAGTTTGGTACTTCGGGAAATTGCAGGACGCGATCACTCATCGTAGTGAAATAAAACGTTTCGTAATAATGCGATAAACATTTTTGAAAACGGATTCCGAATTGTTCGTGAATTTTATTACACAACGATTTTACTAATTTTTTCATTATTTGTTTTTTTTTTTTATCTTAAATTAAATACAATACTAAGAAATTTGTCCGAGTAATTTTTTAAGTATTTATAGAAAACAAAAAATTAGAAATCTGGGAAAAGTCGTTGTATAATAAAATATACGACGACTTCAAATTTGTTTACAGAATCTCTATCGCATCACTTGGCCGATCCTCCGGTATAGGTTGGGAATACGAAACGTTTGTATTACTATGATTCGTGTGCGCAAAACAAAGAGCTGAGAAAACAGTCGCTTCTTTCTAATCCTCTTTGGTTTTTTTGAAAGAATACCGTTCATACATTCATATTTAGTGAATCGCAGACCGTTCAATTTTAACGATTTTATATTACGAATTTAATATAATTTATAAAAAGGAAAAAAAAAACGTAAATTACGGTTTTTTTTCGACCTAAATGTAAATCATAACACACCGCCGATTCGATCAATTTGATGGTTTTTTTTATTGAAAAAAATTGATCCGTTACATATTATAGACATTTCGTTAGAAAAATGACATTTCTCTTTCATTACTTTTAAAATCTCTCGTTTTTTTCACATAAAACGTACGTGAATCATAATAGTGAAAATAGTAACGCGTGTAGGTAAAATGAAGAATTAAAAGTAAAAAAATTGAAAAAATTGCCCGATCGAACCGTTTTCGTACAAAAACCGATTCATTTTTACGAAAATACTTGTTTTGTTGACAATTTCTATCGAGATGAATAATAGACAAGAAGAGAATGTACGTAATGCAATTTAATGTGCACGTGTCTGTGTTTGGATTGCCACGAACTTCTATTGTGTAGTATACCAGTTTTGATATAATCGTGTCACAAAAAATACGAATTCGTTAAATAATAGAAACGCTTTTAAAACGAAATTACACTAAGGTCCTTCTAGCAAAAAAAAAAAGGAAAAAAAATCGTTAGACAAAAATTCGATTATTTAGATAGAGAACCGAATTTAATTCTGAAATAAGATTCATCAGCCTCATCATTTCTAGGTTATGTAAGAAATCGATTTTTAATTAAGTGTTTCGTTATTTTTTAAATTCAAGAGTAAAAAAAAAAAAAATTAGAAATTAATAAACACACGAAGTATAAAGTATTAAAAATAAAAACGTGAATATCATTTTTAAATGAATATTGGTTTTATTAGCGATGTTTATATTTGCACATGATACGAGGTGGACATTTTGTTGTGGAATTTACAGTAATTCGTGCTCTATCGGCATAGAATCTAATATTAATGTCCGAATGGAGAATTTGATTTGACATACCAAATATTTATATATATATATATATAAAAATAGATTTAAATGATATATTATTATTTTTGTTTTTTGCTAAACGCGTCTCGTATAACAATATTTATCCGGTTTGTTATGTTAATTTTGTATAATATGAGAATTGTTATTATTAATTTCTTTTTTTTTTTTTCGAACTCTTCCACAGACAGTTTAGGCTGTTTGTCAAGCCAATTTTTCAAACTGCGCGTTTTTAAGTGTTGAATTTAGAAAAAAATATCCGTATCGACCTAACCGTTTTTTTTAGAATTTTCGGATGTTAAACCGAAGAAAAAACAAAAAAAAAAAAAAAACTTCGATTCTATTCGAAATTGCAACAATGTTTCCGTAACATAATTTCCAAAAAGAAAATTATACTCATTCAAACTGTCCGTATTATAATATACAGTTTGTTTTGTACTGCAAATGAGTACTTATTAATTGTTTTTTTCACAATACTTAATTGTTGTCAGTGTTTGAATTCGAAGAATAATAATTTTGAAACTTTTTCAAAAGTATATATATATATTTTTTTTTTTTGAAACGCAAAATTTTTTATATAAAACAACCGTCTAGCAAACTACAGAACGCCGTCTGTGTGTGCGGTCATTTGTTTTTGTCGCATTACACAACCGTGAAAACGTCGCTAGATCGCGCGCCGTATTTATAAATCGTTTTCCGTTTTTCAAAAACGTATTTTCAATTTGTATGTTGTCTGATATTTAATGTACGCATATTTAATTGCATATATATATATATATATGTAATATATTATATTATGTGTTCGCGGCCAACGTGTCGAAATAAATATCAAACCGTAATATTGTATTGAAAATAAGGAAAATTGTAATTGTGATTCAATACATGGAGTCAGGGCCGGATTTAGGGATGTGGGGGCCCTGGGCCCACCTTAAAAGTATATATTATATTTCGATAACATATATTTAATATATTATTATAAGTGAATTTAATTTAATAATATACATATTAACATTTACCGCAAAATAATATTTTACTAGAAATTTTAAATTTATTTTGCAAATATTATATATTGTGTTTTATACTTGGATGCAAAAAAATCCCATTAAGTGGAGGCCCTCATTGTGTGGAGGCCCCCACCTAAATCCGGCCCTGCATGGAGTATTATTTTGTTTTTGAAATTCATATCGGATTTTACATTTACACAGGTATCGGCAAGTTTCACTATTACATATTGTTCATTTGCGGATCGGTTTTCGCCGCGGTCGCCATCAGCGTCACGTCGGTGTCGTTCATTCTGCCGTCGGCCCAATGCGATTTTCAAATGACGTCCGTTCACAAGGGCTTGTTGAGCGGCGCTTCGATGGTGGGCAAGTATACACACGTTTTGTTTTCGACAATATCATTTTTTCTTCCCCCCCCCGAGCTTTTTAAATCCATCATTTACCGATTCTCGAAGATATTAAAAAAACAAGATGCATAAAAAACATAGCGTATTTGACGCTGAAATAGATGGCGTTTAATGTGATTCGCAGTTATTTCCGGTCGCGTTTGGCAATTGGTTTCGGTGTTAGAAGCATTTGAATTGATTTACTCGATATTCATACTAACTGTGTAAGTATAGGCCGGCCACATTTTTATATAAACCAAAAACTATTTATAGTTAATCATATAACGAAAAATCTAGTGATATTTTCTCTTTTTACTAAGCCCTAGAATTTACGCAGCGATTCGTCCGATCCCGCCGTGAATCATAATCCATAGGAAAACTTGGACAGTCTACGTGAATTCGGGGCGAATTTGGTTTTTTTTTGTTTTTCAAATTTTACGATGAAACGAAGAATTCCAAATTATTTGTTAAATATTTGCGTATGTTTCATCAAGTTCGCGATACGTGGGCCGGCTGATGACTTCTCGTGGAAGCGATGAAATCGGCGAAATTATCATATTATATCGTTGTGTTTTGCTTTATACTGTTCAATTTAATGATTTGCACAGTTGTTTTTTTTTTGCGCCGCCGGTTTTAAATAGTTGAAATATACGAGTTAAAAAAAAAATTTTAATTCGCGAATAATTGGTAAAATAGATTTGATCCTCGTTACGTTTATATTTACATAATTTTATGTTGCAGGGATGTTCATGGGATCGTTTATCTGGGGATATTTGGCCGATTCCAAAGGCAGACGGTACACGTTGATCTGCAGCATGATGATGGACGGTCTGTTCAGCCTCGTGTCCAGCATGTCGCAAGTTTATTCGGTGTTGATATTTTGCAGACTCATGAGCGGATTCGGGTAAAACAACGCGAGTAGTATATTTAATGTCACGTTATTGGTTAGAAGTGGACGAATTGTTGGATAAGCAGCAACGAGTTTTTTTAGTTTTGATGAAAGTAAACAATTTTAAATCATAAAAAAAAGAATAGAATAGAAAACTGTTTCAGAAACGACTTTTTTTTTTTAAAAAAATTACCAGAAAGTAAAATTTATTTGTAATATATTAATTGAAAAGAGGTTGAGCGAAAAGTACTCTTAATTGAGAGATATTACAATCCATATGTAGGTACTAAAAAAAAAAATCTTAATTTCTTGGAGACGAATTTTCGAGAACAGGCTCGTTTAAAAATTAAATAAAATTTCATATTAAAATATATAATTGTATCGGAAGTTTATCGAAACATCTATAGGGCACAATGGTGATGCCAGGAAGTATATAATATTTATGGTCACTTCAGATAAAATATAACGAAAAATTATCGTTATCATAACGTTCTAATTTCTTGTGTACAGAGTGTCTGGTGCCACAGTACTCTATTCGTACCTCGGGGAGTTCGTCAACAACAAATATCGTGAGAAATTCTTGTGTTGGATGGAAATGTTTTGGACGTGTGGCATAATATTACTTCCGTGTGAGTATAAATGTATATTTTTAGTCATAATAAATTATTATTTTAATTATCGTTTATGTGTATAACGACGACGGTTTTGAATTTGAATTGGAAATGTCAAACGTAGGTGTATGCCGTAGTTTATTTTTACACTGTACATACGAGTATCTAAAGATAATTTAAAGAACGGCAAAATGTTGTTGCTTGTCATTTATAACGGATATTATGCAATTTCGATAACATTTTTACTCAATTAATTAGATGGATTTTAAGATCAAATCGATTTCGCGACAAAACAGATCATTGTGAACTATTCGAACTTGTAAAGTAAGAAATCGCAAGAGTAGTAGTGAAAAATCTGGGACATTATAATTTTTTTTTCATTCAGGCAAAAGACGCTAAGTTAAATAATACGTCTTATAATGTACGGAACTGTTTCGTTTGTCGATAGTTATCTATTTTCAAATTTGAAAATCTGACAGGTAACGATTTAATATTTTCGTTTTTTTTTTTTTGTTTTCAGGCGTAGCGTGGTTGATCATACCGCAAACGTTCCGATTCGAGAGCGAATACATTTTATTCAAATCATGGAATTTATTCGCTATCATTTGTTCCATGCCTAGCATCATATTGGCGTGCTTATTGATTTGGCTGCCTGAAAGCCCAAAGTTCTTACTCGCCAAGGGCCGATACAACGAGGCGATAGACTGCTTGAAATTCGTTTACCGATGGAATAAAAATTCCGAATATAAATTCCCCGTGAGTCTATATATTTAGTTTTGACGTTTGTTGAAGTATGGAAAACAACAACGATCATTTGGATGTAATCGAGAAGAAAGGATAGAATGAGAAATAAAAGGGGACATTTATTTAAGAGATAAACAGTAAGAGGTTATGGAAGTTTTTGGAGTCGGAAAAATTGTTAGATACTTTGAGCACAGTGAAGGGAGATAACGGCGAGGACGCAACATGTGTGCAAGAGATGAACTTTCTTTTTTCGTTTTTTTTTGTCCTTCTTTTAATCGTTGGCCGTTTATCATTTTTGTGTTTTAGGTGACTTCGGTGACGCTACCGGATTACGTGGACGAATCGAACAAAGGTTTCTTCGGTGGTCTCTACGAGAGTACTGTTGGCTTGTTCACTTCCAAGTACAAAGTCGTAGCTATAATTACATGTGTCATACAGTTTTGCGCCACTACCAGGTAAATCGAACGTGTCGGACGTTTTTCTAAATTGCAGCGGTATAAAATAATTTTGGGGCTCGAAACTACATACCTTCTTGATAGTTTTATGTTTTCTGGAATTTCATACCGTCATTTAATTTAAAAACTGTCCACGGTGAAAGTAAGCAGCCGTTGTGAAACTCATTGGTGTGTGAGGTTTACAGTTAATACTTAGAATAGATGAGAGTACTGAAATATTGAACCGTAAACTAGAAAAAATTTAGATAAATGGATTAATGGAATAAATAGGTCTAAAACAGAATATTTAGAGTTGAGATTTGTCAGTGAGAGAGAAAGGAATGTTGTTAAAGACACAGTTAGATTTTTGGGTGAAATTATAAATCGGATTAAGAAGTTCAGGTATTTAGATGCAATTATACAAGAGGATATAGACGAGATGAAGTGGATGTAACGAATATGATACTAGGGTGTAGCTAGATGAAGCGTCAATCAGAGTCAAACGAAAATGTTATAAAACCGTAGTTAGAATTGTGATTACGCGTGGAACTGAACGTTGGATATCGTATAAAAGAGATGAAATGAAAAATATAAGTAGTAGAAATAAGAGATTGTGAGGTCACTAGGTCGGGAAAATGAGAGCGAATAGGCTGTGATAGAAGGAAGAACCAGTTAACACTCACAATCAACTAAATGGATAAATGTGTTTGTTGTAGGAGGAAGTCGTTGCAGAGAGGTAGGCTCAAGAAGAAAAAGATTAGGTTAGGTAAATGAAAAATTGACGGTAAGGAGCTTTGAGATGTGTAGGATGAAAACAAGAATAGCTTACTATACTTTTGATATTTCGAGCCCAGCAAATAATTTCCGAGCCATATTCCACACAACACGTGAAAAAAACGAAAATGAAATCATCTCGCTTTTTATTTTTAAATTGCCGGTATACTTGTATGCGTTTGTTTATGTGTGTGTGTGTGTGTATGCGCAGTTACTACATGTTGATGCTGTGGTTTCCAGAGCTGATGAATAGATTTCGGTGGTACGAGACGTTGTACTCGGGCGCCCAAAACAAGACGACCATGTGCGAAATAGTGTCAGTTTTCAAAGTGGAGCCCGAACGGACAGACGCCGTGTGCAACGATCATATCGATAATTCCGTATACGTGAACATCGTCATCATCGGTGTCGCGTGTATACCCACGAGTCTATTCGTGCCGCTGTTCGTCAACAAACTCGGACTCAGGTTTTTTTTAGGTTCGAAAGACACGTATTCGATTTTATCACCTTTTTTTTTTTTGTTTTGTTTTTAAGACGTCGTAAGTCTATACATTTTCCGTGATATTACGCGTTCGTGTTTTCAGTTGTTACACAGCATTGATATAATTTCAATATAAGCTTATCGAGAGCTCACGCACTTAATCCGACGTTTTTTTTTTTTTTGTTTTGTTTTAAGTCTTAACTCCTTTTGAAATGACACGTCAGCATCGGCGTAACAAGGCTTTTGTGGTTTAAGCCGTTTTTTTTTTTTTTTTTGGTTGAAAATAAGCAATGAGAGTTCTTGTCCAAACGCTCGCTCTGTACACTATTCCGAATAATAATAATAATAATACATATTTTCAAATAGCGTATGTGATATTACGTCGTAAGTTTATAATAAACAAATTTCATTGAGGGAGAGGGGGGGAAGATATCAAGAGAAAACAATTTACGTGTTTTTTAGTTCCTTTTGGAAATTCAAACTTCAAAAACTTTTAAAAGAAATTTCGATCAATAATTTTTGAAACATTTTCAATATCGTTAAAATACTCTCATTATGTTTGTGTTCAATTTTCAGTTCTTTAAAAAAAAAAAAATAGAACGGTACGACACGTGTTGTACGGTACGAATGCTTTATTATTATTATTATTATTTTTTTTTTTTTTACAAAACTTAATTAATAACCCAAAATTTCACAATTCTCTGAAAAGATATTTCTTTTTGATAGAACAATTATTACGAATGAATTCATTTCGGTATACCTGATTAGACGACTTCTCTTCTAGTGAATACAACACAAAGTTGTCGTATTTCTTTAACGTAATTGTCTTAAAAATGTTTTCATAACGACTAAAGCATGTATTTTGTAAAATTTGCGAAGGTCAACGAGATGAGAACTAATTCGTCATCAGTTTTTAATGTACCTGACGATCAACTCGGCCGACAATTCTGAATCAGAAACGAATAAAATATTTTTTTTTCGGTGTACTCGAACAATGTAAATTGTATTTTTCGCCATATTTCTTTGGATTTTGTTTATTAGACCATCGTTTCTATTGCTACTCGAGCATTTTTTTTCCTCCGTAAAACCTAACGTATTGCGCTCTATAAATATTAGAATTAAAAATCGAAATTAATTTAACAGTAAATTGTTGTTATTGGAATTCGGAAGGCAATTTATATAATTGAACGTAGACGGTTCGAAACGATTAAAAAACGCGTTCGTCAGAAATCGACTATTATTCTATACTTTTCGTTTAATTAATAATAATATTAAAAAATAAATAAATAAAACATTCTCGAAACGTTGTACATTTAATATAATGAAAATTTGTTATTATTTAGAGCACATTTGTAATGGGGTGTTTTTTTTTCAGCACTGTAAATCCACATAAGTTTATGATAATACTTACAGAGCTCGGGTTTAGTGAAATATTTTTCATTTTATATGCTAAGTATTATAAATGTGTAGGTTTAGCATACATCACGTTTGAAACGAAAAAAAAAACAAAAAAAATGTTTTCTACGAATAATTTCTCGCATATAACCCCGGAATTTCGACGCGTTTTCAATTAATGTATTTTATCATTACACTAAAATTTAACACGAGGTTTATCGTATACGATATTCTAATAATACGGTGAAAGTATTCCGTTGGTAGAACGAACATTTTATTTTTCAAACGTTTTACGCGTGTTATGTTTTTTGTGTAAAAGACAATATTCTTGGTACGTATTATTTATGAGCTGAAAATTTAATTTTGGATTTAACAAAAACATTCTTAAATGTGTGTATAATTCAAGAATCCGTTAACGAGACATTATATCATTTGCTATCGAAACAACGGATACAAATTCTAAAATCTCTGCTCTAAGTGTCAAATTTAAACCGAATATCTTTTTCTTTTTTTTTTTTTGAGAAAAAATTCGATAATTCGTGAAACGACAACGGTTCGATTGCGAACGCGTATGTTAAATTAAATATGGCGAAAAAGACTTGGAAACATGATAGAAAAGAAACGCCGAATTTTATTGTTTTATTTTTTAAACGTTCTCTGTATACATTTTTATGGGTTATTTGACGATCGTATTATTATTGTCCTTTTACTTCAACGAAAACTTTGCTTTTTTTTGTTTTATCCGTTCGTCTTTTAAATATAGTGGTAAGTTTTTTCGGATCGGGCGTGTCCGCCGCTTGTTTGTATTTCATCACGTCTTCAATCGACAATCTCGTTCTGTCGTCCGTGTTCGAAGCCCTCTCTAGCGTGGGCATAAGTCTCATGTACTGCATCGCCGTGGAGATATTTCCCACGGAATACAGGTAAATCGAAAACGGGAAAATCAATATTCCATAGAGCGTTTTTGAGAATATTAAAAAATAATATTCGAGAATTCAAATAAAATATATTTTTTGTTCAGAGGGATGGCCGTGTCTATAGGTTCGACTTTCGGTAAAATTGGCGCGCTCCTGGGCAACGTCGTAGTCGGAGTGTTTATCGACGCGCATTGCACGGTTCCAATTTTGGTTTCGTGTTCATTTCTGATAAGTGAGTATAGTTTTTTTCTCTTTTTCTTTTACGGTTTACGTTTACGAACAATATACTGCGTAGAATTCCAATCCCAGCCAAGACGTTTGGATGTACAATTATCATTATTATTATACTTTAAAACAAAATCAATAAAATCCCTATTTACGATAAAGGGAGTATAAGTCATAAACATGGACATGATTATAATATTTATATTTTATATAAAAAAAACATCATATTTATTGAACGAAAAGAAAAAAAAAATACAGATTTTATTTAGCGATTTATGGCGATCGGTTTATTTATTATGACTTGCCAATTTTTATGTTACGCGGTTCTCGTTATACAAATAATAAAACGTTTTTATGATTTGATATCGATCGAATTATATTGAATCAAATTTACTGTTCAGTTTCAGGGATTTTGGTGTTGGCGTTACCAAAAACTGGAAGAAATAATAATATAAAATAACATTTATGTTCGTGTATATTTATAAATATCTGACGGAATAATATTTATATATTTTTTTTTTTTGTTATAGGAAATACTATTTAATATTTCCTATACTTATTATTATTATATATAATACCAATATTTGTTTTACAATTTTATAAGATACAAAAAAATTAATAAATTTTGTATAAAGGATAATTTATAACATATTATGTTCTAATATATTTATTTATTTTTCTGTACGAAAGAACCGACGATTTTTCATTAATTCTTTTTTTATGCTCTTAAATTTGTATAAAAAAAAAGCTCGAAGAATGTGTTCCACAACACAGTGGAATTTAACGAACTCGTAAGTATTTACAAATTATCAGTGACGTGCAGACGCTGTGTTTAAGTGAGACCTGTGTACGGTAAATGGATTAAAAATAAACTATTTCAACGGATTAGGTAGGTGTGAAAATAATTACTTTGCTCCACTCTTGGTAAGAGAGCTCTGCACGCCACTGCAAATTATTATTGATGGTTACACGATATTATTCAACGTTCATTTTCTTTATATAATATAATATAATTTTTTATAAAATAAAGGTCTATTCATACATATACGATTCGGGTCCGTTCCGATTTGTATCCGATCCGATTTTTCTATTACATAGTAACAACTAACATTCAGTAATTCAGACGATTCTCTGAAATTGTAGAAAACGGACGTGTACGTTTTGTTTATAGTTGTTGAAGAGTAAAATTGAATTGGATTTTGAGTTAAATAACACGAGTGAATTCAATGAACTAATATTATGATAGTTCTGATTCTTAATGAATAAGAAGAATTAAACTCGTAAAACAGGAAAATGAAACGTATTTGGATGCATGATTTATGGGGAAAAATAGAGCACGAAGGGGGATTTTTAAATTTTTTAAATCGTTATATTGTGTTTTGACGAGCCCAATAATTTTTGCCGCTGTCCATAATGGGTGAAATGAAAATAAGGAAATAATAATAATTATAATAATAATAATATTAATATTATTATTATTATGTGCGCTTTTGTCAGTTGTGTATCGTAAACTAACGATAATGAAACGCGGATCATCAAAAAACCTAAAATAACTGAAATAAAATCGGACGCCTGTACATTAAGACGAAAAATCGGCGTTACCGATAATATTTTTTTGATCGGAGAGAGAGCTCGGAAGACTGCACGCACTCGAATCGGATGTGTGTGTGAATAGACCTTTATCTTTGTGTCGTGTTGTACGAGTGTAAATCGGCAGTTCAACTGAATTATAATTATATCAGTTGTATATTATATATTGTATAATAAGTGTTTTCATATGGGTTAATCGATGGATTATTGTCCTCGATTTGTTTTTCAATGACACGCATTTATCGTTATTTGATTAACGTTAAAATTACAAGAAATTATAAGGAATTTAAGACATGACGGTTTAGGGACTGGATGTGAGTAATCGATAACTTGTGTATTTTTAACCGTCAGATAGAAAACAAAAAATCGTCAATGAAGGATATGGTATTCTCATTAGTCAGCTGTCACTCTTGAGCACGCAGTTGAACACTATATATTGATCTATGCGAAAATAAAGTAAGACGTAATTAATTGCGAGTAAAATTAAAGAAAACGATGAGATCAGCGCGAAAAGAGAGAGAGAGAGAGAGACGTTGAATATTACATCCATTTTTTTCTTTTTTTTTTTTTTAATAAGTTTATTCACAAGTGACTTATAATGTAATATAATTTTATATAATAATTTCGATAATCCATTGATTAAATCGCTGTATACATTTTAGATAGATCGTATTTTGCTCCTAATGGATTTCTATAATATTCTATACAGCGAACTTTTTCAGTGTACGATATTATTCGTTCGTTAAAAACTAATTTTTTTAAACGTTTTGTATTCATAAAAAAAAAAAAATTGCGCACAACGCCTTTTGGAATATAACAAATTGTACAAATATATATATATATATATTTTTTTTTTTGTTTTTCCAAACACAACGAATACGGTTTTGTTTGTCTCTTCGAATTCGTATACATAAGAGAGATATGATTTCCATTTTTATTTGCTTTTCCACTTAAACGAAATTCTTTAACGATATATATATATATTGTTTTCGACATTAAAGGAGAAAAAAAACGTTGTTTTCAAAATTACTTATCGCGTGAGAATATTAAATATGTATACGAATATAATTCGAATTTTAATGACGGACATTGCCGAATTATCGACTACAAACAGTAAAAATATAATAAATCATATTAAACGATATAATATAGTAAGTATAAATTTACTCAGAATATTTTCAGATATCCACGCGTTTTCAGTTTTTGGCCCACTTATTACTCGGACTCGTTGCATTCGTACTGAGGTTGTGTATCGGATACAGTGAATAGTTACGATTTCGGACCATGTGGATTGTTATCGCTCTGTGGCGAAGATGGACCGTGCAATGAGTCCGAAACGTCAGTCCGAAAACTGGAGAGACGCGGATATATTATTATCTAAGAATAAATCGACAATCCGCGAATATATTTAACACGTTTAGTTAGTTAAATATTAAATTCGTTTAGTCCCCGTCGTCCTCACCGCCTCGTTTTACGTTAAAACGAGCGTTTTGCATTAAAAAAAAAAAACGTAAATTTAAACTCGCTTATAGGCGCACGACGTATTTTTTCTTTTTTTTTTTCTTTTAACGTACCGGCGGAATTCCATCTCGATGAGCTCTGATATAATTTTATTGTAATTTGCCCGTTGGGATGAACAAAAAAAGAAAAAAGACTCGTACGCGCATATATTTTGATTTAAGACACGATCTGCGAAAACCGACGAATACACCAGACGCGCCGCGTACACGCGATAACGTTAAAATAATAATAATAATAATCGATGATAAAATATTTTTCGTTTAGAATTCGCGTGTTATTTATATACGTATATAACGCGAGTACGGTTTCGTAAGTATTTCGCATTGTGATTATTATTATTATTTTTTTTTCTAATCGATTTAGATTAAAACGAACAGGTTCAAAGTCAACGGGAGGTTTTTTTCTTCTCTTTTCTAGACAATTCCAATTAATTTATAACAAATCGAAACGTTACGAAACCGTTTAACAATATTATTGTTATTATCGTCGGCATCATCATCATCATCATATTTTGAATGGTAGACAATGAACTTCTCTCGGGTTTTCGTACACGGCGGCGAACCTGTGTGTGTGTGTGTGTGTGTACCTATTAAAAGTTATTAGGTTAGGTCGACACAGATTATTATTGTTGTTGTTGTTGAATACGAGCGTTGTACCGTGCGCGCACACGCACGCGGGGACGTTGCGGCAGACTCCGGACCGTGCGAGTCGGCGGGATTCATGGAAATCAACGCTCGTCTCCGCGGTCACGGGGATTGATTCTCACGGTCATCGCGCGCGCCGGTATACAATATAAAAATTATTTAATACTACGAGCGCGTGTAGCCGTTTTCGTACTCGCGTAATTTCAACAAGTACGACCTGTGTAAACGAGCAAAACGGTCTCTCGTCGACAAATTTCGGAAAGAAATAGAAATGGCAGATTTTTAAACACCCCCTCCCCCCCCCAAAAAAAAAAAAAACCCGATACTTTCCGTCGAATCATCTGCACGTGAAAATTGTTCGCGACGATTTCGGATTTATTCGGATTTAACGCGTATCTAAATGAACATTTGTATAATTTCAAACTACT
This sequence comes from Chaetogeoica ovagalla, assembly GCA_032441825.1. Lineage (NCBI taxonomy): Eukaryota > Metazoa > Arthropoda > Insecta > Hemiptera > Aphididae > Chaetogeoica > Chaetogeoica ovagalla. Next base: position 9,244,184 of record CM063737.1, read on the forward strand.
GATTTTGTTACTCTTATAATTATTATTATTTGTTTTCTCAGCAATAAAACACTCGAAACAAACTATCGCGGAACCAATAATAATTATTCGACGACATTCCTTTTTTTCATTTACCAAAAACTTCCAATACAAATCGATAAATGAATAATAACAATACGGAGTTATTATTTATTTATTTATTTTTTGTACAACGGTCTTAGCGTTAAAGTTACAATTATTATTATTATTATTACTTTTTTTTTATTTAAAAGAATAAATTATTCATATTTAAAAAAAAAAAATCGACTAAACCAACAAATAAAAATATATCCAGCAGCATTCGTATTCTCCGTTTTCCTATACATTCGTCAAGACACAATAATTTTCTATCGAAAAGAAATCAATTCGATTATTATAAGTTTATTCGGAAAAATCGATATCGTTCACTGATTCTTTGCATCAATAATCATTATCGTCTATACGTTAGCACAAATCCTCTTATTATAACGCTAATAGAGTAAAAAAGAGAAAAAAAGAAAGAAAACAACGTATTAACGACATTCGCATTTGGATTGTGAGCGGAGCGCGAATGATGTGTATTGATTTTTACAATGATGTGTGTGTGTTTTTTTTATGTCATATAAAAAAATAAACTCCAAAAACTACCGAAAATTATTACATAAAAACGATCAAAACGCGATTTCAACGAAATCGCGTTTATCGTGATTTCGATTAAAATATAGGAAATTTGCGATTTAAAATAACTTTAAAAATAAAAATTCGAGAAATTTCTCTCGATTTAGCTGTGTTTATTACAATTACAGATTTTGGGGTATTTGATTCGTAAAAGAGATAATTTTCGTTTTTGACGTTTAAAAATTTAATACGCGCACGCGTTACTTCAACAGAGTATTCAAAAAGAAAAATCTTGAAAATCGTTTGTCACAACTCCAAGCGAATTTTCTTCGACAAAGTGTATTATATTTTTTTTGCGGAATATTACGTTTGTTCAAAAACTAACGGTTGAGACTAGAGCGATGGAATTTCGTACCGAATATGTAAAACTTCGTTATTACACTGTATTAATGTGAGGATTATTTCATTATAACTACTTGGGTTTATTGTATGAAATTCTATTGAAATGACATGAAAATCTATATTAATAATAAATATTACACCGCGAAACGAATGTCAGCATCGAATGCAATCGCGTTGCTTTCGAATTCCTACAGCATATTGACAAAACGTTTAAAAAAATGTTCCTTATCCGATTAATTCACTTTACAGCGTCACGGGAAAATCTTTTTAGATGGTTACACCTTTTTTTTTTTTTTTTTTAATATCGAATTCGGCGAATTTTTCAGTTCAAGTTCGACTAATGAGGAAGTATATGCGCGTCAATATTATTTATTTCGCAATAAAATTATCAAGTTTTTTTCTTCCGTTTGTCGGAAGGCATTACACACATTCGTTGTGAATGAAATGTGTCTTATTTATAGCGTTTTGTAGCGTATCGATAATAATATACGAAAATAAAATATATTAATGGACTTTTTTTTTTTTTTTTTATCGATACGTGTATAACACACCTAATAAAAGAATATTGTGCGTACACGTTATTTCGATGTATTCATTACATAATATTATTATTGTCCGTAATCTGTTTTATAGAGTACTTTGAACTGTATTTCGATATTTGTGCCACCTAAAACGCGCTGTACTTTAAAATGAGATATAAGTTAGGAGGAGGAGAAGGTACATAGGAGTAATAACGCGTAATTATTTGTTTTTTAATCGCGTATTCTCCCTGACCGAGTGTATCGTAATCGTCCGCGTATTTTTTACCGTAAGTAAATATTATATATTTTATAGACAAAAAAAAAAAAATGTATAATATAAATATTTCTGAATTTTGACGAATCCGTTACGTTTACCATTTTCAAAATTACCCAAAATCGTTTCGAAATTGACGGAAAAAAAACTATACGTTAATAAATTATGGACGAATTCGCTTATTCGCAGATAAAATAAAAATCCCACTGTACACCGGTCTTCAAAGGTCCGGTGTTTCTTCTAAATGTTTGCTTTTACGGGGCAACAGCTGCTCGTGTCACCATCGTCGTAGCAGCGTTTCTCGCCACGGAAAAGTGGATGTGGCGTGTGTCCACTTCAAAATATTTGGGTAGGTTTATATCATTATGATTTAATACAACAATTAATAACCGTGTCTGATATATTTTACTAAATCAATTTTTACACGAGATTGAAAATTCAAAATAAAAAAAATAGGCATATCCCCTGTAAACAAGTGCCACTGCCGGGAAGACGTGCTCGTCACGACGAATCGTCTTCGTGATTCTCCGTCATCATTATAAAATAATATACAGATCTGCGCGCGCAGATGCACTTACAGATCATTCGAATGGACCACGGGTAAGTTTATTTATCACCGCGGGTGGGGTGGTTGGGTTAGTGCTTTGTCCTGTTGTAATTTATAATTATTGCAATGAGGAATACTTTATTATTTCGAATATACGGATTCTAAAAGCACTCGGCCCGTTAAAAATTATCTAAAACACATTTGATTTTCCACTTTCCAGTATTCCAGGAGATTGACTTAATGTGATATGTAAATTGTGAAATAATAAACGTTAAAAACGACGAAAAAAGTATTGGAGTATAAATAAAAAAAAATGTGTTTTTGTATTTTACAAGCTCGGAAAAGTTAGAATTAAATTATTCGACGAGGTTTTTTCCTTTTTTTTTTAAATCGACGCGTTAAGTTGTTTTCACTAAAGTATTTTTAAAATCGAGTTAAATATTATTAGCGACGGCGTAGCTAATAAATATTATAGTTTTGTTTACTATTTGAGAAAATATCGGAGACCGTTACAATATGAGGAGACGCGTTGGGAAGTCTTATCTCTCTCATTTCTTTGTTTTTTTTTTTTGTTTTTCGTAACTAGACATTTTTAAACTTTGACTCGTATTTTCTAATATTCAACGAGTTGGAAAAAAAAATTCAGTTAATTCGCCTAGCCTTGTATATAATAGACGTTATGCGGTTGAAACAACAAAGTCAATTGATAAAATTACGATTTTTTTTCGTAAATAGATACCTACTTAAAGAGACCAAAAAAAAAAAAACATTGCTCCGAAATATCCGACGTAAATCAATATAATTCATTTTATTTTATATGTGTGTGTGCGCGTATAGACCTATTTCGCGTTAAAAATAATAAATCATTTTAACCTTGTACTGTATTGCAATAATATTTATTCAGCAGGATTCAAAGATCGGGATTAAACTTATATTTGTATTGTAACATACGGTGTACCTATTGCAGACCTCAGTCATGATTTAGTGTTCGTTAAAGTGTACGCGGCGGATGTACGTCCTACGAGCGAACTTAAGATTGAGTATTGTGTAAAATATAGAACGCGTTTATTAAAATTTAAATAGTTTCGTTGGACGTCGTCGTTTAAAAACACGCGATAATGGCTTTTGTCGTTGTAAAAGTAAAAAATAATCTACCGTAAGTACGATAAATAATACGTATTTATTTTTTTTTCTTTTAAACGCTTTTAAAACGCATTTTATGTTCTCAGATAAGAATATTATAACGTCGAATAGTCTGTCGGAGAATATTTTCATTTTAACATCCGAAATCTAATATTATTATAAATAACGCGATTTTTTTTTCTATTCAATCCTCAATACTTGTGTATTGACTTACGTGAATACGTTTATATATATATATATATAATTACGGTTTTGAAATGTAAAAATTAATATTCAAAGTTTCTTATCTCGTTCCACTGATACGTTTGATTCATTTATATACAATGAAAATATTTAAATGATATTTGAAAAAATGTTGTTGTGTTTGTTTTAGCCTTTCAGGTTTCCATACGTTAAGTTCTAAAAGCTAAAGTCAGTTTCATACATGCCAGACGTTAAAAAAACGGGCCGAGTTTATTTGCCTCGGTCATAAACCAGAATTCTGCTTCCAACCCCTTTAAACGTAAAAAAAAAAAAAAAAAACATTTAAAACGATGTTGGCCGAAAAACGGGAAAATATCGTTTTAAACGTTTTTGTACGGTCACACGCCGATTTACGGATTGTTTTCGTTTCAGCTGTGTGAATCGAAAACGACGTTCCGGACACTGTCCATTCAAATGCGATTGGAATAAACTATAATAAAGTTCGGAAGTTCAGGTCCTGGGTCTGTGACCATGACCGCGGTCGGAGACGACCCGAAAACGTCGTCTGGTCGCCACCAAGGGACCGCCGCCACCGAACGGGACGAGGGTCGTGCGAGGTGGCAAACCATGGGATTGGCGTCCAAGGCCAGGTTCGTGTGCGATCACTGCACGATCGAACCCATGCTGGGGTGTTATATCGTGACCGGCGTGCTGGTATCGCTGTGCACGCAGAATTTGAACCTACAGAAGGCGTGTCGAGTTAACCTACAGTTAGACGAGAGCGTTTGTTCGGCGCTGGAGACACGGGACGGCAATTATCGAAGGGAAGAGACGATCGTCCAGGAGCTAGTGGCCGACACGATGATATGGAAGACGTTTATTCAGAGCAGTATACCTACCGTGCTCATCGTGTTCATAGGCTCGTGGAGCGACAGAAACCGCAAGCGCAAGCCATGCATGGTGGTGCCGGTGGTCGGCGAGCTGATCACCGTCATGGGCCTGTTGATATGCACATATTATTTCTACGAGCTGCCCATACAGATCAGCGCTTTGGTCGAATCGTTGCCGCCGGCAATGACTGGCGGATGGATGACCATGATTATGGCCATATTCAGTTACATAGGTGACGTGTCTTCGGTAAGTCGGACTCGGTGCAGGCGCGTATTGGGCACACTATCTGTGTGTGGACAGACCCAGTGGATAGGAAACAAAATACATGGATCCGTTTTCAAAGTCATATTAAATTCAAAGTTGATCCCGGATTAGTTTTTATTGTTATCGGATCCGATACACTGATATTAACACTCCTCTAGTGGAGCTCCTGACGATAATGAGGAAACGAGAAATTAGTGAAATGTAGCGACTTCACGCAGAATATCGCTGTTAAAAATACACACACACACACAATCGTATACGATTGCGTTAAATTAGATTGCTAATTATGGCATGTAACATTAAGGTCCCTTACAGTATATATTTGTAGGAGATATAAAAGATTACTTTGGATTTAACGATCCTATTTTTGTTTTTTAAACATTACAGGTGAAATATCGCACGTTAAGAATAGGCATTGCCAACGTTTTCTATTCTGTTGCCCTGCCCGTTGGCATGACGTTGTCCGGTATATTATTCCACAAATTGGGATTTTACGGCGTGTACATCATAGCCATATTTTTGTACTCATTCACTATTGCATACGGCGTATTTGTCGTCAAAGAAACGATGTCACCGGAAACGACGAGTGTTGAGTACGAAGGGCCGACGGCAAATCCCGAGGCCGCCAAGTCTTGTTTGTATTTCATCAAAGATTTCTTCGATCTGAGTAACGTCAAGGAGGCGATCGGCGTTACGTTCAAACAGGGACGGTATAACCGGAGACTGAGAATCATTTCTTTGATGGTCGTCGTCATCGTGGTGATGGGACCTTTGCACGGTTGGTGAATGCGAAAGAGAATATATATATATATAAAGGGTCGTTTAGGGACAGTGAAATTGGAAAAAAAAAACAAAATTTTTATATTTCAACGAACTCTAGAAATTTAAGAAAAAAAATTAGTTTTTGACAACATTTTCTACCGCATTAACGCTGTGAAATAATTTTTCAGGCGAGATGTCAATGTTGTACATGTTTACACGGATAAAATTCAACTGGAACGAGGTGGACTTCAGCATATTCAGCACGTACGCCATGATTACCAATCTTTTAGGTCCGTCGCGTATAAGCGGAATATGCTTATTTTTCTACGGCTAATCATTTTTCCCGTATATGGAATAAATAATAATAATAATAATAATAATAATAATAATGAATAAATTCGTTTTGTCCAACGACAGGCACGATGTTCTCGGTGGGTGTATTCAGTCACAAGTTGAAAATCGATGACGCCCTGATCGGAGTGATGTCGTGTATGAGCAAAATATTGGCCGGATTCGTTTACGCGTTCGCTTCTACCGATTTCATATTTTATCTGGGTGAGTCGTACCTATATTTTTAATATCTCATCTAATTGATATATTAGATATGTGTTTTTTCTTTTTGGTTATACAAATTACACTTTGTTAGTTTCTATACATATGTGCAACGATAGACGTTTCGTACAGAAATTGTCGCGGTTTTTTTTTTTATACATAGCCGTCCCGAGATGGAGTGGGTGTGCTATCCACCTAAGTTTTTGTGTATTATTTAAATAAAAATCGACAAAATGGACCCTTGGTAAATTCAAAAGCTCGAATAGGCTTTTGACATTACTGAAAATTTGTAAAATATTTAAAGTCTAGCCAATTTAAACTTTCGGTAAATATTATGAACAACCATCGTCAATACGTTGTAACCATCGTCAAATAATGTTAATAATAATAATAATAATAGTAATAATAATAATAATTATTATTATTATTATTTGTAATTCTAAATGTAATCTAATCTGTGATTTTATAGTCTACTCGCGTGTCGACATGTTTTGACTTACGGTCGGGTTTAATACAATGCGTATATTTTGTTCGCCATATGGTGTAATACAAAGTATAATTTTGAAAATCAGGGTTAGGTTAGGTTAGATTAGGCTGCAATTACAAATTCCATGAATCTAATGTTATATACCGAGATTAATGTTATCTAGTCAATTTATGTTTGGAATAAAATTTTATTCCGATCAATCGATTTCCTTTTTAAATCATCGGTTCGTCGTGTGTCAATCGTTCGTCAATATTGTTCTCGTTCTGATGTTTCTGTTGTTTTTTTCCCTGTATTTTACATTTTCATTTTTCATGCGCAATACGAATATGAATGATTTCGTAAATAAAATCAAAAACAAAAAAAAAAAAACGCGTGAAAGTTGAATGTTTAACTTGTGAATCAATTTTTGATGATGATTAATCGCAAAAAATAAACACGAAACTAATATCCACGATGGTAAACGCATTAAAGTTAAACGTTTCAGGTACTCTGAAAAAAAATATTCTCTTGTTATAATATTTACCGTATCACAACAAAAACACTCCGTCAACTACGTGTAAAAACAACGTCGTTAAGTAAAAAAAAAAGGAAGAAAAAACTCGAATTACAATAGTTGTGATATCAAAAAACATTTTTTTTACGTCGTCAAAAAATTAGTTTTTAGATAAAAAATTAAGTTAATACTTTTTTGCATTTCACTCTGACTGTAAGCCTCCGATCGATTTGAAATTTATAAACGTATCATTCACAAAGCATACTGATCAACCAGTGTAAATTTCAAGCGAATCCGTTCATTAGTTTAGGTTACAGAGAGGCCGGGGACGATTTTTCTTAAAATTACATCGGTTAAATACACGAGTTGAACGATTCGTGTAATATATCTCTGTCATGTCGTTGACACTAGCTCATTTTTTACTTAGCTTACGGCGTTGGATTTTTTTTTTGGAGTCTACAAATAGATAAATTTAGCTCCTTCTGTGATGTGTTATTTGTGATGGTTTTTCAGTACTTATATATTTGATATTATATATGTGTTAATGGAAAAGTATTCGAGTGAAGCGTGAAAAAAAATTTTTTTTTTCATCGACAAATTTAGGAATTTAATACACCCCCAAGATTTGTTGTTTGGAACGGCCCTGGTTTTATACCGTAAAGTTACACGTTTAAATCCAAACTTACTATGTACATAACACAATATGTTTTACAGGACCACTCGTAGAAGTCATAAACGGTACGTCGTTCATCGCGATGAGATCGATCATTTCTAAACTCGTACCGTCGGATGAACTAGGTTGGTATCGTATTTATAAATTATACGTAGGCACGAAATGAGTTTTCATTATTTTATAATAAACTCAATTCTCACCGGGATAAACTCATCACTTACCAGACGTTATGTCTGTATTAGCTACTTTTCATTTCATCCTCATATTTACTTTTAAAGTGAAACTTTGTATTCCTATCCTCTGAATAATGTATACGTCACTCGATGGTAGTTTTTATGTAATTCATTTAAAACATATTTACCCTCTTTATTTTCACAAATGGTCTATTCTAATTATTGTAAATAGGTCTTCTCCAATTCATTATTCTGATTTCTCTTTTTTTTGGTTTCATATTAAATGCGATAATTTAGCAGTTATCGTTCTAATTTTTATTTTCTTGCTTTACCTTAATTTCGCAATCATTATATGATATGTTAAACAACTAATTCTTTTTTTCGTTTTCATATCCATTACTTTTATCTTTATTTGAATGATTCTCTTTCCTTGCACGAACATTTCCATAAATACAATTCTTCGCATCTTTTTTTATTTTCCAATCTTTTTATATAAACGACCGTTTTTTGTCCTACCGAAATTTCGTTCGCTTCTTCATTAATTTTTCCAATCCTTCGAAATTTCTCTCGTCAAATGCATTTATTTAATTCCTTCCTTTGAAAAGTGTTTTCAACTCTATACTTCTTTTAATATATACTTTGACGTTGAGTTTTGTTGGCTTTGTGATTATTTTATAAATTTTCATTCAATTTCGTTACTTAAGCAGTTGTTTCTAATATTCCAGTTGCTTTTCTCAAAAGTTATAACCGTTTAGAAATAATCTCAATTTATGATAAATTTCAGGAAAAGTCAATTCTATATTTGGCGTCTGCGAAGCGTTAGTACCGTTGATTTACGGACCGATGTATAGTGCCGTTTATAAAGCAACACTGAAGACATTTCCAGGAGCGTTCTTTCTGCTCGGAGGCGTGTTGACCGCTCCCGCAGCGATTATATTCCTGTAAGTGACTTTCGCGTAACGATTTCTGCATGTATTTCTAGACTTCAAATGTGTAAATTAAAATCTGTTGTTTATGATTAATACCGAATGTAATAAACTTTCCGTCTAAACTCAGACGTTTAAGGGCGTCCCTCTATCATTTTATAAGATGAACGATAACGGTGAATTTATTAAGTTTCGGTGGTAACCGGTTTGGATTGTATGACTTCAACTCTCTTCCCAAAACGTTTTCTCCCTTTAAATTATATATTTCCTGTTTATGTATTTTTGTTTGGTAAAAAAAAAAAAATCAATACTTTTCAATTTTTGAGAGATTATGGAATTTTTCTGGGTTTTAGAAATTTCTTTTTATATAGGTTCAAAGAAACTACTATAGAAAAATGACTATTTTTAAGTACTATTTTTTACTTTTTGTTTTTAGAGTACGTTGCACAGTTAAGTACGATTAGAGTTTTATTTCTATTTTTATCCGCTCATCACGTATACTTAGATTTTGTGTGTATAGGTGGATGTACAATGAACACAAAAAGGAACAGAGAGAGATCGACGCAGCGATTGGGCACGAAGAAGAAAGAAACTGCAAAGAATCTCTTCGGACAAACATAGATTTAGATGTCAAGACACATAAACTCGAGGAGTTGGCTTCCTGAGTTAGGTATGACACGGACACGAAATCGGGTCGGATTCAGGAAAATTTACAAAACAAATTTCGGGATCTTGAAAATTGTCTCCTTCAAATAGGCTACCGAGTTCAAACGAACGTTGAACCACTCGTGTTGTTTGTCAAAAAGAATTTTTATTTCTTATTTGTTTTGTACGCCTGTAATGTAATTATCTTTGTGTATTATTTTATATTTATAATAATAAAATTATATAACATAAGTAAATGAGATGCGTTTCAGTGAAGATACGAAAAAAAAATAACAAAAATAATAATCTGTTATTTTATATGCTACGGTCACGCGTGCGTGTTTTGCCGCGCGAAAACCCGCCAAGAATATGAGAACATACCGGTTAGGTGATAAGAGAACTTAACTTAAAAGGAGAAAAAATCAATTGTAAAAGGAAAATACCAACTGATGAAAATTTAAAATATCTTCTGCGCGAATTTAATTCCAAAGAATTTACAACACTGAACACACCAAAATAAATGATTTATTTAAAGTCTAGGTGATTTTTATATATTCTCTTAAATTTCCAATACAATTAAAATGAATTATACTTTATTTTTCTATTTGAAAATTGTATCAGTCCATTGAAGAACAGGAGAATGTAACACCATTTTTTTTTTTTTGTTTATAATCCCGAACAATTTATCTTATTTTTCATGATATTAATTATCTTATTTAAAATAAATACATAAATAATAAATTTGTTAATTTACGAAACGTTGTTTTAAAAGATTTTTCTTCTAAGTTGGCGCACATGAATTTCATTTTTTCGGCATGTTTGTTACAGAGTAATAAACATTAAACTTACGTTTCTTATCACTCCTGCACAACTGCAGGTACACGCGGTGTAAAAATATAGACCTTAATAAATGTGACCAGGCCGGTCACACACACACACACACGACGTGATTTCGCGCCAATGAGTGTTTGGGGTTTTCAAGGTGTCCCGCTCGTGAAACGCACCGGAAGGTCTATTGAAAAAGTTGTTTTTCACGCTCCATTAAGTGAACACAAAATGTGATCAAACACGCTGTTTGTAATATATAAAATATTTGATAATCAAATTTTGTAGAAAATATTGTCGAAATGCAGATGTGGAAAAGGAAAAGGAAATAGTTGCTTATAAATAGCGGTTCGAAACCATTGGACTGCACAGTGGTAGGCGCGGTGGTCAACGTGAACACACACACACACAGTGTTTGCGGTTAGAGGCAAACAACGTTGTTAGCTTCTGACCACGGCAAATAGCACCGTGTGTATACGTGTGATTGATAATACACACACGGTGTTTTTGCTGGACAAGGTTGTTCGCGTTTGCCAGCCGCGGTTAGACTGAGCGATCCGCCGGTTTCGGACCGCTATTTATATACGTCTTGCTGCTACCCCTCTATGTTGTGTCGAACGCTGTCTGGTGACTACTTTCGTTTCCTGTTTTATCGCGGTCGACTGACGCGCTATATCGGTATACGCGGGTGTTTAGTTTGACGCTGATCAAGCGATCGATCGTGGGCGCGTTTGTTATATTTATTATTATTATAATAATTACTATTATTATTTCGCGTATTCCAATGAAATAAAATTAACGTAATAATTCGTCTTTCCTCGTTGTACACCCATTTACACGTTTCCTCGTTTACATTTTACACGACCGATCGAGTTTGTCGTCAGCTAAGCACGAAACGCTCGATCACGTATTGTACGCGCTGATTGTCGGTCGAGCACTAACTCCAGCCTTATATATGACGTTCAAAGGGGTGAGATGCTGTGAAAACGGAGCATAAAATATATAAAAATAAAATTCTATATATAAGTATGTTGTACAATAATTTATTTAACAGTCGATTTCATTATGAATTGAATGCGACGTAGTTACTTCATTTTTATTATTAATTGATTTCTATATATTACTCGAAAATCTATTAATTTCTTATATTTATATATATATATAGTAAATAATATATTACGCTCAATTATTATTATTATTATAAACTGAAAATTCGTAGTATACTTTTTTCTTTTTTTCACCCTATGATTTAATCACTTTGTGTGTGTGCTTTATTATTAAAACCATTACTTAATTAAAAAATGCATATAAATATAAATAAATTATGGATTGTATAAATAAAGTAACCCGTAGCGGCGGCAACGCATATTTATATATACTTTACGTTCAATGTTTCTTTCTTTTTTTTAAATTAAAAATAGAAACGAATAATTATATGTATATAATGTGATACGCGGAGTTTCGGAAAATTAATGATACGATATTATAATATATTATTATTATCATCTATAGACGCGGTGTAGGTGTATTAATTTACAATAACCGTATAATCATTATGACCGCAATAGTGTGTAAAAATGTATAATATTTCGGGGGGTGGGGGACTAATTTTACTTTTTAATTTAATGGAAAAAAGAAAAAAAATATGTTTATTTATTTATGGTAACGCTCGAGGGCACAGAGAGTACAACAGCGAATAATATAAAGCAAAAAAAAAAAAAAATAGGAATATAATTAAAACGACAATTCAGCTAAAACGAAGTGTAATGAATAGATTAAAAAAAAAATGCGTACATTGGAAATTAGATTAAATCGCGCGCTTTATTTATAAATATTATATAAAATACTGTTTATATCAGTTCGCATAAAATATTGCGTTTTAATAGCTGTGTATAAGATGTGAAATGAATTATCGATATAATGATAAATTCAAAAACCAATAACAAACCGTTGGACCTGTAATATTGTTAATTAGACGAAATTAATTTAAAAAACGTTTTTTTCGGGGGGGGGGGGAAGAAACGTATCGCGTATTGATTAAGTCCCCCTCCTCAGAGTATAAAAGTGTACATATTATCCAATTTTTAAACACATAAAAAAAGTTTGTATAGTAAAATGTTTTTCAATACACCCTCGGTGGTATAAGGACAATGAATGTCAAACTACAGCGCGCAATAGCTATGCGAAACACAAAGAAATCAATCAATCAGTTAAAAAAAAACCTCCTTTTTTTTACATCAAACATTGTTACTTATACGATTTTGATTGTGAGTGAATCGAAGAACGCGTTTTGTTTAATCGCGGGGTATTTTGCAGCGCGGCCTAAATTCAGAGAGGAGTGGAGTGGTGGCGTGTTTGGGCCACGGGAACGAGAGTTTTGTGCGTGCGACAATATTATTCCCGTAACCACTTTTTGTTTTACAATCCTTCGATGACACTGATGGATCTTCACTCGTCTCTATCCATTATCGCTACTTTCAGTGATTTGTAATTTGGCTTTTCCTATGTCTTCTACGATCTGTTTCTGAAATGGTGTTTTCTTTCTGCTTCTCCTTCAATTATTTTCATCATCCATCTTATTATATATCCAATCCATTTTTTCCATCTTTCTCTTATTGTTTTCCATGTGCACTCTCCTATCGTTCATTTTTTCAAGTAGATTTCTTCATTTTTAACTTTCTCTGACCAAGAAATTCTTAACGTTCTTCTCTACAACCATGTTTCAAAAGCTTCGCGATCTTTCTTATTTCCGTCTTGAGTATCATCCATGTTGCTGCCCCATAGGAGTATAGACTCCATACATAAAAGTCTTTAAAAGAGTTTTTCTGATCTTTACACTAACAAGTGTTTGCTGTTAATAAGTGATTTTTTATTTTTTTGTAAAACAATCACTAACACGGTGTATAATAATGTATCGTTAGTATCGATAGGAATGGCTTCATTGAGAAAAACATAACTACAAGAGTTAGCGGCGAAGAAAAAATACATAATCCATATTTCGTTATTGTTTATAACTTTATATAAAGTAAAAAGAAAAGAGATTTTTATTCGTATCACGGGATAAACAAGAATTGGTCCTATTGTAATTTTCAGTTATATACTTTTAAAAAGATATAAAATAGAAATTCTTTCAATCTAAAAATTAATTTTATTTACGATACATGCAGCACGCAATAAACAACAGCGAATTTTTGTATAGTAATTATTATCAACGTCGCTCCATTCTCATTGCTCCGGACGGGTTACAAGAAATTTTCGTCAGGATAAATCGGGGATGTGCCAGCCAAAACCCGGGTTCGGTCTTGTCTGCAAGATACAAAAAATAACAATTACGTTGCCAGGTCATCGATTGCGGTCGAGTGGACAATACGCTCATACAGTATACACAGTCCATCGCATCATTCACGGTCGTATGGATCCGTTATCCGATCTGGCCAAGTCAGCTCGACGCGGTCCTGAAACGGAATTGTCTAAAACAGAGGTTTCCAAACTTTTTATACGTTCTATGACCCACTTTTGACAATTTTCAAATTTAGATGACCCAACTAAATCGTTTTTTTCTATTCCTTTTTGTTATGAAATATGGATAATTAGTATATACGAGTATATAGTTGTATAAAATACGATTTATTTGGTAAACAAACGTGAAAAAAAAATGTCCGATAATCCAATTTCACGAGATTATATTATGAAGAATATTGGATGTTTATTACGGTTGAAATTCATTTCAATTGAATTACCTTCAAAATTTCAAATATATTAATAGTAATTCTTTTTTCAGCTCATGTTCTTCGTGAGACGATTTTCCGCGCGACCTATCAATCATTTCATTGCGACCCACAGTTTGGAAACCTTTGGATTCAAAAACAATGTTTTTTCGGCGATTCGGATCCTGCCTAAACTAATGTTTACCAGTTGTATTCAAAATTCATTAATTAATAGAATTTCTTGCACCTGGCCTAGAGCAGTGAGAATAGTTTGGTATGGTCATATCCCGTCACTCGTTGGTAAACGATTTTTCTGGTTTTAAGTATTAAATCGCCATTGTATATCATTACGTTATTGTACAAATTTAATAATTTTAATTTATAAGATTTTTTTTATGATAATATAACTTGCGAAAGACTATATAGGACGCAATATTAATTCAAGTTTTGAAGTTTGAATATACTTCATTATTAGTACATTAGTATAACATTATTAGTATAAATGTTGGTGTTTTAAAGAGAATACGAGGCAGTCATATAATAAATGTAATAATTTATAAGCGAAAAAATATACTGTCATTCAGATTGAAAAATCAAATTATGCTAAATGGGAATTGGAAGAAAGTATTTCTTTTTTTGTCTCGTGTATACGAAACATTTATGTAGAATTAATAACATTTATGTTGTATTTTACATTTATGTAAAATACAACGTACCGATCACACTACTAAGTAGTGCGATTAGAAATTTCAAAACAGATTTGAATTCATTGTAAATAGTGTACTAGAGGTCGAAATTCCTACATTTTTAATTTCTTTTTTTTTCCATAAATTCTTTCGAATTAATGGAACAAATTTAAAGTAAAAAAAAAACCGATAATAATCAATTTTTGAATATCTTTAGATAAAAAAAAAAAACAAAAAAGTTTGAAAATCGTGCTACAGTATATTTCACGATCTGTTTGCAGAATTTTCATTCGCATCACTATATAGATCGATCGGAACGTTGAAAGTATAGGAAACGTTTACTCTATTATGTTTCGCGTGTGCAAGACAAAGGGAGCAAATATCCGCTTCGTCTATTTTAAACACATTTCAGTCGATTGAGACTTAAAATTATGTCAAAAGTGTTAGTACTTCACCTGTATTTTCATTTTAAACATATAAAGATGTTTGATTTTATTAACATATATACGTTTCATAGTTTTCGATTCACAGTATAATTGAACAAAATATATAATAATATGTTGTCTGTATATATTTATGTTATGTCCATAATCAAAGAATGAAAATTATCTCGTTAAAATCAACTAAGAAAATGGAAAATTAATTCTTTTTTATTTTTTATATTTTTATTGACGACTAACCAAAACAATACGCTATCAAGGACGTCCGTTTAAAGAGTTACTGCGATTTTTAATATTATTAACGTTACATAAGAGATAATATTATATTTTGTGTTACCTATTACAGTTGTACTTATATACTGAGTAGTTTTTCATCAGTTTTTATAAATATTATGTACATCGCAGTTGAGGTTTTCCGTATTTTTATTTTTATATAGGTTATATATTTATTTTTATTCGTTTAAATTGACATATATATTTTTTTCCCCATCTAATATCGATTCCGGCGGCGCAGACTATATAGTAGAACTTGTGTATATATATATATATTATATATATTCGAAAAATAAATTGACTTGTCATCTGTATTGACATCGGTTCAGTCGGTGGAAATTGTGATATTCCAAAAGTTCGGTCCGCACGCTGTAAATTCCCGCGGTTAAACATAAATAAATTATAATATCGTCTCTTCAATTATGAATTCCGACGATGACATTTCCGTTCTGCTCCTCTTACTGTACAGAACGATGGTTTTTTTTCAACAAAACTAGTCAACGATTATTATCAAATTTTCGTTGTTTATCATTCATCAGTTTATCGTTGAAAGACCATTTTTGAAAGTCGTATCATCACATCTCAGAACAAATACGAAAACATCTTATTTTCGAACCACAAACTAAATCTTATGTACAGACCAATAAAATCTTATTTTCAGTAATCTGTTTTTAAACTATTTATTTATTTTTTTTTTTTATACATAAAATATAGTCGGTTTAGTTATCAATATTATTTTTTGATTTCCTGGAAATTCGTGTACTCGACTCCAATGAATGTCATCGTATATCCGATACGAGATAGATATAGGTGGTGGTAAAAATTCTTTAGAGAGTAGTTACGTCAAGAAAAGAAGAAGAACGCTAATCACAATAAACAAGTTTATCAAATTTTTTAATTTTTATTTAGTTGAAAATAACTATTAATGTTCTTATGCATTATTGCAGTACGAATATTATTACTTTTGCGAAGAAATGTTGAAAATAACATGACTAAATAGTTTTAGTTATAACGACGTCAGAAATGTAAGATAGGTTATAAATATATACGAACAGAGTATAACTATTTACGAGTTACTGACTATAAAGTGACTTATAAATCTTAACATTCTGAACGTTCTATTCTGTTTTCGGGGAGGACTATAATAATCCAGAGCGTGAATGCTCGGAATCAAAAAAAAAAAAAAAATGTCATAAACCGTATTTTATCAGTAATGTATAAAAGCTGAAATGTATAAATCCGGAACGGCGGATAAAAATGTACATAGGGACAAGGTAATGGCAGTAATGTTACCACAGATTAACTGTGATGAGAGAATGGATGACTTGTAAATAATAATAATAATAATAATAATAATAATAATAATAAAATTGTATAAGAGTCACAAATATATTTTAATCGTTTAATGAAAAGCGTGTGATATTCTAATCTAAGAAATAATTAAATTTAATATTCGAACCAAGTGCGGGCAATTATTTCAAACATATCTTCACTTAATCCAGTGTAATATTGAAACACATTGTCTTTTTTTTTTTTTTTATCGAATGATAACCAAACGTTCTTATCACAATATAATTTTATTGTCATTACGTGATAAGACACAGAGTTATACTTCAGGAAATTATACGTTCTGCAAGTTATACGCGTTCGGTAATTATATACGTTTCGCATAAATATTGTTCGCGCTGTTTAGATTCCGGACATACACGTCCAATGATTATACGGTTTGGTGTATTATTATATCAGTAATTATAGTACACAATAATACGTTCAGTCCATATACGGTTTTAGATTCCGCGAGCGAATTCGTTCCCAAATTCATACGTTCCCGTCTGTTTATATTTTGGAAATATAAAACGGTCTCTCATCTCGAAAATCGTCGTTTCGACGTTCCCCAAACATCAGGATTTTCTTTTTGCGATTTTTTTTTTGCACGCGCGTTACATAATATATGAACAGTAATATCGCGGCGGTGCGTTGTTTTGTTTTGCGCCTTAACCTTCGATTTATGGTAAATATCAATTGCCGCGTGTATTTGTGTGTATACACACAAGTAAATATTATAAAGCCAAACTTAATTTCCCGATTTTCGTTCGAGTCACGTATTCTCCGTCGCGACACTTACTGTTACTTCCCCGAATTATACGCGCGATAATGATAATTTCAAACTTCGCAGCCGCATGTTTCGTCTGCACGTACAATACAAAAGCAAATCGATGTTATACCGTCGATGGGGAATCGGCGAAAGAAAAAAAAAATCGACATTATTGTTGTAACGGATGAATTAGATGATACAGATACCGTGACGATACGGATTCTGAACACAACGCTGACGAACTGTAGGCAAGCGAAACATCAACGTTCGTTTCGAAACTTCCAAATATTACTAGCGGACCCGATTGACGGAAGTCGGGGAAATTTCGAATGATCTTCTTTTCAGACACCGATCCGTGGGTGGATAAATGAAAAGCATATGCCTAATTTTAATTTACGATGATTGTCAATCGATAATCGAAATTAATATCATCGGGTTTGCTCGAGATTCACCATAGAAGTAATTTAAACTCCTTTGAACTGAAGATGATTTCGAAACAATTGTAAATTCCGCAAACGATTGTGGTAAAATTCATTGCACAATCGTTCCTGTGTAATAGATTTTCCCCAAAATCGTTGTTAAATAAGAAGCGAATACTTCAGAGAAAATTCAAAAGTTTTTCGCAATATGTTTTACTAGTATTCACGTCATTACCGTTATAGTAGTATTTCTGACACATTATCTAAACGTTTGATGTGCATTTACTGCTGTAGTAGTAATGAAAAAGTGTTATATTTTGTATGGCATTAAAAAATAAATAAATAAAATGTACTGTCCGTCAGTGTGTTAAATACACAAATGTCGATGATATTACCAGTTAAAAAAAAATAATAAATAATTTAAATTTGTTTTCGGTAATTTTTTGTCACGTTAAAAAAAAAGCGTACGAATTGATATTGTTCAGGCGTAATGATTGCATGACGATTGAATATTTTCATATTAAACGAGCGTAGATATAGCAATAATTTATTTTTTGAAAAACGAATTTTATTTTATAACTTTTAATATTTTTTTTATTTATTGTATAATTAAATGATTTAGAGGACGTTTGTTTAGGCGACAACGCGTATTTCAATCGATACTTATCCGTATTCATAGAGATAGCGTAATTAGTGTCGTTTTATTTATTTATAGATTCGATTGCAAAACATTCTCGCTTCGTCAGCAAAAAAATCGACATTAATTCATTAATATAGAGCTTTATAACTCGTTTGTAAATGTTAAAAACAAAAATGGCACCGAATAACCCTTAGCGTTTTGTTTTAAGTCAAGTCGATTAAAAATCTTAAATTCGAAACACAGACATATGAATGTATATTATATTTTTTATAACTTCGGTACTTTTTATATATATAAATATATCCGTTATTTATATCTTATATACGAGAAATACAAATAACGATTTGTTTTGTGTCGAATACACAGGTGTATGCGTAAGTAATGTGGATTTACGCCAAAAACAGTTGCGCGCCAAAACGTATTTAACTCGAAGCGGTATAATTTCGACTCGCGGGCGAATCGAACTATTTATTACACTCGTAATTTGTACCAAACGTCCGTTTTCGCCTAATCGACGTTTACCTACGTTTTTATTTATTTATTTTTTTTTTCTGTTCAATAACGATTCCCCAAATGCGGTTTTATACCACGTACGATCGAAAAATACCGACATTTAATTTATTATTGGAAAATCTAATGTCTTACCGCCTGTCCACGTTTCATGTTTTCGGTCGCTTTTAGAATAGATATCCTGGATGTTTTAGAGTTTGTGTTGTTAGAAACGTTTTACCGCATTAGTTTTTATCAATTCAACGTCATCAAACGTCGATGTTCATTGACGTCGATATTTCAGTTTTTGGAAATATAGAAAAAAAATAAAATAAAATAGAGTCGTGATCTCGCGATGCAGATAACGCGTGGTGCCAGTGCGGTAGTGGTGGAAATGATTGAATTTTTCGCACAGACTCTTCGAATGCCTCTTAACCTTTAGTTAAAATGTTTTGACATGATCAAACATTCCATTCACTTAAATGTTCCCTTATTATTGTCTTTCTGGTCACACAATTTGGATACCATCGCCAGTGATCTTTTAAAAATCGCATGTACCATTTAATTTTTTTAAATCCGCTCATTGTTTTATCGTATTTAATTAGTCGTTTAATAGTTTCAAAAATTCATTCACCAATTTTTCAAAATTCGGTGAAAACTTGATTTTTTTTATCCGTCTTAAACGTGATAATGATTTCAAATAAAACGACTTTTTTCTTTAAACGCAATTATATGTGTAATATATATATATATATTTTTTTTTTGTTATTTAATATTGACTTCATTCCAGTAAATTCATTTTTAGTTCAGATGTGTTTTAGTCTCGGAAATATATTTTTTTATCACACTTTATATATGTAAAATAAATTATTATGTATATAACATAAACAAGAGAATATCGTGTTCCGAAAACGGCATTTATTTAATTTTTTTTTTTTCAAGCGTATTTTAATTAATCGAAGATTTATTATTTAAAAATTGAAATTTAATTAAAAAAAAAAAACTTTAAAATCTATTACCCGGGGTTGTTATATCGTGAGATCGAGAAAAATTCTCGGGTCTGAGTCTGACAGGATACCAATCAGAACAAAAAAAAAAAAACCAGAGAATTGAAAAAATATTGTAAATAAATAAACCTACGTGTTTTTTTTTTTTTTTAATTACAATTTCAAGCAATAAATAAATTATACGTGTAGTAATTCATTTGAAATCTTAAGATGATTGGTATAATATTATTCTCCCATTGATAATATTTAATCAGTACATTTACGGAATAGAACAAATCGGAAAAAAAATATATTTTCCATATTAAATTGTTAAAAAAAAAAAAATTGTTTTTCCTTCGGTTAATACGATTGGACAAATAATTATTATTTTCAAACAGCAATTCGAATGCGTGACACGTACGGAAATGCCATTTGTGCAGGCAACACTTATTAAACATACCTCATTAAGTTCTTTACAGAGAAATACGAAACTTCCGAGAAGTTAAAATAACTCGTCATTATTTTTATATAAAAGAAAAAAATTTAGATTTCACGAGTTAAAAATTAAGACACTATTTTCCTAAACCTTTTACACAAAATTTGTTTCGAACACTGCTGCTTGCCTGAGAGTCGCTTCGTCGCAATTTCATTTTTTCTTTACATTTCTCGCCTGTCTGCAGAAATAAAAGACGATTTTTTAACATTACCCACTTCTTACGGTTATGGTCCGAGATTGAAACTTCCGAATCTAATACGCTTGCCACGTGTTTCATCGAGTAATAAGTTCCAAAAAAAAAAAAATATATATACGTAACATAAAACGCAAATGGATTAAATATATTTAAACTCTGACGAATACCTGGTTCTTAATTGAAAGCGAGTAACACGCCACGTAAGAAACGACGTGATATGATTTTATAACGCGAAGAATGGTTTTTATTGACGCACTGAAATGTCAAATAATTATGTTGTAATTCACACGGAAGAAAATCGTATCGAATCGGCGCAATCTATTCAAAAAAAAAAAAAAAAAAGAAAAGAAAAACGCAGTCTGGAAAAAATTGTAATACACTTCGACGATGGCAAAGTATTACGAACGGTACAGCGTTTTTTTTTTTTTTTAAATAAATTTCTACGAAATTTCTCGTAAATAATATGGTACACGTGCAAATTGTATTATGACGGACACGACAACTATGGAATAATTGTCGAACGGGAGAGACGGATTATATCGCCAAAAATGAACGAAACGTAGGGAAAAAAAAATTATTTATAAAAAAACGCGCTTCGGTGTTGGAGTGAAATTGTAGAGAAAAAAAAAACAATACTCTTAGACCAGTCGATTATTGTCGGTAAAGAATATGCTTGTGTGTGTGGGGGGGAAAAACTTGACGTTCTCTGGCTCGTCTTGTCGATTTATCTCCACCCGGTTCCGGCGCATCCGTCGTGAAAAAACGAATTTTTCACTCGTTCGCCACGTCATTTTGTTAAAAGACGCATTTTTTTTTTCGGGCGCGTTCGATCGACCGCCGGCAAGACTTAATTTTTTTCAATTCGTTACCCGGAAAATGGGTAGGACTGCCGGGACGAGGACAAAACAAAAAAGAAGCGTTCGCAGACAATAAATCGGTGAAAATCGCGAAAAAAATAAATATCGAAATAGTTTTCCCGTCCTGTTCCGACGACTGTTTATTTCGATTTTCGAGTACACTCCCTTTACGTTACACCGTCTCACCTACTTTTTGTTCTCAACACCGCGCGACAAAAATCGTTCGTTTTTTTTTCTCTCCCCTACACTTCACCACCATTGAAACACGTAAAAACAAATAGTAATATTTGCGATGTCCGAAGAAACGGGGGGGAAAACGAATTCGTATTATTACGCACTAAAACGTGTACGGCGCCGTATTAATCGTGTTGTCCGTCTCCGTTGCGATCCGGCCAGAACGTTTTATTATTTTTTTTCCCCGCCACTCGCGACTACTCTCACTTTTCGTTTGGTGGTCGTCTCTAACTACATATTTCACAAATTCTCCGATTTCGCGAACTCATATATTTTTTCATTTATTTTCCGTTCTCTCCGTCGTTCGAAGCCATTTTCGGATAGTCAACCCGTTGTTTCCCCCCCCCCCGACAATCGTTGCCATACGAAACACTCGTATCGAAATTAACACATAAGTAAGTACATTATTTTTTTTTTTTTTTTTTTTACAAACGCAATTACAAATGAACCGACGTCAATAATTGCCGCGCTCGACCATTACCGTCAATCTCCGGCGATCGTTTTTTCGTTTAAAAATATTATACACGTGTAACGGATTTTTTTTTTAATTTCATTCGATCTTATAAACTTTTTGTTCGCTTTAAAAATTTCACGCACGAACGTTCTTTTTTTCCAAAATCATCGTTTATATAAATTACAATATTGATTTAGCTGTTTTTTTTTATATATATATATATATACGTATATGTACCGTTTATACCGATATAAACGACCGATACGAATCCCCCCCCTGACCACCGCCGGTGGTCTGACCCGGCGCGGTTCTCGTTTAAAAATGTTATTCGCCACCATCGAACTGACTTAACCGACGGCGGCAATGGCGGATTGCGTGAAATTTATAACAACGCAATAGGCGCATTACAATACACACACACACAAATATATTTTCGGCAACGGGGGTCGACGTTTTGCCAGGGGGCGGCGGCGGCGGCGTTATATCGTCGATATATTAATGCGTGCGCACGCGCGTGTGCGTATGTATAGTCGCGGCCGGGTCGCGGTTGAAATTAATGATCAACCCGGGCCCATTTTCGTCTCGTGAGGGGGTCGTCAGGTGTCTGCGTGCGCTCGGTGGCCGGGGGGGGGGGAAGGGGTAGTAGTAAACTGTGTATTATTTCAAGTCGTCGTTGTACACGGGGTCGATGCGAATTCGGCGAAAATTTACACTCGCCACTACTAACGCTCGTCCTTTTATCACCATCGCCTTATCACTCTCTCTCTCTCTCTCTCTCTCTCTCTCGAGCATCCTTCTCGCCCTTTATTCCTACCTTCCACCCCCATCCTTTGGAATCCGATTTGCCGATTTACGGAGGTCCGATAGTATTTTGCACCCATAATTTCTCTACTCCCTCCAACGCTAACATAAAATATATATTATTGTTATTGGCCTATATACGAATAATAATAGTAGGAACATATAGAATATTTCATTGTCAAAAACGTAATTTATGTACGAGAATATTTTATAATTAGTGTACGTCAAAATAAACCGGTATTATAAGAAAATTAACGTTATTTTCAAAAAAATTTTTCGTATATTTGGTATTAACAAAATTACACTTATGAAAATAATCGTTTTCGAGTCGAATTCGATTTGAAGCCCCGGTTTCGCTGTTCTGAAAAATTCGTCGATACAAAAATATCGTCAAAATTCGAAATAATGTTTCCGGAGAGTCTAAAACGATCGTCGTCTCATTTCAATGTCGATCTTCTCAACGTACTACCGCACCACTACACTGTTTGATCGTTTTCAACGACTGAAACTCTACACTCTATTACACAATGGAGCGCGGTTATTTGTAACGGAAGGCGAATTGAAGAAACGCGCGCACGAATGAATTCAAATCGGCCCTAGAGAGCCGGGGAGGATTTATACAATTTTTTTTTCTCCATCTCTCCCAATGAGCTCAAAACGCATAAAACGTCCCATTTCGTCCTTACATAATAATAATAATAATAATAATAATAATCCTTTTACACGTCGATATCGATTTTTTTTTTTTTTTATGCTTTAAGAAACCCGACAAATACCCACGGTCACGTTTTACGCGTGTGTGTTATTTATTTTTTATTTCATTTTTAATACATTTTGGCGAACGCGCGCGCGCGCCCACTTTTCCACACTATACACATACGTAAATATAATATTATAGCGCGCCTCGCGGTTGTTAACGCCACCGCGGTCGCGGTCGCCGACGACGCCGCCGCCGCAGGAGGATTTTGTCTATCGATAGTGAGTAGAGCGGCTCGGACGGTCGTCCATTCCATTCATGCGAAAACGCAATTGTGGTCACGGGACCGAACATCAGTAGCCATACGGACGCGTGTCGGGGAACATGAACGATCCCGGGGGATAGACGCGATGACGCCGCCGGGTACGCCGCCCAGAACGAAGAGCACAGGTAATATTTATACGTATATTGAATAATAATAATAATAATAATAATAATAATAATAATAATAATAATAATAATAATAATAATAATAATAATAATAATAATAATAATAATAATAATAAGGCCGCGACGAAACCCGTATAAAATATCCCCTCCTCCCCAAAAAAAAAAAAAAAAAAAACGGTTTTTTTTTCTTTTATTTGTCCTCAACGTTGTGTTTATATCGAGTTTTTTTTTTTTTGTTTAAATTAAAAATCAAAACGAATACACTAAAAAAAAAAAAAAAATGTTTACTTTTCCAGCGATTCACGAAATAATAAAATATGAAATTCAAATTTGATATTTGTACGTTACTGCAGTGTAAACCGTATAATATGGAGTGAGTTAAATTTTTTTTTTCTGCCGAACGTTTTCAAAAATCTATTTCGGTGTTTTTGTTTTTTCAATAATGCGCGAATCGTTTGAAATTGTCGACAATCTTATAAAAATCTATTTATTTATTAATCAACGCGTATAGTTTACTTTTAAACCGTATGATAATTATTAATTGATAACCGTATTAGACCGTTGTAATATAGCAATAAAATCACTACGTACTTGTCGAATTCAATTTGTATAAAAAAAGAAAAAAAGCGTTCAATTTTTTTATCTACTCGAGAAATATATCTTAAAATTTATCGAAATGTTTTTGTTCGAATAATACGATGATAATAATAATAATAATAATAATAATAATAATAATAATAATAATAATAATAATAATAATAATAATAATAATAATAATAATAATAATAATAATAATAATAATAATAATAATAATAATAATAATAATAATAATAATAATAATAATAATAATAATAATAATAATAATAATAATAATAATAATAATAATAATAATAATAATAATAATAATAATAATAATAATAATAATAATAATAATAATAATAATAATAATAATAATAATAATAATAATAATAATAATAATAATAATAATAATAATAATAATAATAATAATAATAATAATAATAATAATAATAATAATAATAATAATAATAATAATAATAATAATAATAATAATAATAATAATAATAATAATAATAATAATAATAATAATAATAATAATAATAATAATAATAATAATAATAATAATAATAATAATAATAATAATAATAATAATAATAATAATAATAATAATAATAATAATAATAATAATAATAATAATAATAATAATAATAATAATAATAAATAATAATAATAATAATAATAATAATAATAATAATAATAATAATAATAATACGATGATAATAATAATAATAATAATAATAATAATAATAATAATAATAATAATAATAATAATAATAATAATTTTGACAACACTGCTCTCGGTATCAATTAAAAACGAAAATTAACTCGACCGGTTACGCGTTGAATTCTGTTCAATGCGAGTTTAACTATAACATAAGGTTAACTTTTAGTTTTTTTTTTTTTTTTTTTAGTCAAATAATGACTTAGTTATAGAAGACACAAAATTTTCAGATATTTTATTTCGTCGAAATTGATTCTACCAGTATGAGTTTTTCGAAAACTGAACCGCTAAAAAAAACGTTTTTTTTTTTTATCTTTTGCTCAAAATAATGTGTATGTGTGTGTGAAAACTTACCATTATTAAAACTATATATATTTAAATATGCTCTGATAATAATCTGGTGGTTGTCCCAAAATTCTTATATATATAAAAAGAAGTATTCCGAATACTTATTATAAACGCGCACTTTTCGAATAATAAAATACTATCGAAATCGATTGTGTCGTGTTTTTTATATATATATATATATATATACAATGACGACTATTTTCACATGTTAATATTTTTCAAAAACGAATTAACGATATAATTTTTTTTTTCACCGAACACATCGTGAACTGATGAACGTTTCGTTCACTCTAAAGCACACTACACATTAATGTCTACACCGGGTCTCGTGAACGTACATAAAAAAAAAAAAAACAGTATAATATACTCATAGTTTTGTAATACGTCAATGTCAGACTTGAAGAGAGAAAAAAAAAGAAGAAAAAAAATAATACTAATAATAAAGCGCGGTCGAACACGCTACGCGTATAATCGCAATAGTTGTGTGTATACGGAACGATCGAAGTGAATGACGTTTTTAAAATCTAAAAACATTTAAATTTAGATAAATAATATTATACTAGTGATTGTCGGCTTTTGATTTTAATCCGAACGGGCGTGGTTGAAAAATAAATGTAAATTTCCCTCCTAAAGCGTTTTTACATTTTCTTTTCACTCAACGTACCACTTTCTTCTAAATTGACACGTCGCTTAAAATTTTGATCAAGACCACCGGTGTATTTACTGAAAAGAAATTCGCGTTTTCCATATTACTGTTTCTCGTACACGATCGAAATCAATAATGTTTAGGATAATCGGGTGTAAAAAAAAAAAAATAAATAAATGTCGCGCGCTCTTTGTATACGTCACTTCGGTGTAGTAGTAAATTACTTTGTTATAATTTATAATAACAGTCTGGAATTTAATTATTCGAATTTTCCGTTCGAAAACGGTTTGTCCACACTGAAATTCCGTACAGAAACTAATGATTTTCGTCTAGCGAAAGTGCTCGCCTCTTTTTTTTTTTTAGCAAGGAAAGCAATGAACTTTAAAACTTTTTACATTACAAAATTATGCGCACTGACTTTTTTAAAAGAAATGTTATTTTTTTCGATTTTCATAGAAAAAAATTCTTTCGACTAAGATTGAAACATGAAAATACCACGTCTAAATCATTAAAAATAAATAATTTCCAATCAGTGGCGTGCGTTGACGACGGTATCAGGGATAGATAACACGTTATAGACTCTTTCAACTCAACTATATACTCACCGCATATTATGGAGTTTTCTGTTCAAATCTCATCGCTCTAACGTTCTACATAACATTATTGTATGAGGAAAAAAAATGTGATAAGTGGTTTTAATATTGAACTTTTTTTTCCGAGTCACCTCACAATAATAAAAAAAAAACTTTTTCTAAAGTAACAAAACAAAACAAAAAAACGCTTAGCTACGAGAATATACGATTTCAGATGATCAACATTAATAACAATAAAGTTTATAAAATTTAATTTAAAAATCTCTTAAATCTTGTCTTGAAGAAAAATGTTTTTTTTTTTTTAAAAAAAAAAGTTTTCTAAACCACCGTATATCTTATTCTTCTTATATACTTACCTAAAATTCAACGTTTACGGAATTAAAGAAACGGCGTTTTAATTTTCTTTATATTTTCACGGATATTTTTGATATCTTTCTAACCGTTAACCAGTTCCATCATCATGTGTTATGCGTCTTTCAGCGTTGTAAGCTGAGTCGAAGTGTCTTAAAAATGTCTTTATACTTCGTCATAATCAATTCGTCACGAATTCAATTAGTATAATTTATTTTAACCGACAGATAACTATCATTGTAGAAACCTTAGATTGATTTATAATATAATTACAAGAAAGAAAAAAATATGAAGCGAGGCACAGGTGCTGTAAATTATGGATTTTACGGTTTTAAAATATTATTTTAATTATGAAATAACGCGATAAATATCATTATAAATATTATTCGAAAAACCATTCTGATGCTAATTAGGTTATTATAATTAATCAATATGATAGGACATAGAAATTAGAATTAATGGTTCGGCTTTTTATTATTATTATTATTATTAATATATAAGTAAATATCGATTAAATAACATATAAACGAATTAATGAGCTTGTTTACAAATGAAATTTTAAAAACTTAATATATATGAAATTTTAAAAACTTGCAAAAAGTTTATTGAAAATTTCAAAAAGCAATATGTGACTGAAAAGCGATCGAATTATTTTTTCAAAAATAATGTTTACTTTTATACGTATATTAAAATAAATCACTGATAAAAATTTCGGGGGTTACGAGATATTATTTTTAGAATTATATATAATAAACGTCGGTTTAGTGGGAAAATCGATGGATCTATCGGATGTTTGCGATGTTTACGGCGTTTTTTTCGCGCGCCCGTCAGTAAAACAATTGAAAGAAAACCGAAAAATATGTGAGATTTCAAGTGCGCGAAGTATGAAACACGATACTTGTTACGTTCCCGGGAACACTATTAAACGCTGCGTTCTGAACGTGGTTAATACGTACTTAGCTATATACACGTACGTTTATTTATTTTTCAAAATAATTTATTCTCTCGTTTTACATTACACATGGTACATAACATATATACATAGCATCGTACACATATTTAATTACTTTTTCTGCTTTCATAGACAATCATCTCATGACGACAATCATCTGTGATTACAATGTCTGATTTCATTATTTTATTATTAAACTGCACTAGACATCCCGTTGGACGGACATTTTCGCTTTCAATAAAATTTGTCCTTTTTCTCTCTCTCGTATAACAATATTATTATTATTATTATTATTACAGAGTTTTTACATTATACATAACTACTATTGTACAGAGTAATATGTGCAGAGTGAATTACGCGGGCTGAAAACGGTATATGCGCGTTCAAGCCGCGGGCGGTCAGAGGATCCCCGTAGCTTAACATAACCTAACTTAACTTAATCGCGTAGACTGTTTTTTTTTTTTAATCTTATAACATATTACGTAGACGACAATGTGTTCGAACGTTCTATCAGCGTGCAATAAAATACTCTTTTTTCCCTCCATAAAATATACCTACGATAGAAGACCGAGACCGGGTCGATTTTCCCAGTTCTTTCTTCTTCTACGTGTTCACCGAATCGTATTCAAACAATAACCTGTGAATCCAATCGAGCTTTCCTTAACCGATTAGAAATCAATGCGACGTAACTCTTCCGTACTCGCGTTTGAAAGTGTGGTCCATATTTATACACATCCCTATCCTGTTATCCTATTATCCTATCGATTGGCTGTTTTCCATTACACTTGACTTGGTTTTTTTGAACCGAGTCGTTGGAATGTTATAAATAAATTTTTCTAATTTAACGTGTTCTTGAAAATATTGGCTACATTTGTTTCCGGAAGACGATAGCAAATACGATCTCGTAACGAACGTTTGGTTTATGTAAACATGTCGTATGTAAATACATTGTCACTTGAGTGATTTCGATGTTGACGGATATTCCTTTTTTCACAAGTGAAGCGGAGCACGAATCCTAGGGACCGATTAAGAATTTAAAATGGATTGATTAAGTATAACAACACAAGTATTTGGGGTTTTTCATCTACATTTATACGCTCTATACGCGTTTTGACGAAAACGGTAATATATTAACAAAACAAAATTAAGATGCTAGTTAATAGAGATTGGATGTTTTCACTAGCCCTGTCAGATATCAGATCCGAACCCTCTACTCGGTAAAATATAAAAAAAAAAACAGATCGTACGATTTCGTGTTCTATATTGACTGCTTAGAAAAAATCCAACGATACATCGAAAAGTGACGATTCAGTAAAATTGTATCTTCACACCAGTTTGAAAATTATTTTTTTTCTATTTCGAGACATTAAAAAAAAAAATAATAGTATAATCGCATTCTAAAATAATTCAAATTTTCTCGTCGAAATCCTTAGAACTGGCCGTATTCAATTAAACGTCAAGGGAAAATATTGTTGTCACTAACACTTTTTCTCTCTCTCTCCCTCAAAATTATGTTTTATCGTTTATAATTCGTAGAAGACATATAGGAATGCTGTCGCTATAGAAATATAGAGGCGATATGAAAAAATAAAAAATTTAAATATATATTATAGCATAAATATATATATATATATTCTAACAAAGAAGAAAAAAGAATGCTTTGTTTTTCCCATACTTTATTTCCCCCAATGACTTTTCACAGAATCAAGTCTTATAAGTAAATTGCTTTTCTCACTTCAAAACAGTGTATTATGTTATATATTCGCATTCACCGCATTTCGTGAAAATCCTTAAAGTGGTTTTGCAGAAGAAAAAAAAATATACGAGTATATATTTAAACAATTATCGTTCGTTTTATACGTAGCTGTAGTGTATTATACGATATACGAATATGTTTTAAGTGTGACGGTATAAATAGAAAACTAAAACTACAGCTATTATATATGAAAAAGAAAAATATTTCCGAGGAAAGAAGAAAACTGTTAGCCGGTGGTAATTCACACGCTTTATGTTGTCTTTGTACTATAAGTTTGTTTACGTTTGACGACATTCACTAAATATGTCATATGTCAATACGTAGTAAAGATTTTTTTTTTCATTTACTTAGTAGCCATCTATAAAAGTTGCCTCTGCTGCTGTATGTCGTGTATTTGTTTGTGTTTGGGATACGATGGGAAAAAAAACACCGTATTGGTTGTATTTTTTTCCCATCGTCATTATTATTATTATTATTATTATTACTATTATTATTATTATTATTATTATTATTATTATTATTATTATTATTATTATTATTATTATCACTCAACAAAAGGAAAAATTAAAAATGACGAATATACGGGTTTCGACCTCTTTACAAATGCAGCTCCTCGTTGCCGATGCTTCAGAAATTCGTTTTATTGTAACAGCGATTTCGTTAAAAAAAAAAAATTATTAAAGACGAACAAATAACACTCGGTATTTCTCTGAAATTTTCTTCAATCGGTACAATATTACGTAGCAGTGGTGTGTTAGGTATTTATAATTTTTTTTAAATTTAATATGGGACAAGTCGAAAAACATTTCGGTGCACAATTTTATAAGGTGTACAGTATTTACACTGTTGTATTTGACGCATATAGAAAACTCACTCATATTTTATATAAATATAAAGAAAATCAAAATGTTATTATCAAGATCAGATAAACTGGCATTGTGACTACGATTAGACAATGTGGAGAGGAGAGAGTATACATGTCGAATGGGAGTGTGAACGCTACGAAGAATTTTTTTTTTTGAACGCGTTCGAATAGAAGATTGTCAGGGACGGGGGTTACATAAGAATTAAGACTATACCACATTCGAAAATCACATAAACAAGAGACTTTGAGTTCCCCGGAAGTACCCCGAATAAATACCCCTGGAATTTTAGACTCGCAACAAATCCGAAGAATATGTTTATATAAGGCCACACGTGTGAATCGTAAATCACCAGCAGACGTATGTTACGCGCGAAGCGTATCGAAGAGATCGCCGACGTAAAAAAGACAAAATACGGCGTTTAGAGATGTTTAAAAACAGAACAAAGGGATTCGCCGCCCCGTTTGACCGGGAATGGTCTTGGAACAGATTGCAACAATAATAATCGGTGAGGTATGAAGGAAGAGATTCGTGTCATTTTATAGAGATGAGTATAGTTTAGCGTGTTGAAAGACGCGGCAGAAATACAAAAAAAAAAAAGACAACAAATTGTGAAGACGGAACACTTCTTTTGGGTGACATCGCATCAGACGATAACCTAACCTATCCTAGTCGAGCTTATTTCGTAACTGTTTTCATAATCATAAAAAAGAAAGAATAACGGCGTAGTGGATAATTTTTTTCTTCTCCGTTATTATTCTACAAAATGGAAAAAAAATTGAAATAAAATAATAATACGTTTTTCTTTCACGCGCTTATATCAGCTGTTGCGTTCCTTAAGCGTCGGCGCGTTTCAGAAACCCAATGTGAAAATAATTTTAACAGTATATTTTCACTTTTGACGACGTCCCCCCCGCTTCGAGTCTTTATTATTGTTTTTGTATTAACAAATCACCACCGTGAAGTGATGACGACGATATTATTATTATTATTATTATTATTATTAATGACGTTGACCGCGACGCGTTATAAAAACTATAAATTTATATTATTAGCTTTGGACAACAAGCGCACGGAGAAGTTAAAATGTGTGTGTATGTGTGTGTATGTTAAGTTGTCGACAATAATAATAATAATAATAATAATAATATTTCGAATTAAAACGCTTGTCGTGTTTGTTAAATCATCGCGAGCTCGTGTCCTGCGTGTGCGGACGACACACGAATATTAAAATATTCAATTTATGTGTGTACACACACGCGCATTTTTCACTACTTTTTTATTTTTTTTTTTTTTTTATGCGTATTTTAGTATTATTATCGAGAGAGAGAGAGAGAGAGAGAGAGAAAAACGCGACCGTGTGTGTCGCGTGTCGAATCGCCTATAATCGTATTGAATAATAATAATACGCGAGTATACCACCAACAGTCGTGTGACATTAATACAGTTTCATGGTCAACACGTATAATGCGTTATGTTATTATTATAATAAATAACATGTCCTGATCGCAAAGGCATATCAACACATCCGTGGCATACACATCACGCGCGTGTGTGTAGGTCATGCGATTTCGCTGGAATCGTCTCGAGGTTATAAATGAAATATTTCCGTAAAAATCGGTACAAAATATATAATATGGGCGAATTTCGTTGTGTCAAACCTATCTCTGTTTCTTCTCTATAATTGTGTTTATCAGAGAGATTTTTTTTTTCTATCACCACTCGAGTCCATATATATCTGTACCCCGGAGGTACAAATTTATTTAACTTAATGTCCTTGTCCGTACACTTTACGCGCGAAAGAACACGGACATGGTTTTATTTTCCATCGCTTTATTTCCCTTACTTTTGATAACTGGACATAATATGCCCTATGCCTTTATATAGAGCGTAAAGTGTACAACGAGGACACGAAGCCAAATAAATTTCATCAAAAATGGACATGGTGTCCTTTATACCTCTGGGGTACAGATGTTGATAACGATTTTCGTTGCGTTCGTTTTAGAAAGAAAAACGCGCGTCTCCCCCGCATTCCGTTCCATATTTTATTTTATTTTTCATAATTTTAACATTTCTTTAACCCCGTTACCGTAGTTTTTATATATGACCGCAACGTATCAACTTTCGATTTTTTTTTTTTTAATAAAAACCTACGACATAAATTCTTAACGAGTTGATTTCCCCCCCGGAATTTCTCTTGGATAAACGCTTTTATCCGACATTTTCCGAGCACGGTAGTCTGCAAATACACTTTCCGATCAAGATGGTTATAATAATTCATAAGATCCGTAGTAATCTGCACTTTTAAATAGCTATAACAAATATGAATGTATTGTTTTAATAACGGACGATAATATTATCGCCGTTTCCGCACTGAACCGTGTGAGAATTTAAGCGATTTCTACGACCGTACAATTGTTATTCGTAGACGGAATATTGAAAATAAAAATTTTAAATACGTCGTCCTCTTGTATTTGGTTTAGTTCTTTAGGAGAAAACAATATATCTGTAAGTAAAACATTCTGAAAATATGTTTACAAATAATCTTTAAACGATTTGGAAATAACGAATGAAAAAAGGCTGTCATCATTTTGTATAAATACTTTCTCCGTAGGAGAAAAAAAAACACTCACGCTGATAGTAGAATTTTATTTTTTTAATTTTTTTTATTATAGATTGCGTGTTAACCGTGCTATTGAAATTATAATAAAAATTTCTTACTCAAAGTTCAACGTATTAAAACGTATGTGAATCTGCAGAAGACGTTAATATTTATTTATTTGTCGGTAAATATTTAAAATGAATGCGTTCGTCGGTTTTCAAGTGATCTAAACCAAACGCAATACGACTTACGGATCAAATATTTATGCCGAATTCGTATTTTTTCCGATTTAAATTTTGTACAAAAGGACACGAGATATTTCCGAATAATTTTCTTGGAAATTCATGTATATGTCCGTCTATACACGTATAATTATATAAATCGTTGTTTATTCTCTTGGGTTGTTATTATGTACCACGGTGTAGGTTATTAAATTTATTTGGTAACGACCTTTTATTTATTTATTTTGTTGAAAATAACGCCATAATGGCTGATATCAAAACTACGAAAACGCCACAAAATATAAAATATCGAATGGTTTCTAAATCCGTACCGCATGAACGAACAGAAATAGATTTAATTATATATATATATATATATATATTATAATACATTTATTTTCGTAACGAATTTCGATAATGTTTTATGAATAATTTAACTATAGTTTGTATAACAAAATGTATTTTATTCTGAACGTATATAATTTAAGTTTTTAAAATTATAATCAAATATTATATAATATATACTTATTATAATATTCCGAGAAATTAAAACGACCACGCTTATTGGAAAAGTAAAATCGACTATACCTATGTATATAATATTATACAACAACAATCGTGTCGAGAGATACGGTTATAGTGCGATAGTGTTTAAAATATTTAATTTTCATATAAAATTTCTCAACGGTGAAAACGGAGGAAGCAGACAAAATGTCGGTAGGGAAATTAAAAAAAAAAAATATATATATATATATTATTACGATCGCTTGAAAATATTTTTTAATTGACAAAAAATTTGAAAACATATAAGAAAACTCCGTACAATTTATAGTAATTCAGTGGGGTGGAAAAAATCGAATAAACGCAACGTGAAATTATACGAATTGGATATAGCAGAGATATCTTGACCAAACTACATTGGTATTCGTCGTGCACGCGAGTGTCCCCCACTCGTAATGTTATATTTGTTTTAATAACGATTTCGATTACCGGGTTTTAATTGATTATTTAATTAATTTTTATTGTTATAAGTTTTCAGCAATTGAGGTTTCGATTTTATATTTAGCTTGTCAACGAGTATTTATTTAAATAGATGTTTTGATTTTGAAAAACGTCGATTTTTTTTTTTTTTGTTTTTTTTAGTTACGGTTTAAATACTGTTGAGTATACCGATTTTGATTTGGAACGAGTTCCACGTTCGGTATAGTTTTCGAATTCGATGAAAACATTTTCGAAACGGATTTCAAGGCGCTCGTTTAATTTTGGCAAACTAATCGATGAATTCGAATTCATAAATAGAAGTGAACACTTATCATCGTCAGAGTAAAAATAAATAATAAAACGCTTAAATAAAATAATAGTAATATGTCGGGGAATACGTTATTATATACGCACGTTGGAAGAACAGCGAGAAAAATTGTATATAATAAATCTCAAGTTTGAAACTAATCATGCTTTTCTTTTTCTTTTTTTACACAGAACTAGAAATATATATATATATAATACGATTCAAAGTGATAGATATGATTGAATCTTTCATATATGAAACTTTTCGAAAAGAAAAACAACTATATTTAATATGTATATGTATTTTTCCATGTATACATGCTCAATTTTTTTGTTTTTTTTTTAACAGTCATCTTTTGTTAGTTTTTTTTTTTTTTTTGGTATTATTACGTATACGTAGTAATTATTATTATTCAAATCTATATTATGTTTTAATACGAGTATCGGCTACTTATTAAATGAGCTCGTACGACATTTTGGCCAAACGCGGTGCGGATTTGCGCGCGAAGACCGTCGTGTCCCATATTAACATAAACCTGTTGCACTAATATTATTCTAATATTCAAATACGATTTGTGGTGCTTCGTTATCCTGTTAGTTTCGTCCGGTTGACCTAGTCAAATGATGGACCTTGAAACGCGTATAACTGAATAATCGAATTAAAAAAAGGTGAAGAAAAATTGACAACTACCGATGATGATGATGATGATATTACGACCGGTGTTTAAACCGAGTAGGGAGGGGGGGAGGAGTACCTCTTTTTTCAAAAAAATATTTCGCGCATCTCTAATTTCTAATTTTTCTAAATAAAGTATTTTTTTTTTTGCACCTACACGTAAAATTAAGTCGCGTTACATTGACGTGGACAGAAAATCGGACGAATACCAAATAGAGAAGTTTACGAAAAACAATTCAAATTTACTGTGACTTAATTGGTTGGAGAGAAACTAATATAAATCGGTTAAAAAAGAAAAAAACAATTCAAAATCTTTTATTGAAAATGATTTTTCAAAAAAAAAAAAAAGATTGAGTTTATCATGTGAATCTTCTTAACAGTGAATTCAATGAGTACAACTACTTAAAAAACAAATGTTCTATAAAACAGCAGTGTTATATATTTTTTAAACATATTTCTATAGCGACAATATGAGAACGATTTAAATATGTTCGATTTTGATTATCGGTTTTATTTAAAGGTCAATAATTGATTTTCATACGGATAAGACGGTTTCGATTTTGAATTTAATTGTTACTGTCGTTTAGTTCTCTTTTTTTTTTATATATATTCGACTCATATGCGGAAATCGGGAGGACGGGCTTAGGAACAAAAACGAATTTATTCTTGTTCTCCCTTGTTCCATAACACTTTTTTTTACACATCCGACGTTGTCTGATTCTTTTTTTTAACCAAGTCCATATAGTTAAATAAGTCTATGCGATTTCGACATTGCGGTTTGAGTATTGATTTCTACTGGTGGTAACGCGGTTTTCACCGATATTGAAGTGTTCGATTTCCAATATTGAGTTACTTTATGATTTATTATTATTATTATTGTTATTGCAGATAGCGCCGAAAACGAAGACGTGACGGTAGTAGACATCGAAGACGACTCGGTGTTCGCCAATCGGAAGAACGACGGAAAAAAGCACGTGCATTTCTCGGAGGAAACCATTACGGTGATGATACCCAATCCGCCCAAAGGTTTCTGCGATTCCGTGAAAAAGCTGTTGGATTTTGTCTGCTGTTGCGGATGTTGTTTTCCAAACTACTTATAATATTATATTTTATATATATATATATATATATATATATATATGACTTATAATAACAATAATAATAGTAATATAAAACGCCTGTATAAGCTTTGTGATAATTAATATTATTGTCTAATACATATATATATATATTATAAAACATGTGTATATATTTAATACGCTATAATATTATGTTATATATAATATATCATATACCTTAATGATGTTATAAAGCCGTTATTTGTTCTATTATTGATGTTGATTTGTAAATAAAATGTGTTTAAAAAATTTTAAATATTTTCAAAAGAATGTCGAATTTTTCGAATAAATATAAAACGTATATTATGAAATCGTATATTTCGTTATATTACATTTTGCATATCTTATAATTTATTTTATAAACATTATTATCTATATTTTATTTTACATCCGGTAATATGATTCAGGGGCGTGTTAAGAGTTTTTTTTTCTTATGCTTCCGATGACATTTTGTGTATCACGTTTCTGAAACGACAAAATTATATCAACTATAACCTTTACAAAGTCACTCGAGACTCATATAATTGTGATTATTGTTTATATGATTATAATGACGTACTGAATTGTCTACAAGAGAAAATTTGCGATATTTTGATTTTTAGTTGTAAAGAGGGAAAATTCTTATTGGTTCTTCTATGGCAAATTTTTTAATTTAAAACACAGAGCAATAAACATTAAAATTTTAAATATATATTAAAAAAAAACATAAAAAATGTTATGAAATTTGAATTGCAATCATGGGGTACCGTTTTGATTCGAAATTATATTTTTATCTCCTGAGAAATTTAAATTTCAACGACACGGTTTTATTTTTCAATTTATTTACAATACTGTGTGGGATTTTATTTGGAAAATTACGAGGTGGCAAAAATAATTTACGTTTTTTTTTTTGTTTAATTTATTTGAAATAGGAAAGTGCGGGTTAAAAATTTGAAACCGTCTGTGTTCATAACCGAGGGATACTAAACAAAAATCGTCAATGTTAAATCCTCATCGTCCCCGGATGATAACAAACACTTGACTGTTACGCAAATCAAAAGCATTTTTAATCACAAAGTTTGTAATAGAGCTGTTGTAAATGCAAACGGGAAAATCTTTTTAAAAACACGTTCATTCTATTTACAACGAACCGTCCGATCTATATGGCGGTAAAAAAAAAAAAAATCTGAAAACGGTTTCGAATTCGTCGGGAAATCTCTATTGGGAGCTCGACTTCTATTCTCTAATTATTTACCGTATAATTGACGAGAAATCTAAAATCAAATAGTGTCGATATTCGATTTTTGACACGAAGTGTCGCGAAGTGGAATTCAAATCCGTTTTCGTGTTAGGTTAGGTATGTGAGATTTTTGAATCCCGACGTGATAGCCGCAATTGCTCGCGGGTAAAAAACGTATTAAACAAATTGTTTTAAAGCGTTAGAAACTAAAACTGTTCAATACTGTTGTAATATATTGGCATTGATATACACGAAATTGATGTTCATTCGGTAAAGCGATCTAAATAGCCTATCTCTGCGATACGTTTTATACATTTATTATTCATTATTATTTCGCCAATACCGCGTGACGTGTAGGTGCGTATTTATATATTATTATTATTATTATTATTATTATTATTATGTTGGGTAGAAATACGCAGGTTAAATTACAGGTTAAGTGTAGACGAATTTTTAACGGAGCGTGCGCAGTGCGAGTGAGGGGAGGAAATTATTGAATGTTTTTTTTTTGTGTTTATGGAAGAGGAGGAGGGCAGGCAAAAAGAAGACGCGTACAAGTTCATCTATTATTATTATTGATTTCACTAGGCATTGATTAAAATCCGTCCAACTCGCGATGTTTATTTTCTTAAATATTATGTTTCTCGCGTTTTCGAAAATTTCGCGGGGGAGAAGCATCGCAAAGTGTAGAACAGTTATATAATTTTATAATTTTTCAAATGACGTCAACGCGGCGGACCATCGAACGCATATTAATATTATTATTATTATTATTATTAGGGCGGGTCAATAATATTTCCATATTATAATATGCCATATTCCCGATTATTCTTTTCCTTTTTTTTATTTTTACGATTTCCTCCCGGTTTTTTTTTTCCGGAACTCAATTTAATTTCACTACACCGCGGGCAGCGGTATAAATTTTACAGCGCGAAAGTTTATTGATAATTGTTTAGTTCTTCGGTAGGTATTCCGTGGTATAAAAAAAATTTATTATACTATTATGAGTTAGTGCATTATATCCCCCCAGCAGTAAAAATCACGTTTACGCGGTGATCGAAACAAGGACATTATTTCTAACAAAATCCATTGACGTCTGCTTCGTCCGAAATCGTAAAAATCAGCGCTCGAAACGAAATAAAAATTCTGTTTCGATTAACAACGGTTTTCTGCGATCATTCCCAAACATTTTCTTCATTTCATATCGCGGTAATGATTTCTCGTCAACCGCAGCGCGGCCCGAGGAAAGTGCGCAATCGTTCTATTAATTATAGATTAAACAAATCATTCGGGTAAGTCATGGGTTTTATGTTTTATTTAAATAAAATCTCCAATTCATTCAATCCGTCAACAATAATTTAGTACATTATGTACATTACGTTAGGATAACGTATATGTGATCATATACGTTATCATTTTCGTAATAATCATTGAGACGCAAATAGGCGATTTGTGTCGGGTACGTGTGATGGAATCCGTTTTGTTGATCACAATGTCAGTTACCTATTGAAACATTTCGTGAAACCGTTTCAAAAACATTTTAGAGAGCCGTCTGTGTCTTGTAAATTAAACGTAGTAGTTAAAACGAAATCAATGACTCGAAGTCATATTGTGAAAATGAATTAATTTCTCATTGTTACCAGAATTGACGTCACCGTAATATATTACAATATAAATACGGAAGAAGCCGACGTTTAAAGAATCGTTAAAGTTTCGGTCGGCGTTTTGGACTACCTATTATATAACATTTATGCGATAATAAAATCAAAATTCGATTTCTGTGATAACGTTTTGGACTGATAACGCGATAGGCGTGGTTTTCACGATTTTTAACGCCATTAAATAAATGGGTGATAACGGGAGAGAAAACGACTGCAACATGAATCTAAATTCAAATATGTATTCAATTCGTCTCGGTGGTAACTTATTGGCGTATTGGTTCGTGTGTCCGTTAATTGTATTCGAATCGGTGTCTCTCGATATTATGTCGTTGTTCTTATTCTCATTGGCGATGACGTGTCTCGACGATTCTGACGTCTCGTATATGACAATAATAATTAGGTTGAAGTCTGGCTTTTGGGTCTAAATATGTTATAACTAAATATGTTGTATGCGTATTGAATACACCTAGTGATTTACACTTTGTTATGGACTTGTAATATTTTTTCGGTATTTTCGTCTAGACCCAAAAGCCAGACTTCAACCATAATAATTTTGGTCCCGAAAAGTTTTCCCTCGTTCGAAAACGACGGAAACGCACAGTTACCGTTTTCCCGTGCCTAACGAGAACACGACGTCGGAAGTCTATAACTGTGTTTTAAATCAATTTTTACCATTTACCGGTACCGCTCAATCAGTTGACAAAGCATCAAGATGTACGTGGAAATGATTTCGGATCTACTCGATTTGTTCAATAAACTCTTGAACGTCGTAAGTGTTTATATATATATATATATATGTATTAATTATAACAAGTAGGAGGTAATGGTTATTGAAATCAGCACGTAACACGACTACAATGGGTGTAATAAAAAGAATATTAATGTTAATTTTAATCGGTAGCGTATTCGTTTTTAATTCTCGCGTTACGTTTATCGTAGTGAAAACTAAC
Organism: Chaetogeoica ovagalla; assembly: GCA_032441825.1. NCBI lineage: Eukaryota > Metazoa > Arthropoda > Insecta > Hemiptera > Aphididae > Chaetogeoica > Chaetogeoica ovagalla. Next base: position 9,285,023 of record CM063737.1, read on the forward strand.
TAATGACCGAGTAATAAACAAGTATTTTTGTCTTGAAATAATAATTTTTATTTATTCAATTTAGAATTAATAAGAAATATGACTTTAAAAATGTCCCTTGTTGTCTTTGCAACACAGTTGATATATATATATACAAAACATAACTCATACTAGATTGATTTTTATCGTAGATGACTGAAGTCGGAGTGTTAGAATCGTTTACATTCATGCATTCTGCCATAAACCTCAACTCGCAGCACGAACAGTTTCTAAAACGAATACAATCGTCTATCGACGAATCAAAGGTAAATTTTATTTTATACAAAAAATATTGTTTCGAAGACACCGGTAAAATTTGTGTTCTACAGAAATGGCTACAAAATGTATGTACCGAATGGAAAGCTGAAGATTTGGCGTCGCTTGGAAACGTGATCGAGCCACCGATGACACCTAATAATATAGATCTCCACATGAGTGGCCCCGATTATATCACGCCTTTAATAAAAGAAAAAATCGACTCTGTGTTAGGTTTCCGAAACCCGGTTAGTCCGATTCTGTGGAGCGTTGGACTGAGACCGATACAAGACAGTACATCTAAGGATGGATTTGAGATAGATGACGATCAAACAATACCTACAGATTTTGTCGCTCCGTCTTTTGGTGATTATGGAAGTCCCTCGTCGGAACCTTGGAATGTTTTTCAAGACTCTAATTACGATTTGGATCAAACAAACATGGTAATCATATGATTAGCAACGTTTATTGTAACTAACCAATTGTATAATATTTAAAAAGTAAATATATATATTTTTAGGATGAAAAAGGCCCTCAAACCCCAAACATCAAATTATATCGAAAAGATGAACCGGACGTGATTCAAGGTATGAGTTCAAGTTCATCGTGTTTTCCCAATGAGATTAATCAAAGTGAGTTGTATTTTACTCGAATATGTTATTCTAAGTTTTTATATAACAGTTTTATTTCCTTTTAGTTGAAAATTTATTTTCTTGTCAAAAGTGTAAAAATGAGTTTAAGTCTTATCAAGAGTTAGAAGAACATTTGACAACACATCAACTGAAATCAAAATCTACAAATCTACATTTGACTTGCGGTAATTATACGATAATTTGATTTAAAATGTTTTATTTATTGTTCAAATACCTAAAAAGTTATTTTTTCCGTTAATATTTGCCATTTAAATTTTTAAATGTTTAACAAGTTTCAAATGTTTAAAAAAATTGTGAATAAATTTACATTACCTGTTTTATCATTTTAAATTGGATAATTCAACAACTATAAATGTACAAATTGATTAATGTGCTTATTATTTTATAATTTTTTTTTTTAGCTTATTGTAGTAAGACGTTTTACAAAAAAAGTAATCTGCGTCTTCACATGTTGATTCATGAAAACATCAAGCCTTACGCTTGTTCTTACTGCGATCGACAGTTTACTCAAAAAACAACAAGAGACACACATTTGACAATACATACAGGTATTGTGTTGTTTTATTTGTTTTTCAATCGAATATCATTTTTTACTTTCCGTTTAAATGATTTTTCAAAATCGGTGCCCGTTTTGTTACAGGCGAATGCTTGTTCGTATGTTATGTGTGCGATAAGCGATATGCGACTAAAGGAAAGTTAAATTTCCATTTGAAGACTCACCAAGAAGCACAATATGGCTGTGAATTATGCGGTAAACAATTTTCTACTCAGCAATATTTAAATTACCACATGAAAATACATCCAGACCAGGTACATATTATATCGAATAATTATTAATAAATGTAATAAATTGTGAATAAATATATTTAGAACACTTTTGGTTTCAATTGTGACATATGCCACACCACGTTCAAAGTGAAAAGATCGTTCCTGGTACATAGAAAACAACAACATCCATATTGTTTGTTTAAATGTCCAACGTTTGAATGTAATAAGGAATTTTCCACGATACAACTGTTAAACAGGCACATCAAACGATTACACAAAACAAAAGATAGGTATGAATCATAATTTTAACATTTTAAATAATCGTCAAACCAAAAAATATCAATGGTTAATTGACTTGACACATTTTGTTATTTATATTTTACACGACAGTAGTGTGGTATGTACGGAGTGTGGCAAAACGTTCAATTTTCCTAATTACTTACAAAAACACATTACCAGAGTGCACGGGCCAAAACGGTTACCTAAATTTAAATGCCGACAGTGTCCTTTGCGATTTGACAGCGATGTTATGTTACACGTGCACATGCAATCACATCCAAAGGTACGATTATAATAATTTACATGTTTAAATGAATTTTTTATATGAAATTCAACACAATTAGAAAACTTCTTGTCTGTAATATCTCTGATTTCTTTTTTTGTTTTGTATTACAATACACGTATGTCTATATTGTACTAGCCGCAAAATTGTGTAGTTACATATTTTTAACTTAAAATGGTTTGCTTTCATTGTACAGGACGTGAAGAAAAAAGAAAATCAGCGTGTGAGTTGTCCTCGAGAATCTTGTAATTTAACGTTTTACAATCGTGTTGGTCTTCGCTATCACATTGCGGAAAAGCACGATAATATTTATCGGTATATTTGTTTTCATAAAATGTGTAATAATTAACCAAAATTGTTTTCTACATTGTATTAACTAATAGGCCTATTTTTGTTTTGTTTTAAGATACGAATGTGAAACTTGTCAGAAGAAATTTGTACGTAAAAATCACTATGAACTGCATACAGCCACTCACTTGAAACCTAATTTTACTTGTAATATGTGTTGTAAACGATTCCGAAAAAAAAATCGTTTAGCCACTCATTGGAAAAAAACACATCAACAAGAGACGTTTGATTTTGGCATGTTGTTTGGTGTGGAAACGTTAGAAAAACTGAATTTATAAAAAAAAAACCTCCCATTATTTTTTTTTTTTTTTTTACGCTTTTATAGTACAGCGTTATGATTTTTAACCTAAATATTGCTAATAAATTATTTAAAATCGAATACATCGCAGTAACATTTGGAGCCGTCCTCATTTTAAAAAGGTTGAGATACGCACTGTAACAATTATTAATTATGAATCAAAAACTTTCTAAAATAATACAAATAAACATTGTTTCATCTGTTTCACTAGTTAATATAGTATTTAATACTTACCTGAAACCGTGTAATTGTTCAATTTCGTTATTCGAGTAAAGTTAAATTAGTACCTTACAGAATTATGATTTTTTTTGTGAGATTATTTCTGATGTTGTATTATTGTTGAGTATACAATATTTACTATTTTATACATTGTACAGTGTTTGGAAAGAATTTGTTCGGTGCGTTTAATTTTAATTCAATGGCCATTATTAGTTTTTTTTTCAAATAGAACATAAATTATATTCATATTTTAAAATAAATCAAACAAATTCCAGGCTGTTTGAATTAAATTGACATCTAGTAATTATTTTATATTTAATATATAAATAATTTATAATGTGTACTTTTATAAAAGAACCACAGGATGCAAATTATTTTGTTAAAGACTAAGAAAATGATTGCAATATTATATACCATTTTATTTATATTTATTTTATTTTCTATTAAAAATGAAACTAAGCAATGATTAAGAACATTAATTTGTAGTTATCTTCTTAATATATGATGATTTTTATCCAATGTATCTGTTACTTAAAATAATATTAAATTTATATATTTTTTTTAAAGTATAAAACTTGACTCATATCTTGTTGACAGAATCTATTCTGGTTTACTTTTAATAATTTGAAGATCTTTATTTTTATTTATATAAAGAATTTTTGAAACTATTCTTAAAATAATATCAGTTAACGTTATAAACCGAAAGCCAAATTTTGTATTTTTTTTTTCAAATATCGATTAAAAGCTAAAAAAAATTTTTTTTAAAACAGGAAATTGATGAAATCAAGAATTCTAAGCCCTAGAATGATTCCTGTAATACACAAGGTAATAAAAATAGAAATTGTTCCTAAATCATTTAAGTGAACTATTCAAACACTTGATTAATTAATTTATTTGTATAGTTATGGAAATGTGAGGTTGAGCATTTTATACAGTTAATGAGTTAAAAAGTTAAGTTAGAAGTTAATAATTTTTATAACTTTTAACTTGAAAAGTTACTATTTTAAATGAGTTCACAAATAATGTTAGTTATTTTTTTATAAATAGTGCAATTGTGTTAGAATTTTCAACTTAAAAGTTATTGTTTGACATTATTTAATTTTTCTTTAATAAATATACAATTATGTTACAAATTAAATTTTTTCTCATTTTTTCAATAGTGACTGTTAACTTGACAAATGATTTATTTTTAATTTTAATTAACGAATTAGTTAAAAAAAAAAAAAAAAATGACTTGTCCGGTTTTACGAAAATGACTCATAATAATAATAATAATAATAATCATAATAACACAATTGAGAATATTATTTAATTTATAATATGTATTTAAATACAATTGTGGTATAAGCATAATATAATAATAATTGTTATTATATTTTTGTATTTTATTTTTTGTTTAAACCCTGCGATATACAATATCGAACATACAAATTCAAAATACAATATAATATTTTATTATCGTATAATAAACGGTATTTTTAACCGTGTGAGAAAAAAAAATAATAAAAATACTGCGGATTAAATGGTAAACTCGACTATTTAATATATATAAATATACATATATTAGGTATACTAAACACTAATAATATATTTTTTTTTTTGTATATAACGACAATATCGAAACTGTAGTTTACAATAATATTTTTAATAATAACTTTTAATTTTTTTCAATTTAAGACTTATTATAAATTATTTTTAATTTTTAAGATAAGTACAATTTCTTAACAATATTATTGTTATTATTAAGTGAAGTTGAAAAGAGAGAAATAGTGAGTTGTGAGTGAGTGTTTGTGTGTGTGTGTGTGTGTGTGAGTCAGTGATTGAATGAAAAAATATGTGTTCTAGGAGTTATGCAAATGCTATTATGAAATAATAGTAGTAATTGTAATAATAAAATAATTAATAGGTAATAAAAACAGTAAAAATAATAATAATAATAGTGTTTATAGACTAATTGGTTTAATGCAAATATTCATAAAACTATAATAATAATAATGTCTATATAAACACTACTAAACTATATATAAGATAATCAATATATAAAGCTAATAATAATTAATTACAATAGGTGGTTATAACAATAATTAATATACTAAACAATGTTTTCGTGACAAAATATTCGGGATTTTCGTTAACAATAAATATTTAAAAAAAAAAAAATAAATAATACTTTCGACCGATGGTATAATTGAAACTCTGGAAAAGTACCGAATTCGTGTACGGAATATGCGCAGGAATTAATGTCGCATTGAAAACTAAGTAACTGGACTTTTCCGTGATAAAGTAACGTCTTATTAATGACAAAAAAAATTCTAAAGATTGGCTTTTAAAAAATGGATACGGGGAGTTCTGAGGCATTACCAGCCGACGGACCATAATCCAGACCTATAGTTTTTTTTAACTTTTTGTGAGGACTTCGAATTTAAAATACGATGAAATGTATAAGAAGATGTTTACAAACGGCGTCAAGATGGTAGGGGGAGAGGAATAAACGTCGGGTTTATTAAACGTTTAATAATAAAATGTTTTTTTATTTATTTTTTTTTTTTTTTGATGATATAGTGTCGAAATCTCGTACAATATCCGTCGCGCACGTTATAAACGATACGCTGAAAGTGGTAATATAATTTTTATATTTCACGTGTTTGGCGGTAACTGGTCACAGGTGCGTAATAGGTTTCGGTGTACAAAACAGTTAAAAAAAAAAGTACTATCTACTTATAGTTTTCTCTAATGATATTATAGTTTACGTGATATGGTCGTGTGCGGACATACACCTACCTATATGATTAAATAAGATATGCTGTTGTAATAATATGTATACGCGATATGCAAATAATATGTAAATAACAATGATATATCGATTCGGGTCATATGTATTTCAAAGGGAGGAGAGAGAGAGAGAGAGAGAGAGATGATATTGGCACAATTGTTGGAAGGGAGTGCTTTGAGTCGTCGTTAGCCATCATCACTCATTACATCGTAATAAACACCGTCATAAAAAAAAAACTATACGTAATATATTTTCTATTTGTATTTCATACGTCTCATATTCAACGAGTTAGTTTTCGTTTTCGATTCGTTTTCAACACTTATGGCAATATATATATATATATTTATATTTATTATTATTATTTTATAAAAAATAATGCGCTAATAAAAGTGACTTGAGCGTTATTTATTTTAAATTTTGAAGGTTGTTACTATTTTTTTTTCTTTTAAAAAAACCACTCGTTCCTAGTTATTGTACGTATGGAGCACCCTTTGATTACATTTGATCTATTTGCGCTTATCGAGTAGGGTGGGAGAGGGATGGATATGTTAAATTCTCGAGTAAGGGGAAGGCTTATTTTTTTTTTACTATTGGTCGAAATCAAGATTACAATATGTAAACGTATAACGCGATTGAACGATTTTTTTTCCGGGGAGCAAATTATTTTATTTATTATAGTCCCCCACGAATTCGACGGCGTTTTCAAAAATTTTACTTTTCGCGTTTATAGTGTGAAGAAAAACAAGAACTCGTCAAAAATCTCAACTTTTTCCTTTTTTTTTTTTACACTTTCGAGTCTTTTGATGTTATCGGAATGTTAACGCACGATTTTAATATGCCATTCGCATATATTCTGTCAAGCAGTCATTTCGGTTTTTAAACGAGACGAACGAAAACGTGCGGTACCTAGTGAAATAATAAATATCGTGAACGATACACAGATTTCGGTTACCGCCATTTTTCGCCAAGCCCAGTAGTAGATTTTAGGCGAATTTTTTTAATTTTTTCCACTAAAACCCTAAAAGAGTTAAAATCAGAATTTTGAAAAAAAAAACCGTTGCTGTTCGCGAGAGGAAATAAAAAAAAACTCCCCTAGGAAAAATCGCTCGGATACACTAATACCTATTCGTATTTTATGTTAAAGAAAACAATATTATGTCTGAATAAATTTAAACGAAAAAACTATTTTTTTTTTTTTTTGTTATTGTTGTAGTTTTCTTTGTAAAATTAAATTAATGAGATCAAAAAAAAAAAACAAATATATTTATTTATATACTTGTAAAAAAAAGAAATCTTACCCTTTATGCGTTTCATATAAAAAAATTATTTACTTTTTTTTAGCACGCACTTATTATTTTATCATTTTTTTTAATAACTATATAAATTATTTTTGGTTTTTTTATTTTTTTTTTTTTGATATAAATATAAAACGCTTACAATATTATTATCTTGTATGTGTATCGATAAAATATAAAATAAATAATATAAATAATAATAATAATAATCAAAAATAATAATATTTTGTTATAGAACACACTGTTATATTATATAGTATATTATTGTGAAAATATAATATTATCAACGGCTTTAATGATTCGAATATTATTTTTTACACCACAGAATCGCATTTGCCGTATACACATACTCTCGGGGCTAATGTTAATTTATTATAATAATATATTTAATAAATACGCTGAATAAAACATTTTTCTCAAACAACCTATGCACAGTTCTATATTTAAAAAAAAAAAAAATTAAATAATAATAAAAACAAAATGTAATGTCTAAAATAAAAATTCATTTGATTGTCTCTCTAACATAATATTATTATTATTTTTATATATATATGTAACATATAAATATTATAGTTATTAATAAAATACTACATTTTGTTTATTACTATTTTATTATTGAATATTTTTAGATAAAATTATTGTAATTAAATTATTTTTAAAATTTAATATTACACGCTACAGGTTATATTTATTCTTTCATCGTTCAAATAATTATCAAACCCGTTGTTTAAAATATAATTGTGTATCGCGCGCGTTTCGGTTACCAACAAAATTATGTCTCGATATCAACGTTTCTTTTAAATTAATTTTTATATTATAGGCGTCCCTGACTAAATATTATATATATATATACTCGTATGTATATATATTATCACAAACTTTTTTATTTCCCCTTTAAAATTTTCAGTGTTTTGATTGAAAAATAAAAACGAATAATACGAGACCATATGTTATTATATAAGAGAATATAGTGTTTAAAAAAATATTCTTACTCATTGTGCGTATTTATATTCTTATTATATATGTACGAAAACGAGAATACAATATTATTATAACAAATCGAAGACAAAAACAAAAAAAAATAGAAATCGTGCACGCTAAAAACATTCATTATTATTCTTTTGGTAAAATCATTAAGCTTGTATAGTACGAGGGGGAGGGGGAAAATTAGTGGACACAGCCGATTTTGGAAAATAAAATTCCCCCGACATGACGTCCGAACGGAAAGTTTGATTGGATTGAATACGTTAACATTTTCGCCGCAAATAGTACATTTATTAGAAAAGTTTAATAACAAACAGTAAAATATTTAACTAAGAACTATGCGGTAATTTGAATGGAGAAAAACGACGACTGGGTCTGTTTGTTGGTACACAATATTTGGTTGAAACACGTTTTCATCTGAATGGCTTTTTTTTTTTAAAAAAAAAAAAAACCACCCTCCAGTAAGAATTTAGTTAAAAATATCGAAATCAACGTTGACGCCTACTGTATTAAAACGGTACTACATCCAATCCAAAATCGAAGCGTCTATCGAAATCACTGTTGGCGATAAAACGTTGTAAATCGAAATCCGAATCATAATCAACCCGAGAGCCGATAATTGAAATCAAAGGTCAAAAAAATTCAAAACCGTACACTGGGCAACTGATTTTTATTTGCATTTAAAACCTGAAATGATAACGTCGTTTATTATAGCCACCGCGACTCGACTCGACTTCAGTGTATGTGTCACACGATCCTCGCGGTATATCGATGAACGGGAAAAACAATAAATACAAATTGCCAACAAATCTCTATTACAATGTACGAAAGTCATATTGCTCTGTACAATGGAAAAATAACTTTAGAAAAAACTTTGTTTAAACACGTTTTTTTTTTCACAATTTTATCCGTTTTTCTTTTTAGGAATTATCATTCAAGCGTTTTACTTTGAAAATCGACTGTTGTACTACCCCCTCGCTCCGTATTATTTATATATTCGAATCACTAACACACTTTTATTATTCGCCTCCGGTGGCATAAAATATATATACCTATATACCCTTTCGCGCCATTGACACTGTTGCGCGTTCACTTCGTTTTCTTTTTCTTTTTACGGTCATCAAATGACTTTGGTGTCTGTGAACTCGTTTCGAAAAAATAACAGGACGGGGGACTATCCGTATCGTCCTATGCGCAGCTGTCTCGAATTCGAATTTTTCCGTCAGTGACGAATTTTTATGTCCGAATTGAAAAGAAAAAAAAATCACGTCAAAAAATATTTAGGGAGAACGGGATATCTATACATACATCATTATTCAATGGGGGAGGGGGGCTAATGCCCGACGGTAACATTTTTTTTTTTTTTTTTTGTTATTAACTCAATCTTACATTCTACACCTAACCTATCCTATAATAATAATAATAATATTATAAACGATGGAAAAACGTATTTTTAATATTCATTTGTCGTCGTGCGTTCAGATTTTGGAAGCGACCGACTCGTGATCATTTTCAAAGTCAATAGACGTATATAATATTAAGCCCGTCTAAATTGGTCGGCCGATTTTCAAAGTAATTGAAAGTTTAATTTTCGGCGAATCCGGTTCACGCCAAAACGTATGAATATATTTCTACGTATTATATTTAAAGAGAAAATTTCTAATTGTTTTTTTTTTTTTTTTTTTTTTACATTTTTAATTTTACATTATGTGTTTAAATAACGTGCGTAGTCTATAAAAAGGAATACATTATATTTAAAATTATAGGTAGCGTTTTTAAAAGAGACATTTCCGAACATATGGTACGTAAATTTAAGAATTTTTTTTTTTCGTTAAATATCCCTACACATTAATATGTGTAATATTAATATTATATTATTACAATAAAAGCACTAACGCGAGTTTAGTTCGGATGTTCGTCGTTCTTCATAATATATATATATTTATTTATTTATTGCTACGCGTATATTATCTATTATAATAAATACAATATTATACAATTTAATATTTTTGGCATATTTTTTTGGCACGTAGTTTCACATATTATTATATCATATCAATCTGGATTTTATTTACTCATTATTATTATTATTATTATTATTTTTTTTTAGCACTTACGAATTCGCATTGCATATCTAAACAACGACAAAAATAAACCACGCTAGACAAGTAGTACAAACCTCTATTATTCGATAATTGTATATATTTATCCTCTAATATATAATATAAATCGAAAATATAATGTTTTATGTTTTATCTCTACAGGGCGACGGGGACGGTAGAACTAATAATAATACATATATGAATTATATTGCGTATAGCGAAGTCAGGACCAGTAAATGAAAATACAGACGATAAGATCGGGATGAGAAAAAAATGTTCACCAAATTTTTAACGCCGTATCAAGTGTCGTGTAGCGTAAAAACTAATGATCACTGACATTACCTGCTGATACGCGTAATGTAACGTTATGTAACGACACAATATTTCTACCGGGCAAGTACATAATATTATATACTATTAACAAATGGAAAATATCTTCCAATTTGCAGCCTCGCAAAAACCCACCAGGCGTTAAGTTTTGTTTTTCGGTGAACAATTTTTTATTCTATACGCGTCGATCCCTCTTGTGATTAACAATTTTCTAAACTTGTCGTCTTCTGTGTGGTGACGAAATGCCCCAACGGGATAAGACAAAAAAAAAATAAATAAATAAAAAATAGGTCGTCACACTTTAAGACAAATATGATAGAATAAAAAACAGAAAAAAATAAGAAGAAAAAAGAAGATCGTCAGCCGTGTTCTTTTCTCGCGCTGAGCAGTATATTATTTATATGTAATATATAAATATATATTTGGTTCCGAAATTTCGAGTGAAATCCTTTCAAGAATTTACGCGCTTATACTCAGTTGTTACTATATAACAACAATATTATACATATATATATATATATCATAGCCAGTAAGTATATTGGATATAATATTATCCGACACACCCTGTATAATATACATAATTAAATAGAGAATTTTCGACTTTTTTTTTCTTACATGTTAACTTATAATAATATTATGTATTGCTTATTTTCCTCTTTCTTTAAACTGGTATAGTAAGTAGTGTCATAAGTTAAAAAAAAAAATTATTACTATATGCGAAATTATCTTAAAAAAAAAAAAATTCCAATAAATACAAATGCTTATCGATTATTCTCTTCGCAATTAAAACCGAATTAAATGTCGAAGTCTATATTTACGCTTTATTCTATAATTATTACATTATATTCGATCGTGTGAAATAGTTTTCGGTACATTTTTTAGATTTTCTTTTAACCAAAAACATTATATACGAGCAACAATGCAAAAACGAAGAAAACAAAATTTTAAAAATTTTACCACTTTTGAAAACTAGATTAAAATAAACGCGAATAACGCCGTATTAGAAACTTCACTAACAATTATATAATAATAATAATAATAATATATTAACATTAAAAAATGTTTTTAAAGTTAATATTTTATTTGAAATAAAATTAAAAAAGTAAATAAATAAAACGAAAACAATATACGCATATTACATCTGCGAAATAACAATAATAATATAATGGAAAAAGCATCCATTAAGTAATTAAAACCTAAATATTATATATGTTTTTAAAAACAGGAAAATATTTGTTTGTAAATATTATTACTGTTATTATCGTTTTCGGATACAATATGTTATGATGTAATATACCTCGATACGTACGATGTTTGTATCATTGATTTTTTTTTTTTTTTTTGCTTTTCCAATGTCCAACAGTGTGCTGTACAAATGAAACTGAAACAGAGATTAACTCAGTCATAAACGTTATAGTTATACAATGAAGGAATAAGGAAAAGACATATATATATATATTTGTTTTCGAAGCATTTGTCGGCACAAAATGTAAAATTGTTTTTTTATTAAATTGCCATCATTTGGATTATAATTCAACTTTTTTTTTTTAAACATTAATTTATCAGTCCGAGTGGTATTGAATAAATACGCGTATCATAAAAATCGAAAACAATACATAATACATTGTTGTGACGTAATATTGATAAATTACATAAGCAGAGCACCGTCACATGATAATGTTTCACCACCATAATAATATATTGTAGGGCGATACATATATGCAAGAAGGTTATAATAAATTTCATGTATTCTATATGGATTTGGAATAATAATAATAATAATTATTGAGAAAATTACTTCATTTGCACATTGATCTAATGAATTGGAGACTTGACGATATGGTTAGGCGACACGTAGTGATAACCGGGCAAGGCCAGTCCAGCAGTTTCCATGGATATCCTGAAAACAAATCGAATCACGTTAAACATAACGGATAAATTACATATAATATCAGACTTTTATCAAAAAGAAAGAAAAAAAAAACGAAAAAATCGTACCTTTTGGGATTTACTTCCCCCTCCCACCACCGTTCATTTTCAACTATCATTTTAATCATCATCGTCAGCTTTTTGGTTCGTTGCGAATCATCGCTGTCACCATAACTTCTCTCCGTCTCTTTCTATCCGTATGGGATATGATCAAAAGTAACACTCTCCTCAAAGTCTGCTGAATCCCTAACAACTCAATACGTCTATCCACTGGATCATGAGCATCAACGAAAAAGACGCAGGATTATACGAGAACAACATATGAAGATTTACGAAAGTTGTATATAAGTTTTTTTTTTATAAAAAAAACTAAAGTCTAAAGTTGTTTGGACACGTGTGAATAGTGGTAGAAAAAAAATAGCGAGTAGAATATATGAAAAAAAAACTATTTTTATACTATTAACAATTTCTTGTTATAAATTCCCTTCGAAAATTCAAAGTAATCTCTCGTTAAACAATGCCAAAACGGAATTCTTTCGATGGCCGAAGACGAGGAGGAAGTAATCAAAATAATTCAAAACACTCGTGTTTTGATAAAAAGGCGATTTATATTTTGTTTTTCAGTCGCCAGATTCGATACACGAGTATGTGTAGCGTAATACTTATTTATTTATGAATTTCTCTTTTATTATTTAAAACATTAAATAGGACATTTTTTTTTTATATTAAATCATAACTATACTTTTATTGGTATTATTGTTGTGCATGAGTGTACAAATAGCCGACTTCACGTTAATTACTATAAATTAATAGTAATGCTGTTTTTAATCTGTCCTATTTATTTTCTTATACTTTTCTCAAAATTTTCCGTATTTCGATACTTTTTTGTATATTATTTTGTAAAAAAAAAAAAAAAAAAAAATAAAATTGACCTCGTCGCTTGTCTAAATGATATGTTGATAATAGCCAAGTATAACAATAATAATAATAATATATGCTGAACTTACACTGACCTTGATACACGGTGTTGATGTACAAGTTTCGCATCGGTTTCGAGACAAAAAATTATTAATGAATTCTTAATACTTGTTTGCCGAATGCATGCCATGCGTTTACATTATACGTACACTAATAAACACGACGAAAATTAAAAAAAAATAAAACACAACAAAATAAAAACAATTTAACTCCACGAACACAATACGGTAATGTATCATAAAAAAAATAAATAAATAGTTAGCACACGTTCCAGTGAATGATTAAATCGGGTATTCATGCACGTTAATCGACCCGAGAATAAAGTCTATAAATCAAATATATCATCAGAAAAAAACGTCCATTCGAACTTATCGTAGGCAGTAAATAAAAAAAATTCTAAAATAAAACACACACTAATTTTCAACCATTACTCAAGGAACAGTATGACTAACCTATTTTATATATTTAAAAAGTAATACTGTGAGATAAAATTCCGACGACGATAAAAAAAAAAGGCTTTTATGAGAGTTTATATATTCGAAAAACGTTTATGTACACACTTTAATAAAATATTGTATTACGTTTATTGCGGTATATAAAGTGAGCATTTTTTTTTTTTTTTGTATATTATTATAATATTATGTTATAAGAACGCGCGTAAACATAATTCGATATATAAAATGAAATGATAAAAATCAATAATAACAAACGTATATTATAAGTACAATAAAACATTTTTGAATAGTTAAAATTTTGGTCCTTAGAATTCGTGTAAAACTTAATGCGGTTTATTAATTAATAACACTGACGAGTCCGTCGTATTATATATTTATAATACAAATTCACCATTTATATAAGGCACATATACATAAAATATTATATAATTTCGAAAAGAAGTATAACAAATGAATAATAATAATAATAATAATAATAATAATAATAATAATAATAATCGATAGACGAGAATAACAAAAATATAATATTATTGCTATAAAATATATATAGACTTAAATTGATAAATGACTAGTAAATAACATTATATACTGTTACAATGTTTTATATATATATATATATTTAATATTTTTATTGTTCCGCCATATATAAAATTGTGGGTCTATACTATAATACAAGAGAAATAAAATATTGTTCTTTTTTTTTTAAATAAACGAAAAAATTTCGTTATATATAATTAAAAAAAAATCCCTGTTACCGCGTCTTATTCGGATGTGTGGCTCAGATCAACCAGCAAACGGACTAAGCACATTTTTGTAAAGAAAAAAAAACACACCGATTTTTATTAAAATTATTAATTTCTTTTTGATCGTTTTGAACGCTTTTATTCAACTTGATTCTTCCACTTTTCTCCGCGTATCTAAAAATTTGATACAATACCAATTTTTACTGCACGGTCAAGGGGACGAAGTCGCGAAAACATTTATGCGAAATTTTCTTTCATTTTTTTTGGTTATAATCTTTCGAGTCGACGACTTTACGGTATTAAATCGTATAATAGAGTCGTGAACGGATTACGGGTTAGGTTAGGTATGGGCAAAAACAAGGTTTTCTAAAATAATATGTAAAAAGTGAACAGACAGTACACATTATTGTTAACTAAACGTGTACGCGTACAATATAACATTATAAAGGTAAAGGTTAACACGCGGTAAAATCGTGTTGTCAGCAATCGCGATTTGAAAAATTCCGTAGCGATCCGTGAGTGTACTGTTGCGATGATCGAAACGGTTTTATAACGTTTGAAGAACACAGTCGATAGGCACGAACGATATCTCGTTTTCTATTTTTGTTTTCTATTTTTTTTTTATTAAAAACTAAAACCCCGTAATAGTATTGCAATGACCGTGACTGCTTATTTCTAGATTTATAAATAATATTTACTCGTTTCGACTGGTTGAACATTTTTTTTTTTTTCATTCTCCTTGATTCCATATTTATTACATACATAAACGTGTTGGTAAGCAAAAGATGTTTATAAGAAAATCACTGTGCAAGGTATCCATAGGTTGGACGATACGCGCAGTAAACGCTGGCGTATAATTACGAAAATCTAAAAGCGCTCTATGACGTCGATAATCATTCGAAAACTGTCGATGGATCGATATTTTTATGTGTTAAAACGCGTGTTTCGATTTCGTTTCATTTTATGCGCACTATTCGCGAGTAGATTTGGCTGGATTGGACTTATCCGATCTAACTCCATTCAGCGTAATACACACACACACACACGAGGATATCTGTGGCATACGACTCGCGACGGTCGTTTATTACAGCCGAAAAAAAAAAATTCCGAATATTTATTTCACGACGTTGAAAAAAAAAAAAAAAGAAGAAAAACGAAAACGAGATATAAAATACGCGCATGTACCGTCGCGTTGGGTCTTCGGGATCGTTTAAGTCTTTTTTAGTAAGGCGCAAACTTGATTCGGTCCGGTTTGTGTTTGACGACGGACGGTTGTGGCGACAACAAGGCGGCGGCGGCGGCGGCAGCGGCGGCGGTACCGTGGAAATGGTGTTGGACGGCGGCGGCGGCGGCGGCGGGCATGTCGGAGGCGATCGCCGCGGTCACGTACTGGTGGTGCAGGTGGTGATGGTTGTGAGGGGCTGGCTGCGGCTGCAGCGGATTCGCCGCGGTCTGGGGGGCGTTCGTGGTGACGATGGAGTTGTTGGTGGTGTTGGAGGGACAGGCGGCGGTGGAAGTGTTGGCGGTGGAGGCAGTGGCGGCGGCGGCGGCGACGGCTGCGGCAAGCATGTGTACGGGGAACGGGTGGTACTGATGATGATGATGCGGCGGCATCGACGGTGACGACTGCAGCACCAATTGGTGCTGTTGGTGTTGGTGGTGATGGAATTGGATTTCCGATTGCAACATCGAGGCACGCTGTATGTCCAAGCTGTAGGTAATATCGTCGTTGTCAAGGTGTGTGTGGCGGGAGTCGTGGGGAGGTGGTGGTGGTGGCTGGCGGGCGGGCGGGCGGGAGGGACGATTATAATAATTTAAAAGAAAAAAAACAACGTAAAAAACAAAAACTTTAATTTATCTCGAAGGACAATACAATAAACGTCGATTCGCCACGCGAGTATAGAAAGGATAAAAGAAAAAAAAAATCTTTTTTTGTTTTCTTACATTAAATTTTATCTAATTTGAAAATTATACTTACTGTGTTTTTTTTTTCGGAAATACGAATTGGCGAGATGTGAGGTTAATTTTTTTTTTTTTTAATCAATAATGCTTTAAACCTATATAAAGCGTGTCATATCAGATGGTTTTCCAGAGACTTATTCTACTACAATTCATAACAAGGGTTTATGACAACGCGTATAGCTGGTAATGGTAAATATTACTATAATGCGTAAAATTGGTAATGATATATAGGGACGAAAATGGTGGGATGATAATGTTTGGACAATAAGGTGATGATCGCTTCTGGCAATGAGATCAAAATAAAATTTAAAAAAAAAATGATTATATATATATATTTCTCAAATTAATTTTTAAGACCGTTATCTTCCGTCAAGAAAACTATAATTACAGTAGTCCTTCGAACACGCGTACAACTTGATGTTGACGATTGAATAAAATAAAAAGTAGCAGAAACGTTAAAATTGATGTTACCAGATTAGATACGAATGGAATAATTATATTGTTCGGAGAACTAAATGGTTAAGAAAGACTGTTTGCGCGTGTTGAGAGGAGAAAGGAAAAAGAGTTAGTAGGAGAGAAGACAAACAAATTGGCCGGGGAATAAATTCGAGGCAGATGTAAAGCTAAATAGAAAGGTCGTTGATAAAGATAATCGAGGTTTGTGTAGTAGTTAAAGAGACGTTTACGAATAGAGGGTCATCGGAATAGTTAACTCTACTTGTGCGAGACAAAATATATAAAGAGAAAGAAGATGACGAAATTGGCTGTCGTTGAAATGTAGGAACAATATTTGACCAATGGCCATATATTCGACGCGAAAATGCGTTTTGATATTTGACGTGGTTAATATTTCGATTTGATTTGTATAATAATAAAAATAATAATGACGTTGTTGTCTTATATAATATCGCAACGAGGCGAAAAATAAAACGCTTTTTGACAAATTCGGTCTTACATTATATACAACTAAATGACAATAGAATAGCAATGAGTGTTCCTTAGTGTAGAGCCTATAAGTTTTTTTCCCTATTTCACGCATTATATATATATATATATATATATACTCTTTAAGTTTGATTATTATTGCGTTTTAACATTAAATTTGTTTAAAATAACTTTTTTTTTTTGTGTTATTTAAGAATACGAGTAAAATGGTAGAAATCAACGATTAAACCGTGTTGAAAATTATGTATACCATAAAGATCATTATTTCAATAGATTATATTTATTGTATAAGAAGTCAAATAAAATAATTTTTTTTTAATTCTACTTTAAGAATTTCTTAAAAAAAAATCGGTCAGTTTTGATAGAAATGAAATAATCGATTGAGATCAGAACGTTTTTTTTTCTGGTTATGGGCACACGAAACATTCATCGAGATCCACGGGAATTTTATGGATTTCACTGAACTACACGACATTGTCTGCACATTTAAAATTATTATATCATCCGTTATTCCGCGTGTCATTTTGAAATTTATAATGACACGCGGTATAACACGATTACGCGTAATGTATTAATCACGACTAAATGAATAACGCGACGAAATAATCTGTCGACCACGCGAAAATGGCAAATAGATTCAGCTATAATTCCGGAGCTGGCTTACTGCGAACTCATACGTATTCGAATGAAAATATATATTCATAAACGCCAATTATTTTTGTTCCCAGTTATCTCTTTCGTCTATAATCCTCCCTGGGGGATTAATTTTAAAAGTTTAATATCCTTTTACTTTACTAATAATTATAATAAAATTGTAATAAAAAATTACGTTTTCCTTCGCGAAAACAATTTTACAAATATTCATCGCCATATTTTTTTTCGGAATTTAATTTGTGTACGATGATTACTCGTCTCAAATGCCATCTATAGAGCCTACAATTGTTTGCACTACGACAATGCCGAATATTGGATGAAAATTTGTACATAAAATTTCCTTTTTTTTTCTTTTCATAATTAAAATAAACGTATCGTACAGACGTTGAAATTATCATCAATTGTTCTATCATTTATACATGCACTGTATGTTCTCATACGTTTTAAACTATTTTTTTTTTTTGAATTCAAGTTGCCAAAAGTAGTGAACTCGACTAATTCTTATCTGAAGCTACTTCTAATTGAATTTTTTTTTATTTATTTTCAAATAGAAAAATGATTATACAAAATTGATTTTCAAAAAAAACCCGATAGTTTCACCATTCCAATTGATTGTTAGAAATTATGGTTTGATGAACATTCCATATCCACGGTGAACGTAAAACCAGAAAATATTTTCGTTAACAGACAAGTATTAAGTAATATTATAACAACCTATACATACTGGACCAGTCGACTCCGGGGACATAACAGTGTTAAGAAAAAAAAATCAATTCCCTCTAATACTTTGTTTTCATATTAAAATACTAATTTTTTTTTTACAAAACAAATACAAATTATCATTAATTCCCTATGTACTCGTATTTTTAAGACGTAGCATACAATTTTTATCCCAAAACGGTCCATTTTTTTCTCATTTCGTTTGTCTAATATAAATGATATACGGACACTTGTGCAATGTGTCTTATGGAATTGAAACAGATTCGATTCGTTAAAAATCTATCCGTGTCTATTTTGTCGGTCGCTTTTTTTTTTATCATATTACTATGGTACACGTATTGTGCAATACAAAAAGTTAAATGATGTGTAGTACGAAATCGGATAGTATCAGTTGTGTTGTACAAAATTAATCGTGCATTATTCAAAGGTTTTACGTTTAAATAATCGAACTTCTATGTTCGTAAATTGATTCAATGCGATTTATCAATTTGAAAAATAATGATTTTTGTAATATACTTCATAACGCGTTTCTTATCGTTGAATTCTGTTGTTTTTGTACAAATAAATTTGACCGTGTTATTTTAACCAAACTTAATCTCAAAACGTGGAGTCAAACTAAAAGCGTGTCGTGACAAAAAAACCAACAACGTTTTAGTCTCTGACCCCCTTCAACGTTCAAGTTAAACTAAATTTTTTTTTTTTTTTAATATTCTAAACTGTAAATCCTTTTGAGGGCAAAAAAAAATAAAAATAGTTGTTTTTTTTTTTTTTGGATGAAAACGAATTCACACTTGTTTCACGCACATACTTATATATTCGCGATGTATACGGGAAATAATGATAAAGTATATCAAGGCTGGGCGTAAAAGAGTTAAAAGCTAAAATTTATTTTAGTCGAGTTACTTAACGCGTTAATTTTCCATCGTGTTTATTACGAATAAATATTAAAAAAAAAAAAATCATCTAAATTGAGTGGAATTAGCATTTTAGCAATTTTAACAGTAACGATTTTTTTTTTTTTTAACAACAAATATTTTAGCAAACTGTTTATACCTTATCGCGTTGGGTCCATATCTTATTGTAATAATATCAAATAAACTATAAAACACGCTGCGAGGTCTCTAGGTTTCATTTCTCGCATTAAATTTTATGAGCTGAAAATCAAACACACTATTTTTTTTTCTATATACATTTGGAAATTCGTAAAAATCGATTCAATTAAAACTACGTTACGTACCAAGCCATTAGAGCCATTAAGACATTATTATATAAGCGTTTGAAATTTCATTCGCGGTAAAATCCATTAATCCGTCATGTGTTATTATTATGACGTTACATCATTTTCAGTAATTACAATAAACTATCGGCGGCGTCGCCCGCAATAATACGACAATTGGATCGTCTTTTTTTCTTCAAATTAATATTAATAACAATAATAATAATAATAATAATAATAATAGTATGGTCTCGTTTGAAGCGACGTCCACACTTTTTTTTTAAAAAATGTTCAAACCTGATAAGTTTGAAACCGGTGAATAATAATAATAATAATAATAAAAAAAAATGAATTAACGCGCCCAGCCTTGTAAATTATCACGTGTGTTATCTCGTATTGTGTTCAATGTCGAGGCTCGACGACGAGTGCGTGTGTTTTACATTCAAGTCCGTATGACTTGGTTGTCCTCTGTTCGACCGGGCGATAAAATGTGTTAAAAATAAAACGAAGCCGGACGAGAGCGCAAAGCGAAACATAATGTGCGACACGTATTGCAGCGCCGGCTACGACTACTATGCGTATTATTATATCCGTACGGAATTTTTATTATTATTATTATGTTACAATCTATCGCATATATAATATATAGAGTATACGTAATGTAAAATATCTTATTCATGCTGCGATGCGATCTATAATAAGTGTGTAAGTATATATATATATATTTATATATATATTTACACCGTATTATATATGATAAACACGACGTGGACACTCACCTCATGTTGATTAAATACTGAGCTAAAGCCACCGAATCGGGATTTCCGGTGATCGTGATGGTCCTGTCCGTGCTCGCACTGCCCTCGCGGTCTTCGCAATTCGAGATCCGTATCATAGCTCCGCTGATTTGTCTGCAAAAATCGTCACGGCGAAACGAGCGCGCATCAACATCACTATTAGCGTACTGCGTCATACCGTCATCGGTGGCATGAACGATTTTTCGCGCATCGAGTCAACACACGGTCTGACGGTGTGATTGAAATTAGGTTATATAGGTCCGGGTCGCGTTTATAATAAATAACACGTTCAATTCTCTCTCTCTCTCTCTCTCTCTCTCCCTCTTTGTCGAAACGTACCGTTACAAGGGTAGTGTAAAGCAATTTAAAAACGTCGTGTTCGTTAATATCGTTTCATTATTGGACATTGTATGAAATTCTCAGACTCTAATACAATTTAACGGAAAATTAATCGAAAGAACTTTTTTTTTTTTTTTTTGAAACGTAAATTACGTATAAACCGTAAGAAAAAAAAAATGTTTTGGCGTTGTTGTTTTTGGATTATCGGAAACGGAAATGTGCGACATTCCGAACAGTTGTGTCGGGAAAAGTGTGTCTGAAACCGCAAAAATCGCATCGCGGAAGACCGGCTCCGATCTGATTTGACCAGCCTAGTCGGACGCGCACGTACCTTATTTCGGCTATCTTAGTCCCGCCTTTGCCGATGATACATCCGATCAAATCGTTCGGCACGGTCATCTCGTGAGTCTGCTGACCGCCGCCGCCACCGCCGGATCGATTGTTTATGTTGGCTCCGGAACCGTTTGTCCGCAACTGGCTACCGGCTAATGCCGCCAACGCTATAACACACACACACACATATATATATATATATATATACGACAATCGCGCGTTTCGTCAATTATTATGAACGGTTCGTTTTCGAAGCTTCGCAAGAGGTTACAAGTAAAACTTGTCGCGTCTTTACACGGTTAGTGTCATACGCTTACGAGCCCCGCGATCCGTAATTTGTCTACTACTACACTTACCGGCCGGATTAAACGAATTGGCTGGTCCTCCCAAGCTCCCGAGCCCGAGCGCCGCGAGACCGGCTAACGGGTTTCCGGCCAATTTCCCCAACTGAAACACACACCAAACGCACACACGTCTCAATCGTACGATTATGTTTCATTCCGCATATGTTCATGTTCATTGCACGTACTTGCGATGGTCCGAAAGCGTTTTTAAGTAGCGGATAGTCCAGCGGATCGATAAGACCCAGACTGGCCGCCGCGCCCGGAGTCGGTGGCACCATGAGCATCGGCGCGTTGTACGGTCCTCCGCCCACCATCATGGTACCCACGTCGCATCCGGCTGCGGATCCTGCACTCGCCAGAGTGAACGCTTGTCCTCCGGCCAGAATGACCGGCGCTCCCATCTGTGGTTTTGCGCGGTACGGTATCGTGACACCTTTGGGCGGAGACTGAAATGGCCGAAATCCCATAACGTGCGGTACATTTAAATCGGTAATAATATCTAAATACGCGCACGAGCCGCTGTTCAATCGTTAAACACGTTTTCTCTGTTCCAAAGCTGCTATTTTCCGTAAGTCTATGAACCGTAACGCGTTTAATTGGGCTATACGCAGACCAATCGCATGCTAAATGTAAATCAAGTCCCCGCGGCCTTAACTGTATCTTCCTAAAGTCATGAGCTCAAAGAGTCTCCAGATGGAAATCATTAGAATTCTTTATTGTTTTAATACAAGTACACGCGTACAAGCGTATACACTTCGAACTCCCTATAATTAACTTCATAAGGGTTTATTATTTAAAGAATTGTTAACAACGTGATTCACTCGTGAATTAAAGTCAACCGAGAATTCCATTTTGCGGAAGAATCGTGTAATTATATTAAGACGGTGGCAAGGGATCGTATTGAAAACCGATCTTAAGTACTAGAGAATATTGATTCGCCACCAACACGGCAGCGGTATAACACGCGCATAAAATAACGTCAACATAATAGTATTAGAGCTCATTAAATTGAATTTTGAGTTTTCTCTCTGACCCCTAATCTGTTTCGATTAGTAAATAACGCGGAAAAATGTTTATAATCACACTTACTTCGACCATGACCGCGCAAATGTGAAATATACACTGAGTGATCGAGTCTCTGGTACCGGTCAAAGTAACCGCCCTTTCCGTAGACTGAGGGAGCACGTCTGAGGCGACCTGTATCTGTGCGCCGGTGGCTTCACGGATTTCTTTGATTTTATTGCCACCCTTGCCGATTAACGAGCCACACTGTGACGCCGGAACGATCAATCGCAGAGTCATACCACATTTTCCTAACGCAGTCGCACCGGATTTACCATTTTGCATTTCGATAAACTGAAAAAAAAATACACGAAATATTATGGCTGATACTCCGTCTTACTTGTTATAAGACAGCTTTTTTATTCTTTTAGTACAAATCAAATTATTTAATTTCAAAACTCGTCGTTAAAATATATATGTAAATAAATCCGGTATATTTGAATCCGTCGTAGCTTTTGCGGATTTTATCGTTAGTTTTATTATATTTTTCGAATATTTCTTCTTGACGTTTCAGAACTTTTTTAAGGATGTGCGCCGCGTTTTCTGTTTCACTATCGTGACTTTATATAGTGAGCGGCCGGCCGGCTTTAGACTGCTATTTATACCGATGAGTATTGGCGGAGCGACCGTCACGCGCTCTGTTTTCGTATTTATTAATTTTAATAGTAGTGTTTTCCGGCGAGTCTTTTCATTCAGACAGTTCTTGATGGTCGTTGTTTCTTTTACATTCAATGCGTATCGTAACTTCCTTTTCTACAACTGTATTCTTCTTACAATTCAATCGTTGATGTTGCTTCCTGTTTTTTTTTTTTTTTGTGTAAATATTTTTTGTTGGTCGTTTTCCGTCGTCGTTATTGTTGTTTACTGCCTTTGTGTCTCTTTACTTGATGATTTCCAGGCCGCCGCCAGTTTTCCTAATCATCTTCTCTGTTCAGATTTTCAGTGCATTTTGCTACAGCCTCTTTGATCATTCGTTTCCCGTAATTTCGTTTCTTTCTACACTTCTGAAACAGGACTATCTGTAATGGGTTCGAAACGTCGAGAAAAACTCAACAACAAGGATACGTTCGTTATGTATATAATAAAAATAAATCGGTATGTTATATATACACATATTTATAAAAATTATGATTTTATTTTAACAAAACGATTATACATTTATACATTTATACGTTATATATATATATGTGTGTGTGTGTATGTAAATCTTGAAATAGTAATTTTAATGAAAAATTATTTTATATGTCACGATCAAAAATAATTATAATAGTATAAAGTCATTGACGACCCCGAGTGTAGTTCGAAAACGGCCGGAAAATTGTTCGAATCCATTTTAAAATACGAATGCCATTACATATACGTTTGGACGTGTACACAACGAACCGTCATTTATATACCTATACAAACGCTGTATAAAACAGAGGTGAAATATAATGAAATGTCCATTTTAAAGAGGATTCCCGTTCGCTGAAGTAAACACTAATTAAATACATTACGTTAATTAATACGTAGGAAATTTATACCAGAAATAAAAAAAGGAAGCGACGGTGGTGAGGAAGAGGTGAAATATGTTTACAATTAAGTGGTTTTCCGTTAAACTGTAAGGTATCCGTCAAGAGAAGAAAAAAAGTTTCCGCCGTAATATTTATACAAATATTATAAGTACACGTTCGTTGCAGCGTACCATACGCATTATATAAAAATATTTATTCATATAATACTAATTGGATTTTATAAACGTTAATTGAATATTTGTTTATTTTTTTTTTTTTTTTACCGTAATAAAAATATTGATTTTGTTTTTAATTAAATTTTTCCCGGTCGTTTTAAATTATGCTAGATTTTTTTAAACTTTGAATTCGACGAACAGAAAAAAAAACCAATAATAATTTAAAAATAAACACGCCTTTACGTATTCTTCTTTTTTTATTTCATTAATAAAAAAAATATGCGAACAATTTTGTTTTTTTTATATATAAGACGTCTTAATATTATAAGAATAAACTGAATTCAACCATTTTTCTTTTTATATATATATATATATATATATATTATATATATATATATATTGATACGTACAAATATAAATACGCTTAAGGATTATAAACGTTTTTATTGTTAAAATCATATTTTAAATCCTTAAATTCAAAGCGATATAAATAAAATAGGAGGGGAAAAAATGTATAAATAATTTTTTTTTTTTTTACTTAATCCAGTTCAAATATTTGTTTGAAACGTTTTTATTTTTCGCGTAAAAATATAATGTCATTATTATATTTTACAATAAACTAATAGAAATGTATTTGCTGTTCATTAAAACACTGTCTATACACGGTCAATATATTATTTTTTTTTTTGAAACGGAAAATAAGTGGAAAAAATATGTGTTCTGCAGTGTTTGGATTATTACGCAATTAAAAGTGTTATTATTATTATTTATTTATTTTTTTACATTAAATTATCGTTTAATTAATTATATTTTTATTTAAATATAAGTATATCATATTTCTCTCGATCACAATATAAAAATAAATAATCTCCCCCGATTATGATCGGTTCGTTATTAAAGAAATATTGCGGTAAATCGTCAAAAATTAAAACAAATTTTCATCCTTAAAACACGTTACGTTAAACGGGTTTGGAAAAATAACGTATTATATAATAATACCGCGTGAATCAATCAATCGATTCGGTTATATCATTTCAATAAATAATTAAAAAAACCTATTTATATGTACCGTTATCACATTCCTCGTATATCTGGTGTTAATCGAATACTTTATTCATTTATTTATTTATTATATATTATATATATATAATATAATAAATAAATAAATATATATATATAAATATAATATGTAGAATCGCTCCCCGTCCCGGGCACCCGCGGCATTATCGTCGTCCGTATCGATTATTTTCGCTTTTTAAACGGTTTGGAGGAAGAGAGAAAGAAAAAAAAAAGGAATCTGCGCAAAAGCGTTTTTCGTGTTATTATTATATGTAACTACGCACGCAGGGGAGAGAGAGAGAGAGAGATGAAAAAACCGTTGAACCTATTCCACGCGTCGAAGAAAATACGAAATAATTTAAGTATATAATGTGGAGTCATTAATATTTGATTCGATCTAAGCTAACGAACGGTGGGGGGGGGGCGAGGGTGAAAAAAATCGCTTACCTCTTCGACTTTTGTGCATATTAAAGAAAACGCTTTGTAGATGGCCTCGGTGGATCCAGATATCGTCACTATTCTTTCGGGACAAGACCCGTCAGATATATTGATTTTGGCACCAGACTGCGAAGTCAAAAAAAATAATAATAATAACAAAATCGTAACATTTTATTATTTTATACAGTATCAAGCGAAATGACTTATGGACATATTATAAATATAATAATTCGACCCACAAATTCAAACGCTCTATGATGAGACACGCACAACATATTATCATCGCGTCGCTCGTTACCCGCCGTTTGAGATTGGGAAATTCAAAAAGAAAATGTTTTAATTTTATTATTTCCTCGTTGTATTATGCATGGACGGTGTTTAAATAATCAATATTTACTATAATTGCGTAAATTTAATTGTATAAATCGCACGTAGTTCGAGAGAGAGAGAGAGAGAACAAATTTATTATGATTTCCAACATTCGAAACGGATAGAAACCTTAAGAAGAAGACTTATTTCAAAGTAAACGTTTGATTTTCAAATATAGCGACCTAATTTTTTTTCTACATTATTATCTTAATAAAACCGTTATGAATAATTGAAAATCACTATTCACTTTTCAACATTTCTCTTATGAATTTATATTATTGGATACTTAAATATTCGGTCATATAGAGGAGTGTTTTGTCACAAAACTCTAATTTCCGTTTCACGGCCAATTAAATTCGAACGCTAATCACTCGTCAAATACGTGCATCGGGTTTTGAAAATCGACGTAATGTTGTGCGAATTCCCGTGAAAAATATATTCTTTAAATTATAACCAATAATAATTATCGAAAACGAAACCTTTATATAGATTTATATAAAAAAAAAAAAAAAAATTAGTCGCTCTGCATAATTTGTTGGCGGTCAGAAAAATATCAAGTACAATATACGCGCGCAGAAGAAAAACTCTTTGAATTTCATTTCAAGGCGATTTATATGTATATATATATATGTAAATAAACACTGAAATTTCCGCATGGGACGTGCGTATCTCGCACAAAGTTATATAATTTCGCTATTCCTCCAGCTGACATTATTCCGCGGCTGGACATGAATACAATCGGCCTCGCCTTTGCTAAATTGCGTCCTACCGTGATTAATATCCTCCCGCGAGATGGTCGACGTAATATATTAATCTTACAGCGGAGTCAAAGAACCTGTAACCGCGCGGTCCAGCCATAATACTCTATGTGCATGTGTACAATATATATACGTGTATACGTACCTCTTCTCTGAAACGTTTAACGATCTCTCCTTTTTTTCCTATTATACTACCAACTTCCTGCAAAAAAAAAACAAAAAAAAAAAAAATATATATATATATATAAATAAATAATAAAAAAAAATCAATTGAAAATATTACGATCTGTAATACAATTATATAAATCGTATGGGCCCGTAAATATTGTGAGGGAAGGCAACGAATCCGTTTCGCGCATTCGAGAACGATTTGGAAATAATATTACTTTAGCGAACACTGTCAATGCAAAACGCGGCCATTAACTAATTAAAAATTTAATATTTTTCTGCAGCTTCTTAACTCAAATTGTTCGTTCGTTTTGTCGTTCGGTAAATTAATCACTTAAAATTTCCACCGTATATGAACTTGAAACTTTTTACCGGTTCATTATCATAATCGCATATCCAGTTTAGTCGACGAGACGAAATTTCATCGACACGCGCGTTATTGTAAATAGCGTAAAATAATAATCGACAATTAACGGTTCCTGATTGTTTAAAACTGAAAAAAAAAATCAAAATATTTTCGTACTCTCCGCGTTTTAACGAAATTTGATTTGAAAAAATCTACAACCAAATCGATAATAATAATTCGACAAATTATACGCGAAAAAGTATAAAACATTTTTTTTTTTTTTTGAAATTATTTTACGCTAAAACATCAGTTTTATCGATAAAACAAAAACGAAAAATCTGTTTTCTTTTCGACCGAATTCGATAGTTTCAATATCGTTTTTCCAATTCGACCAGACGGACGTGCCTGTCCGTCGTTAACTATATACGACTATATTAACTGTGATAGTCGTAACGTCTTTACTCGGACTTGTTACATTTAACTGTCGTCCGTCTCCGTTAAAGTAATTACGGCCCTCGTAATTAGCCGAATTTACGCGTGTAAATTAACGCGTTCACCACACACGCGAGTCGCGAATATTTTTAGACGGTTTACACTGGCGACCCGTAACATTATACTCTCCTCCACCAAATCGATCTCTAAATAAATCACGTTAATCGTATTCTATTCTGATGCCATCTACCTGCGATTCAAATACGCCGCCGCCGTCGTCGACATTTAAAATAAACTGGAGTTTGATGCCAACGACACTTGCACATACGATATAATAATATATTTACAAATGGGTTCGGGCGCATAGCTCGCGTGTATCTCGCGCTGCACGGTATTGTCGGTGTCAATGACGAGAGATGATCGGTTGCTTGTCCAATCGACCGTTTCAATCGGTTGGTTACGAATAAATTATTATTTGCGATTTTCGAGAAATCCGCGTGCACAAACGACGTCGTGTAAAATAATAATAATAATAATAGAATAATTGTTGCCGCGTTCCCGTTCGCCCCGCGCATTACGTCAGGAATGGAGACGATTCGGTTCCAAATCGATTTTAAATACCAGTAGTACCAAATAGTAGACGGTCGAAAACCGAAATGAATAAATAACGGCGAGCGAAATTGGATTCGCCGAAATTGGTGGTCGCGCGATGTACTTCGAAAACGAATTAAAAAGAAGAAAAATGTCGGGCCGACATTAAAACCGTAATAATATAAGAAATATTAAAAAAAAAAAAACCATCGGGATTCGTCGTTGCCCGCGTTGATGGCAGTATTTTATAGCGCGGCGAACGCTCGCGACGAGCGTCTTATAATTAATTTTTTTATATATATAATAAGGTCAATTAGTTTAAACGAGAGTTTCATCGATGAAATTAGTAATTCCACCGGATTACAATAATCGGCCGGGGGGGGGGGGAGGTTTCATATTTAATTAAAACATTCGTCCCCTCCCCGCCCCTCAAACAAATCGATAAATTCGTTTGAATCGAATCTGAAATTCGAATCAAATACGTAGGTAATTCTCATTCCAAATATACGTATTTATTACGTTATTGAAGTCTGTTTATCGAATTCCGAAAACGTATTTTCGAATTTCGCCAACGAATTTCATAACATTCAATAATTATCATCGTAACTTTTTTTCCTTTTTTTTTTTTTAATATTACGAAAAAAAACGTGTCCGCCTACCCCGTAACGTTTCAAGACGTAACCGAATTACGCAATCGCGCGCGTGTAACTGTGTTACAAATCCTGATTGGTAATAAAAAAAAAAAAAAAAAAAAATTAAAAGATTCGCCCTTCTCTTGGTGACGACGATGCGAAAAAAGAAATTTCGCAGCGGCAAATAATATAATATTTCGAGTAATCATTCGCGCGTTGAACGAACGATTGAAAGAAAAAAGAAATAGAATATACACGTATATATATATCAGTGGCGTAGCGAGGGGGGGGGGGTGTTGTAGGTGTAGCAACACCCCCCTTGACCGTGTTTATTTACTACATGTATATAATAAAATAGTGCGAGATAAATTATTGCAGAAGCGGAAGTAGGATTTAAAACCATTTTTTCTGAGGTTGAAAAGAAATGCGAATCCTTAGGAATTGTTATTTTAATACCTAGAATAACAACAACTCAAAAAAATCGGTCCAATATTATAACAACATCTCGTGAAATGTACTATAGGATTTCAATATATATATATACCATTTTTAGATAATTTTTTTTGAACAACTTGATGAAAGATTGATGAATCATAGATTGTTACTAAACAATTTTACTTGTTTAATAAATACACGTGAATTTGACGGAAATAAATTTAAACATCTTCTAAAAACATATTCATCAGATATTGATGTAGATGAAATAACCGCAATGGGTGAATTCATAATACGGCATTAACAAATAAAAAAAAAAAACCCCCCCCCAATAATGCAATAGAAGCATTAAATAATTGCAATGAAGATATATTCCCAACTGTTTACAGACTTTTAATATTATATTAGCTACTTTGCCGGTCACAACTACATCCGGTGAAAGGTCCTTTTCAACACTTCGACGTTTGAAATCATATTTACGGTAGTACAACTGGTGAAAATCGTCTAAATGGTTTGGCAGTTATGAATATACATCGTGATATATATTAGTGTCAATAGTGTCATTGTCAACAGAAGATATATACGTGAACTATAAGTATTAAAAATCGTCGAATAAGATTAATGTAATAATTAAATAAAAATTAATATATAATATAATAAAAAAATGGTTCATTTTTTTTAATTAAGGTTATTATTTCTCATAACACCCCCCCCCCCTTGGAAATTCCTGGCTACGCCACTGATATATATATATATGGAAAATCGTTAATTTATTATTGCGCACGCGTTTGTACGGCTCGCGTATTTCAATCTTATGCGTACACTATACGGCGTTAAACGTTGTATTGGACGGGCGACCGCGGTAGCGATCGAAGCGACGAGGGGAGGAGGGCACAAAAGGGAATTTTCATAGCATTGGCCGGGCGGGAGGCGCGTGTTGAATAACGCGTCAAAAACGGCTTTGCGATAAATGCGGTGGACGGGCAATCCGCGGTAATCGCTTTGATACGACACGTGACATCGACGGCAATAGGCGAAAAAAATGAAATAAATATAACAACGAACAAAAGTGTCAGATTTTCCACTTTCATAGATAATGCCCAAATGACGAATACTAATACATAATGTGTGTAAATACATTCTATATTATAAATACACACATTTTTCCCAATAATTTTTATTTCAAATTTTATTTATGTTTTAAATTCCCTCGCTAACTCGGAGTTTCGATATGTCGAATTTTTTTTTTTTTTTTTTTTGGTCCCTTACGACTTCGAGATACACCGAGGTTTACCTACTTATCACTCGTGTGGTGCGTTCACGCGGTCAAGAGAAAAAACGCGTTTGGTTGTTGCGATCGAAAACGACGAAAGCGTTTCGCGTGCGTAAATCATTTTCACCTGGTCGGCGGCGCGAGAATAAAAACGGAATCGGTCGCGGGCGCGCGAGCGAGTGCGTTTGACTTTCATCAAACTCCGCGATACATATTTGCTTGTCCATATATCCGCGCATTACGCCGGCTATGAGTAAAAGAGAAAAAAAAAACTTTTACGCGCGTATTTCTGTTTGGAAATGCTTTATACGTCTACTTAGACGTTTCAATCGGAACATTTCCTTTTCCTCCTCGTTCCCCATTTTTTTTCTCCTTCTTATACGATCGCCCGCCCCCCCCTCCTCACACGTTCGTTACGTAACCTACGTTTTTATTTCTTTATAAAAAAAAAAAATAAATACAAATTACAGCAAAACAAAAAAAAAAAAACACTAGACGAAATAAATAAATTGACATTATAAATGAAAAAAAAGGGGACGGGCGATTCGGTAGGTCTCAATCTGGTTTTCGTTTATTTGAGAAGAAAAACGACAAATATGCCACGGCGGATGTTGTTCAAGTGTGCAGAGGAGACATTGAGTTGAATTTTGAATTCAATTGCATTCTGAAACACACGGTTCGTAAAATATACGGAATGAAAATTTCAAGTATTTCGAATTTTCGGAATTATAACGAAAAAAGAAAACGATATTTTTTTCCGATGAAAATTGCACGTGTTCGACGATTTTCGCAATTCTTTTTTTTTTTTTTTTTGTAGTAGTAGTAGTAGTAGTAGTTTAACTTAAGAAAATCATAATTGAGGAAATCGAAAAAAACGTGTGAAATAAATTATACCGACTAGACAAGATTCTTTTTCTTTTTACTAAAGCACTTGTGCTACGCGGAGTAAAAACTGTTTTCTCGTCAGAATAAATCACGCGATCGTTATTTAAATTCGCTAATTCGACGGGTCGTGTTCGGGTTATCGTTGTGATTTAGTGAAAAAAAAATGTATATATATATATACATAAACTTTAGTGCGTAGTGGTTGGACTCTTTTTTTTTTTATATAAATTAATTATCTGCACGTCAAATAAACGGACGCGTTTTAAAAGTAATTCGAAAAATTCCTCCTCTTGTCGACTTTTGAAAGACACATTTTTTTTTTTTTTTTATAGTTCGGCGAATTTCCCGCATCGGCAAAATGTGCGAGAGACTGTGAAAATGATCGACGAAACGAAAACGATAAATATTTTCAGCGAAAAGCACTTAGCAGCAACCTTGCAAATATATTATGTATTATATTATATTATTAAAGTGTTGTATTCGAAACGAAAGTACGGAATACACGTGATAGTTACCTACAGGGACGTCGTTTCGGAATAACTGGTTATATGGTTTCAGTTCGGAGTGTAAACGGATTATTTACTAAGTATATGTGCGGTCATTCGAGTATTTTTTTTTTTTTTAAGGTTTCGGGGTTAAGAAAAATCGTCAAAATTAAAATATTATATACTTGTATAATTATTTGTCACGTTTTTTTTTTTTTTATGTAAAACGTCTAGTAATACAATAATAATTATTCGACGGTGTTTCGTTTATAGATTAACACAGCGATGTCCGGCATTCGATTCTCTACCGACCGTTAAAATATATTCTTATACAAAGTATGAATTTCGTCGTAAAATCGAGTTCGGGGAAAAAAATCATCAAGAAATTATCGCACATACGATCGACTACATTATATAATTGTATGAGCACGCGATCTTTTCAAAACGGCTTTTAAAGTGATTTTGAACAGGCATGTTTTTTGTTCTGTCTACGTCTACCAACACACCCGAAACAAAGTAACTTTTTGAACGTTATCCATTTACAATACGCGATATACCGTCGATCTAGAGATATTATGATAAGACTGAATTCGCCGTGAAGTCGTAACCTACTTGAGATCGACTTTGTCACGTCGAAAATTTGTTTTTTTTAATAAATCTGTCTAAAATCAATTAAACGACAAGAAGAAATTGTCAATACTTAATTTTTGACAATCTAAAAAAAAATGTAGACGTCAATCTAAAATAGAATCCACAATGAATTTTCCAGAATCTTTTATCGCTTTCACTGTATCAATTCGGCACGTTAGAAGTGAGATTTTTGTGTTGTATTTTTACGAGAACATGTAAAAATGCTGAAATATCGTGTGTACGCGTGAAAATGTGTTCCCATTTATTCGCTACGGGTACACATTCACACCAACTATAATTCACGTTCCACACAAATACACTACGTAACATGACGTGTAAACCAAAGAATTTCCTGAAACACAACCGCTTAATAAATGACCGCCTCCAATACCCATTTTCACGAAATACACACACCGTTCTGAGTGAGAAAAACGTTCTAACCAGAGTTCGGTTTCCGGTAAAATTAATTAAAGGATGGCAAACTTATCGTATTCAAAACGAATAATAAACGATATTATATATTCCGTTGAATAATTACAGTTATTTTTTTTTTTTATTATTATTATTTATTATTGATAATATAGATTTTTGGTTTGATGCGACATTTTTAGGAAACAAGGATGTGATTAGATTTCGAAATTCAGGAAAATCCACCGAAGAATTTCCATTGGAAAATCGTAATCGTTTTTTAAATGAGGAGAAAAGTTTTAATGCGTATATAATATAACATTTACTGTATAGTATGGCCAAATTAATTTTTAACTAAATCCATCCACAGGGCTCCCGCTGTAGGTGCTTATTATACATAAGTAAAAAAACAACGACGCTTTGGTATCGTCTTTTCGATAGATATTATACGTTATAATAATACACATATTTACCTTTCCTTGCATTATTAGCCGAAGTGTAAGGCTGATATTGGAGTCATCTTTTGATTTGGCGTCCATTTTGGTCCTTTCGTTTAAATCCCTGTAATCCTTGATTATTCGAGTTACTGCGAACACACAAATACGAAAATAAATGCGATATTACTATTATTATTATTATTATTATTATTATTATTATTATTGTTAAGAACAAGTCTTGAGTGATTTTCAGAACACAACCCCTCCTCTTGAATTGGGTTTATTGATTTTTTCGCTTAACTAAATAAAATCATTAAGCGTATTCGTGAGAGTATAAGGAAGACGTAATTAAGTTGCTAACTTCAGTAGCTAAAATGATTATGCACATTAATAGTTTTATATTATCTAGAAATTACATCTCGCGAGTTTTCAAACCAGACGCATTCGAATTACTACGCTTAGGAAAATATTGTAATAACACTATATAAAAAAAAGAAGCAGTTTCACTTAAAAAGAGTAAGAATTGAAAATTTCCATTGGTATTCGGTCAATATTTAACTTAATTAAAATACTTTTTGCATTTTGTCGACTCGAAATTAACATGTTAATTATTTTTTTTTTTATGTAATTAAGTTAATTTAAAAAAAATAAATATTAAACGCGTTAAGTAAGATTAACTTAGCTTTTTAACTTAATTGTAACTTTTAATTCGTTAATTCCCGGCATCGATAATATTATGTTGGTATAAAATATTCACTTGGCATTCAAACAACAATTAATACAATCTTTTCTTTTGCGAATAAATTACAGTGTCGGCGTTATTGTTTTACGTAACGTTCGCATTAAAGGATTTATTTTGGACGAACGTTATTGATGACGTAATGTTATGTAATTAATTACGTTTTCTTCAGGAAACGATTCGCTTTAACACAAGTCGAGTATTATAAATATAAAAAAAAATTTAACGTAAAACGAAATTGTATAGAAATTAAAATATCCGAGTTATTTTTTTTTTTTTTAAAAAAAGAATTAAATTTATAACACGGAATCGTTGGTTTTTATTAAACACATAATTATATTATATTCATACAAATTAGAACTAAAAAAATAAAAAAAAATATATATATATTCTTCTAATCGTATTTTAATCGTTTCGATTTTGTACAATATAAACGTTACATTTTATAATTTTGAAATTTTCTTATTTCGTATTGGGACGCATTTTCGGAACGTTCACGAGACTTTTCGTATTTTACCTAACCGATGCCGCCCATCCCGGGATTTTTGTAATGCGTGACTCGGAGCACCAGTTGTGCACAACATGTATGGAGCAACATTTCTGTTATACTGAACGAAAACAGTCGGATTGTTCAAAAACAAACTGCCGCTGCCGCTGTTGTAATGGACGTGATAAATAAAGTCGTGGTGATTACTTCGTCGAAATGATTAATGTAAATTTACAAAAAGGATCTCGTCAAAATCCTACACGTCCAGTTCACGCAGCACGGCCAGTATACAGTTTTAAGTAAAGCGCTTGTAATATATTCATGTTAATTGATGTGTGTGTGTGTTTGTGTATTTGTGTACACTCGAGTAACGGAAAACAAACGTTTTATATTAGTTTTCAGTGTGAGTGCGAGGACCTGCGAGAGACAAGTAATTTGTGTTGTTCTGGGCTGTAGTCCGAAAAACAACCGAGATGGAAAAAAAACGATGAAGGTATACGCAATGGAAACACTCGACGCGTTAATAATCGTTAATAACGATATATAACATTGAAGGCATCTCTCTGGAACGACAACTAAATGTGTCTTTATTATACTCTCCGATATCTCCGTAATGTATACGAATGGATCGGTAAAAATAAAACTCGCACACGTCGTCGAAAATTATGTGAGCACACGTTTGGCAGGCGAAAATTCTATTAATCTGAACGTATGCACAAATAAATATTCGTTGAGGAATTATCGACGGCCGTAACATTGGCGTTCAATCCATGAACGTATCACTTAAATATAAATATCATCCGAAGTAACGACGGGACGTCCTATAGGCCATGTGTATTATATTATAAACGTGTATTGAAACGAAGTTTTCGAAAACTTTACTTTATAAGAGAGATTTCCATTTAGGTAAACTCTGCGCGTTTACACTTGAATTATTGCAATTTGCGTCTTTGGAAATATTTATCGTGGCTTTACAATACTCGAGTACCGAAGTACGGGGTTTCGAAAAATCATTGTTTACCTCTCGTTCAAAAAAAAAAAAAAGAAAAATTATTAAATAGATTTCGCTCTTTATGTCCAAGTGGTGGTGGAAACGTGTGATGCAGGTTCTTTTTTCTTTTCTTTTTAGTCATCAAGTGCGTCTACTACTATACAACTCGGATGGTTGTAAAAACGATCTCCACAAAGAATATAATATGGTACTCGACATGTACGAGATGTGAGATTTTTTATATATATATATTTTTTTTTCATGTAAATCTCCAAAAATATTATTATTATGTTATGCGTTTTCTTTTTTACGACAATTGCGATTGTCGAGTCCAAAATTAATGATGTCGCTATTCTCGTGACATATTATGTATATGACTGCCGTGTGTACTTGTATTAAAACAATTCCAGAGTGCCTATATGATGAGCATTTCACGCAAAGGCTCGTTCCAATACGTGTATATATATATATATATATATATATATATTATCGACATAGATATTTGAGCAAAGAAACAAAACAAAATTATAATATTCTGCCATTAAAAATATACAAAAAATTGGGATTTTTTAAATCAACGTTTAATATAAATAGAAAAATTATATTAAACTCTCAATGGTGAAACAAAAGAAAAAATGAATGTATCGATAGTCTGAAGGCGAAATCATTGTGACGATTTACATATTTTAAGCGAAATATGCTCGGAAAATTGTTCTTATATATTGATAATTTAAGTGAAAAATATGTGTATGATATAAAATGATTAAGTACGTTTTTGGTCAGAACACATATTAGAAAAATAAAGTTTGATTTCAGAACGGTAATGATCTCTGAGTTGTGTATGTACACAATGACCTGTAGAACAACACGAAATAGTATATTATTATTACTTTTTAATTATTTTTCTCTAAAGGTTTCTTTAATTGGGAGCTTACAAGAGAAATTTCAAAAATCGACATTTTGCGAATATATTATAATAAAACATAAAATATTGAACGTCGTCACGTAAAATTGTACAAAAAAAAAAAGTAAATAACAATAAAGTAAAAAAATATTATGTATTTACTGTTTTTGTCATTTTAATTATAAAAAGGAACAAAAATTAATTTCCCGATATCAATTTGTGTATAAAGAAAAAAAAATCGCTCAGTAGTTATAAAACAAAATATAAATTGCTTTTCATATCAAACGTGCCTGTTAGATTTATGTTATTACATATACATAGTAATTGTCATATAGTAGACCTCGCTGTATAAATAATAAAGGATTTCTCTTCCTATACGTATAACGATTCCGAACATGCTATGATAACAAAAAATATCTGAACTTGACACCAAAAGAGCACATTTTTACATGTTTTTTTTGTTTTTACTTTTTGAATATACTTTGATTTTAAAATAAAATATACTGTTTGAAAAAAAAATTGTAAAGAATTGAAATAAGTTGTTGTGTACGAGCGATAATATTTGTATATATAATTAGTTACAATTAATACACGAAATAAGTTACAACTACAATTCACCAGTAAACACCTATAAGGGTGTCAGCGTGAACCCGTTTTTACCATGTACTCGTATACAAAAGCTAGTTTTTAAATTTATATAATTTATTGAAGAATTTTAATATAATACTCGTATATACAGTGTGTAAACGATAATTGGATACATCTAATATTTTTGCGTAGAGCAATGCAATTTGAATTCTGTTTTTTTAGATGGAAGTTATACTTAATAATACACATTTGTATGGTCTCTGAACGTAAATCTGTTCATTACACTTGCACATGCGCAATGCAACTTTTTTTTCTTAAATGGCAACCCCCCTTTTAAGCACAAATTATTTTTTTTCATATTTTTTTATGAATTTTAGTGGTTTAACCAACTTTATATGTCCAAAATTGACTGAATTACAGCGATTTAACGAAAAATATCGAAAATTACGCGATTTTTGTTTTTGTCCCCTATTACTCTGAAAAAAACGGTCCTAGACACTTCAAACTTCCCTTTCTAATTTATTAAAGTTTTATTTAATTTTGAACTACCCATTGTACAAATTTTATGTAGATCGAACAAACCAATTAGGTTTAATAAGCATAATTAAGTTAAAATTTACTACACTTAGTTTCGATCGAAATCTGTTATTTTTTAATAGTTAAAAAAATTGATTTTTATAGGTTTATAATGATAAAATAAACTCTAGTTAATTTAAAGTGTATTTAATTATAATAATCGATTTATCTTATAAATTGTTCAAACTGATGTCCATTTTTTTCAAAACATACTTCAGCACGCCGAATAAATTCATTTTTAGTTGCAGCTGAAATCTGTGCTTCGGTCAGTTTATTACATGCTGCTTTTATTTTCTCTTTTAAATATTAAAGGCTTATTGGAGGGTCGGCATATGCTTCAGTTTTTATGTGGCCCCACAAAAAGAAGCTAACGGAGATAGATCAGGTGATCGTGGAGGCCATTCAACTGGTCCATAAGTTCCAATCCATCGATTTGGAAAATGTTCGTTTAAATAATTTCGAACTATGTGGGCGTTATGAGGAGGAGCCCCGTCTTGTTGGAAAATTAACATATAAAAAATAACAGATTTCGATCGAAACTAAGTGTAGTAAATTTTAACTTAATTATGCTTATTAAACCTAATTGGTTTGTTCGATCTACATAAAATTTGTACAATGGGTAGTTCAAAATTAAATAAAACTTTAATAAATTAGAAAGGGAAGTTTGAAGTGTCTAGGACCGTTTTTTTCAGAGTAATAGGGGACAAAAACGAAAATCGCGTAATTTTCGATATTTTTCGTTAAATCGCTGTAATTCAGTGAATTTTGGATATATAAAGTTGGTTGAACCACTAAAATTCATAAAAAAATATGAAAAAAAATAATTTGTGCTTAAAAGTGGGGGTTGCCATTTAAGAAAAAAAAGTTGCATTGCGCATGTGCAAGTGTAATGAACAGATTTACGTTCAGAGACCATACAAATGTGTATTATTAAGTATAACTTCCATCTAAAAAAACAGAATTCAAATTGCATTGCTCTACGCAAAAATATTAGGTGTATCCAATTATCGTTTACACACTGTATATCGGAGATAAATCGATTATTGTATATATAAAAATTAAAAAAAAAAAAGAGATATACGATCATGCGTTTACCGTACCCTGCAATGGTCAAGTTCGGTGACTAATGAACCTTGATTATATTTATACGGTTTTGAACTGATTTTAACCCATACAATATCGCTGTGATTCTTGTAATTTGTGTAAAAAAAAAAAAAAAATTGATCTGCTTTTTTTTTTTTGATCTTCTGACCTAAATATCCGTGTCCTTGCAACACCTGTTGGCTAAACAAGCAATGGAAGTCATGCAATTCTCTCATGTATGTACAGTGAATCGATTTTGAAATTCCACCAGCTTGCACTAATTCTTTCTAAAACTCAATATATAGAACACGATTTACCCGTTCCCTACGACCGTCGGGTGTATACGATGTGCGTGTGCCACGAGAGGCGTTTACGACGCAGGAAAAAGAGTGACGGCAGTTACAATAAGACGAAAGGGAAGACGTGCGTGTGGCTGATCAGAATTCGAAATCAGTTGTTCGAAAAATCGAAACCATGTCCCTGGCCATGGGTTTTACAGAGTGAAAGGAACGCTATTTTAGAATGAACATAAAATACTTTACCGGTACGAAAAATGTAATAAGTCGCTAAAATTTAATAAATAGTATATACGTATACGAGTACATATGTACATTTTTTTGGAATCCCGGTACACGTTTCGTTTTAACGACGGAAAACAATAATAACGGCCACCTCGGTTTTGTCGATTTCGTCGTTCGCCTTTCAATCATGAGACGAAACAGATATCTTTCAACCGAGTGATTTATATCCATAATATATCCATAAAATCAGCGATTTTTTCCATTCGTACGACACGTTTGTCGAACAGTGTACGTGTTGTTACAATCTATTAACTGTTACTGAAATAAAATCGAATCGACGTGATTACATAGTGAACGATAACTTTATCGTCTTAGATAAAATGAGAGGGGATATCGTGGACAACGTCTAAAATTATATTATTATGAGTGCTATCGTATTACACGACATTTTAATTTATCGACCGAAAACGGTGAACCGCTTTAAAATAATTTTATAAGAAATCATAACTAATAATCCCCTATGATGTGCTCGTTTAGACCCATTCGAAATTGACAAAAACCGAATCGACAACAAACCTTCTGCGTGTTTTCAAAACGCGTCTATATATGCGAATGTAATCCATGGTCAGAAAACAAATCGTCGTTATAAGCGACATTTTTTTTATAAAATTATATTGCTTTCTTTTTTTGCAAGTAAATTGCGGTTCTCAATAGTAAATAGGTGTAGTATCCTCAGAATATCCGTATACAATTTCAATTCAATTTACACAATCGATTTTTGAAATTCCTATTGTAAACAACTGTTTTACGATTTATAACCGCCAATGATTTTTATTTCATAGATATAGACTAAAAAATGTTTTTAAAAACGATTTATTTTGTCGAAATTTCGTTATTATAACTATATGGATTTTTTGACTTTTTCAAATCAAAAGAAGCCCTATTATATATTTTAAATTCTACGATATAAATATTACGTATTACGAATCGCTTTATGCATTCACCATTTAAAAACAATTGATTACGAAATGGGTAATTATTAGGCATTTCGGGAATATTTGTAA
Source organism: Chaetogeoica ovagalla (assembly GCA_032441825.1). Taxonomy (NCBI): domain Eukaryota; kingdom Metazoa; phylum Arthropoda; class Insecta; order Hemiptera; family Aphididae; genus Chaetogeoica; species Chaetogeoica ovagalla. Next base: position 9,326,073 of record CM063737.1, read on the forward strand.
ATAATGTCTTTTACAACAATTCGTCGCCTATCGCTGTATTAAAAAGTCTATAATACACGTATTTCATCGTTAAAACACTCAAGTTTTTTGGCGTATATTTTCAAAATAACAAGAACAAACACCGAATTCGATTATAACGAAAATCACACATGTCACGGAGAGGGTTTCGTTATTTGTTGTTTCCCAGCAGCAGTTTTCCTTCCTTTTCCGTACGTTAAAATGTAGGAAACTACGGGGAAAAATCGATAAGCACCCTTTAAAGTACCTACTTGCTGTGAAAAATACGCATCAAGTGTTCACCGGGGGGGGGGGAGGGGGGAAATACAAAAAAGTACTCTCCATTGTTAGATGCCTTGCTTGGTTTAAAATATAAATATATATTTTTTTAATTATTCGGCTTAATATTATTATAATAAGCAACTGAAAATCAAATATTATTGAGAATCATATAAAATGTACCATTCGGTTTACATTTACCACCTTACTCGTATAATAGCATACGTTTTCTCGTATTACGTTTAAACAACGACCTACTCAAATCCACCGTCGATTTCGCAACGATCGACTTTTGTTTTCGTTTTATATTATTTTTTTTTGTACGACTGCGATTAAATGCCCTATTTTCAGTCGTATAACGTATTTAACGTAAGTATAAACGACACGTTTTCAGTTCGATTAGACTTATTTCGTTATGCAAACGAGGAATGTACAAAATGAGTTTCCCCCCCCCCACATATAATTCGAGGGTAAAAAAACCTATGGAAACTTACTTTTCTGAAACTCACACATTTTTTTTATTTTTCTCGACAATATATTTTGATATTCGCATGTGTTTTTCAAAATATAATATGTATATCGTACTTATTATAGGAATGGGATAATATTATGTTTTCGGAACTCCCACTCATTAGGTATTCGTTTGAATTTACATATATACCCCACATTGCTCCGCATTCAAATTTCTACCACTCGAATATCCATATATTATCTAAACATTTATTTAAATCAGCGAAATATTAGCTTTTTGAAGGAAATGCACTTTATGGTGAAAACTGCGATAGTTATACTTTTTAAATAATACCTCATGTTCTTCGTCATAAAACGTAGAGTCATCTGGTAACACGCGCAGTAACTTTAAAATATTGTCAGCAGCGATTACTATATTTTCCTATCTCGTTCTAACTCTGGTTTCGAAATCTCTAGACCCTCCAATTTTTTCGTCAATCAAATTAATATAAATTATTTTATATCCCACCCAATACGAATTCGAATTCAAAAAATTTCCGTGTTTTTATTTTTGGGAAGGGGAGAAGTATTTAATCTTTATAGTTTGAAAATAAAAAAAATGCAATAATTTAAGTTATCTAATACGTATCGTACAACTTTAACATTTTGATTTTAAAATTAAAACGAGCTTAAATTTACGTTCATTTAATCGAATCCATGAGTCCTAATCGAACAAATTGATTCAGAAATTTCAATTGGCTCATATTAATAAATTCGATAAACGTACCGAGAAAGTCTTTGGTTTCTGATATTCACAAAATACTTTTTAATAAACAATGCGTTTCAAAGAACATAAACTCCCACGATTGACTTCCTAGTACTATACTAGAAAACAACTGGTATATATATATTTTTTTTTACATAAAAACTTAGGATACGTGTATAATGGAAACTTCCGATAACTTCTTATCGAACTCTGAGCGTGGGATTATGAGCCTCCAATTTTTTTTAATAGTCAAAATTCTATATGGTATAGCTGTACAATACCAAAACCCTTGAGATGTGATTCCGTCATTTTAAACTTCGTCATGCAACTGATTTAGACGCATGAGTTGGGTTTATACCACGTAGAACAGTCATTACGCTTAACCCGTTTAATTCGAAGACATTGAGTTCTAAAAGCAAACAAAAAAGAGAGAGAGAGAGAGGAAAAACATAAAATTTATATTTTTGAGATAAATTCGTTGGTATAATTTAGTTGAGGGATCTTTTTTTCTTCTTTTACGGAATAACCTGACGTGAAATATTTTCGCGCATTTATTCACCTTATAAAATATGCGAAGTGACAAAAAAAAATCCGTAATGGCGATGCGTATATATAAAACAAAAAATAAAAATGCAAGCTGAAGTCTTGCTCAGTAATAATCATATTTCGTTGCGAGTAAACGGTGTCTGAAAAACAGTTAAAAAAAAAAAAAAAAAAAAGCATAACTTGGTTTCCCCCTCCCTCGCACATTATATTAATATAACGACACTTAAATCTTGAACGTGTCAATAAAATTTAAATAATTATTATTACTACATAATATAAAAAGAGACGATGGAAACTATTAACCGAAAATACCGTGTCTCCTAAGAGTGAGAGAGAGTTAAATCAGAATGAATGTTATGTACATTTTATCTGAAAATCTTTGCTCGTTCTGAAAACCACAGTAACTCATTCAAATCTAATCAGTTTTACATTTTTAGAATCAAATTTCAAAAAAAAAAACGTTTAAGAAAACAGTTTTATTGATGGTAAATATTCACTGGAATATATGGCCGTCGTCCTGATAGAAAGCAACACTCGTCGGCATCTCGGTCAATCTCATCTACCGCACGTTGAATTTTTCAATTCCAAAAGTGTCGCAAGTTTATTAACGTGCGAAAATTCTTCGACTTCGTGTATTATCATAAAAAATAAAAATAAAAAAGTCGCTTGCGGTAAAACATTACAGACCGTGATCGCCGTGACAACGAATAGAGGTTTTCGTTTTGGATACGTCCTGTGAAGCAAGGCGGTGGTTTCAACGATAGACTACGCGTGTAGGACGCCCGGCCCGGAGGAATTTTCGATAAGTCAAAAGTTTACGTTAACAAACCGGCAACCTTTCAGCGACTTAAAAGAGAAATTCAACGCGAGCGTTAATTGACTAGCCGAGGTCGATGTCTGCGAACAAGTGTTCACGAACTTCGGGATATCAGTCAAACGCGTATGTAGGCCTCCATATTAATTTTCGTCGTTAAAACGGAATATTTATTGTTCACATAAAATGCGTAATAAATCCGGTGAAATTTCATCGAGTTTTCCCATGTCTGGAACAGACGAATTTCGCGTAAAATCCGAATACGCTCGTATATATTAATAGTGTTCACGAGAAAGATATTAAAATGTTATTATTTTTTTCTAACTGTTGTTTTATAATGATTCCTGTGAATAATTTTATCGTCTTTTTGAATAATTTCCCGTATTTTTTCTCCTATTCTTTATTTGTTTTGATTAATAAAGCTCCGCGTATTAAAATTGGTGCGCTGTACACACCTTCGTTTTTTCGCATAAATAAAATATAAAATTTTCCGATTATAACACCAAAATCGATATTATATTGATTTTGTAAAAGAACGTTTTGAGAAAAAAAAATAAACCTGTGTAGAGTAGTATTTGTTCAAATGAAAATTTAACTTTGTCAAAAAAAAAAAAAAAAAAAAATGGTCAATATGTTTTTAAAAGAGTAGTTTATTTTTACAGTTTTTTCTGATTTTTTCATTTTTTGAAATTATTGAAAAACACCGAAAATAAAAAACTTTTTCAAGTACTCATTATCTCAATACCGGGTATAGTGTGAATCTTTTGGAACACTTTTGTCGTACTGAAAAAATTATGAATTTTATCTACTGCACTATATATACATATATTCAAAATCTTATTAAAATCACGGGGAGTTTAACACAATTTTTTTCCCTGGTTAATATTTAATTGACAGAGTGTAATATATATATAATCGTTAGAAACGATCTAATAAATATATCTAATACGTTATCCTTTTCATTTTTTTTTTTTTTGCAAATTATTTTAACTAAAATGTATGTGTACGTTACCAAAAGCATATAAAAATGTTACAAAAATTAATTTATTTTTGACGAGCCAAAAAAAAAAAAATAAATTGTTACGTGTCTTGTATAACACGTTGTTAATATTAAACGTGTGCGGTAAATGAAATAAAATCGTCGTGATGACCATAATATTATATCGCATACACGGCCGGGATCGTATAATAATAATAATAATAATAATAAATTTAATTAATTATTAATAAATATTATTATTATATACGGGCAAATACACGGCACGTATGACTAAATATGACTAATATGACTCTATCTAAATATTATGCAAATATGATTGAATGTAATACGTGTGTAATATTAATCTCGACATTTCAATCCATTTGACGTCGGCTGTAATTAAAAGTCGTAAAAATTTGACATTTTTAATTTTAACTATTTTCGAAAACGTTTTGATTAGAACGTTATTAAAAAATATGTATGGAATTATATTGCGTTAATCGGTGCGAGATATTCCGACGCTAACGCTACTTTTACGTAAATATGATCCAGTGTTAAAAACAAAGTTGAACTAATTATTGAAATTATTAGCCACGGAATTCAATATTATAAATCCGTAAATCAAAAGAATCCAAACGATTCACGGTTGTTGTATAATTCGGTAAATTTTAAACTCCGATGTATATCTCTCAATCGCCCTATAAATATTCCGAATTTCAAATTTAATGTCCGTTTACACACATTTTTTTAAATTTTTTACACAGCAAGCGCCACCACCGCCGAATTTCGGTCTAATTTTTTGCTTCAAAACAGTATTGCGTATTGAATCCGTTCATTCTCATTCCTCTATCAAAAACAAAAAAAAAAAAAATTCGCTCGACTCGTTTCTCTTGAAACGTTAAAAGGGGAAAACACCAACTGAATGCACTCGCTACTACTAAATCGCGAATCGTATAAAATACAACAATCGAAAAAAAAAACACGGACGTTTGTGGGTATTTTTTTTTTTTTTTGTTTTAATTTATACAATATGCGTCGTATACGCCGGAATTTATCTATCATTCATTATGACAGCGTTATGATAATAAAAAAATAAAGCAAAAAAATCGCCAAATTTGTTCATGTCGCCGTTGCCGTTGTATATGTAGGAGCTTTTTCCTACGGATTTCACGTTTTTGTTTTGTCCGCCGTCGTTTATTTATATAAATTAAATAAAAAAAATAGTTTTATTTATTTTTTTTTTTTTTAATCGTCTCTTATATAAGCCCCGTACTGTACAATAATATGCGAGTCCGTTTTAAAACCATCACACGCGCGTTACACGCACATAATAATTATAGTAAATTACGTAAAAATATTGAATTAAAAAAGAACAAAAAAAAAAATTCATAATATACAAATGAATAAAATACATAAAAATAAATGCGTACAAGATATATAGGCTTATACACACATACACACACTAATAAATAATAATCATTCACACAAACGAAACCCACACGGTCCCATTGCGAAAATCACTAGTGAGAAAAAGTCATCGTCTTCTAGTAAATTTAATTGTTTATTATATTTACTCGGTATTCGTCATAATTATTGAAATCTCTCAAATCGTACGCGAATTCTCGTAAAAAAAAAAAAAAAAATTATACGTATTCTTTTTGAGGATTTATTGAAATCGCATCGTTGGAACGGGGTAGAAAATTACGACGAAAAATTATAGAAAAAAAAACTCTTTTTTTTTTTTTTTTTTTTTAAATATATTTAACGGAAATTATATTTTCCGAGATAAAAAAAAAAAAAAAAATTCCGTACGAGAATCATACAAACGGGGGGGGGGGAAGGAGGGCTGGGGAGGAAATACAAAATAATCCAATTTATTCCGTTCCCAATCGAAATGTGCGTTTTTCTTTCCTTTTTTGATACAAGTCTCGTCCGTGATTTAAGTCCGGAATATGACTTGAAGTGTGAAATGGGAAGGAAATACGAATATTCGCGTGGGACGCGCGCGCGCGACACTGAATATAACACAATTGTTGAACCGATAAAAAAAAAAAACACGTTTTTAAATTTCTATTTTTTTTTCGCTGACGCGCGTACATTTTGCCTTCCACCGCAAGCCACACTCCGATAAAACTTCCGGTGACGGTAGGCGGCGGTGGCGGCTGCGATGCCTGGAGACGATGTGCGGAGTATCGGTGAGAGCGGTGCAGGCGCGTGGCGGCCGTCAGTCTAACGCCGCGCGGCGGTGAGCAATCGATGCGCGCGCGCGCGCTGTGCCGCTCCGCTTATCGATAGTCAGCTGCTGCGGCGGCGGCGGCGGCGACGGCGGCGGCAAATCCCGGGCGTCAAGCCGTCTACGTCATCCGCGTGCGCGCGCGCGTTCTCTCTCTCTCTCTAGGCCGTTGCTATTGACGACGACGGATGCGGGTGGACGGAGTGAGTCTCATTGATTCATCTCGTGCGTGCGCTCCCGTTATTGTAGTGGTACGCGGCGGCGGTGAGCGGATGAAAAGTATACGCCAGGAGAAACTCCACCTCACCGCCACCTCTTTCGGCCGAGTTACGACGGGACGGGGACAGGGGACCTTTCCGCGTTTTGCACCTACGACGACCACTCACTCCGGAATAACCCCGGTCGCCACGGCAACGGCCGAATAATATGCGCGATGAACGGGCGCTCTGCTGGCTCCCCCGACGGCGGCGCTCAGTTTTTTTTTTTTTTTCCAAAACCGTTCGGGCACGCGCGCTCGCGTTTCGCGGCCGAATATTTTGTCGTATTATTTCGCGTGGTCGTACGCCGTCGCAGCAGCTCTCCGGCTGCCCGGCTCCGGACCGGCTACCGTCGCTCACACCACCCAGCCGCCCTTTTGCCGCCGTCGCCGCGGCGGACCACCCACGGTCAGCGGCGTGTGTATATTTTTATTGCCCGGACCCAAAAAACCGTTTTACGCGAAAAACCGCGTTTCGCGTGAATTGCCCGGTACCGTAAACCGTGAAAATAACCGGGAATCGTCGTGTGTAGTCCTCGGCAAAACGAGGGGAAAAAAAACGACAGTGTTACTGCGGCGATCTGTCTGTAGAGATTACAAATTTATCTGAACATGTATCTCACATGAAAATTTCACTTATCAAGATAATTTTTAACATTTATTGGACAAACTTTTTTTTTTTTTTTTTTCAAGTAATTCTTGGTACGTATGATTAAGGAATATGGTTTAAAAACATATTTGTCAGAGTTTTGATAAACGTTTTACGTTTTTATTTTCAATGATAATTTCCACATTGCGTTTGAAATTGTACGATACGATAAAAGGTTTTGAGGCAAAAAAAACAACAAAAAATAATTTTGAAATTACGTAAATTAAGAAAAACTAACTTAATGTCTCGATATTATCTTTTATCCAGATAAATGTACACACGTTCTATGTTTTATCTTCAGACGATTTTCTCGTTATATATCCGCCGCAGACGGTTTCGAACATTCCGCAAAATGAGAAATCGTCGAGCGAACGAAACGATTGTGAACCAATGCTTACTCTATATAAGCTCGTTTTCGGCTGTTCAAACGCATAAGAAAATCGTCCAAAGAGCTTAAATAGCAAAAAAGTTTGCGGCTCGTGGTTTTTGATCGTATGTGAAAAAAAAATAAAATAGTATTCGTCTTAACTTTTTTAATTTATTAAACGCACCGTTGTTTGTGCGCTGCGAGTTCCCTGATCCGGACAAAAACGTTTTACGGATGGCACGAGTTTCGCGAGATGCGATGAGAGAGCATTCCGCCTCGCTTTGGGTTTTCACGGAAAAACTTATCTGCATCGGATCGAAGTGAAAATTTTGTTTTTATAATTTATTTTGCTTACACGCGGTTATATTTTTAGATTTATATCGAATATTTCATTTATTTATTTATTTATACGGAAAAAGTGTACGTTATTTTTTTTATTTTTTTATTTTTTTTGCCATAAAACTTTTATAATTTTTAAATTATATCGGGATTTATAATATATATAATAAATACGACGTATCAATAATATTTTGTTTGAATTAAATCCATATATTTTTAATTAATTTAAAAAAAAAAAAATAATAAACAAAAACTGGAAATTCGAATTTTCGTCCCGTCTATTGCAAACAGGTAGGAGACTGATTTAAAATTGATTTGACGATTCTGTCTCAGCCTTTTCTAGCCTAGACCAAATACGAACACAAACAATTATTATTTAACTGCAGTAATTTTCATCAGTAAAATAAGCTTTTGCAAATATTAAATCGTTCACAATTAGCAGCTCTCGATTCGAATTTTTCATTTGTTTTCTCTTTTATAATAAAAAAAAAGTACACTCATAAACTATACTCCGTCTCTTAAAGCGTATCCTGCAGAACACGCCACTTGAATATTATTATTTTCTTTTTCTAACACAATACAATAATGTACACGATATTTTACTCGGATAAATCCAAGCTTGGATTTCTGTAGCTGGACGATTTGGGACATTATATATTATTACATGGATTCAGAATTTTAAAATAATGTTTTTTTTTTTTTTTCGTTGCTTTTTTAACCGATTTGTGAAGTGCGCCGCCATCGTAATTTTAGATAATTTTATTTTTCGAACAAAAAACTTATTTCAATTGTATACGATTCGTGCGTGTTCGTGTATATTTTATACAGAGACTCACAAAAACAACAGTGGAAGACGATATGAGACTTGCTCTTTCCACCATCACTCCTCGAATTCGCCAACTTTGTAATAATCACCAGATTTGTAAAAATTTCACATTAATTTTTCGGATTTTTAAAATTTATTATTATATTTCAACATTCTCGTTTATCTTTTAATTTGTAAAAATTCCAATATTTATTTAAAAATCAAATCAAATGTGCGTTTATTATTTTTTTATGCACTTTATTTTTTTTTTTAAATAAAATATAGTAAATATTTTATTTAAATAAAAAAATATATTATGTATTACGCGTATTTCGATGATAGAGCGACGCAGTGTTGGGTTATCGTGGATACGGATAACATGAATCAAAAAAGGTTGGGAGCCACTGGTGTATAAGTAGAAATATTTCCTGGAAAATATCGATAGATTTAAAAGTATATTTCGCATCGTAAAATCGATTTCGAAAAACGTCATGTTTAAAATAGAATAAATTTTTCGTGAAAAATGTGTAAAAAAAAATACTTTATTGTAACAACATCTGATTGTAATTACATATATTTTAGAAATGACGGCATATCAAAAATATCGAGACGAAAACGCAAAAAATTCTGCAGGTGAACCGTGAACGTACGCAGTAAAAATCGGTAGTTTTCAATTAGTATTATTATTATTATTTTTAATTAAAAGAAAACGCTCTTGTTTTCATATAAGCACTATTTATATATATATATGCATGTTAATATTAAATTCTTCGGTTTTGAAATAATAATGTGATCCACCTTAATTTCCCCGCGTGATATTTTATACAATATGAAAAATAATATATGAATATTTGGAATTCTCTGCAGTCATACGAGTATATACGTCGAAAATAACGCGTGTAACGAGAACACGCATAATTCAAATTTTAGTGACGTTACAAATATATTTATATATATGTGACAATAAACTGATCAAGAAAACGTGTATAATGCAGGTGGAAAATTTATCCATCGAAAAGTGATTAAAAAAAAATAAAAATTTTTAATAAATTGTTAAATTGTTTAAAATGTTGAATTGAAGAAAACAAAAGAAATTGATTTTTCTTATTAGATACTGAGATATACTTTTTTATATATATGAATACATATATATTTTTTTAATGAAGTAATAAAAAAACTTTTTGTATGTATCGATAAATTAGTTATAATCGGCGTTGGGATTTTATAGCGTTTGCATAGTTCTATGTGCGATGCTTAAGAAATAGAAGAGTAAGATAAAAATGTGTTTCATGATACACATATATACAGAGAATTCAAATTATAAATTTTATTTCGCATATTCCGCGATTATTTTAGATTTTAGCGATATTTTTAAACTCTTTGCATTTTACCCGTTTTTTTTTTTTTTTTTTGTATCAAAATTTTAATCATATTTTATGAAATTATATTTCAGTAAACGTGTCTTTAAATTAATGTCAATATGTTGTAATTTCGCCTTTCGGTAGAACGCGTTTTAAAATTTTTTTTTGCATATTTTCTTATTTTTACCGCGTATTTATAACAATTTTAAGTGCTATAAAATCCCAACCCTGGTTACAATATTGTCATTAAAAAGTCTTAATAACATTACCGCAAAAATTACCGTATTATATTAAAAGGAAAAGTCGGAGTTATGGTTTTTATATACACATATAAAATGTTCCTATAAATACGAATTTAATATAATATAAATATTTAATTCGAACGAGTTAACTTATAAAAGAAAGTAACTCGGAAACGTAGAAAACCGCGCGTGTACTTCATTAACACCTTTTATACCGCGGTATAAATATGACGCGTGACGGGATTTTCTCAAAAAAAAAAAAAAAAAAACTCTAAATCAAATAATTATACATTGATATTTAAGATTTTTATTCGCTTTTGCAGAAATTTCGTAATAATCGTAATATGCCAATCTCGTCGTTACAAGTCTAAAATTATGTGTGAAAATTACGTGTGGTCGCGATTACTATACGACTACGACGTTATATTATGCGATTATTGTAATAATATTACGTATGTTTCGACGTTTTTCAATCCGTAAGTAAAACGAAGAAAAACTCGCAGCGGGAACGTTATGTTATTAAACATCAGCTGCGAACAGTTCAAACCATCATCGCAAAACTGACAGAATATATATATATATATATTCGAATTTAGCGTCTCCAAAGTTAATGTCGAAATATAATGTCAGTGCATAGGTGATTTATGAAGTTCGCACCGGAATACAAAATATAATGTATGTTCACGAAGTTGAGTGATAGTGTGTTCGGTCAGGACGTGGAAATACGTTTGAAATCACATTTATTATAAATATTATTATTATAACATTTATTTATATTATTATAACGCGACGGAACGTTAGAAATTTTATTTTTTGTTTTTAGAATAATATCATCGAATAATTTTTCATATATATATATAGGCAACATGACTAAAGTGAAAATTACACGTTGGTTTGAGTGTGACGTCTGATTCGAGTTAACATATATATCTGTACCTAAATGTACGGTGCACCTTAACGGAGATGAACTATTAGCTGAAAAAAAATACATATGATGTGACGCGAAACAAAGAAATCACGACATTGAAATATAAAAATTCCCGCAGACAAATGTGGGTAAGTTAATCAATTTGTTTTTTTGGTAAAGAGAAAAGAATGAATTTTTTTTTTTTATTAGCTTTGAGAAAAAAGAAATCAACTTCGTTAAAAGTTATCGTTTTTAAATACAAAAATCGCATGGAAACGTTATGATTTTGTGTGTGTGTGTAACCAATTTATATCAGACATTTATGCACCCATAGTATACGAGTGTTCCATGACTCTTTTAAAACCAAAAACTTACAAAAAAAAAAAAAAAAATGCCAACACTAAATAACCTAACCTAACCGCATTCGGCAAATACGCTTTTTGAACAAAATTTAATATAATTATTTAGATGCCTTCGTGTAAAGTCAACATGAAGTAAACGCGTCGAATTCAAAAAAGTTATCTATCGATAATTTCGTTGCATGTAGTTTCTCTTTCGAAGACCTTTGAAAACTGTTGGACCGAAATATAATTGAATTTTTTCCGTAATAAAATACCGCGACATTGGAAAATGTCAAAATACGTTACGAAAAGACCGAGTCCGATTTCGCATGGACTTTCGCGTAAGCCAAAAACCAATTCGTAAAACAGTGATCTTTTTTTTTTCTATTTTATTTTAATAAAATCTTTTATATTTACGAGTTTTCAAGTATCGAGAAAAATAATAATTATATTAAAATTTATACTGTACCGTTAGTTTTCATAACCGATAGATTTTGAAAATGAATACTCAAAAGTAAATATATGTTTGGACTAGGTTCACGTTATGTTATCTCGGAAATACATATCGTACGCAAATGTACGACTTATAAGCACTAAGAAGATTTAGTATTTAATAAAACATTTAGTATTTCAATTCTGATAAAAAAAAAATAAAAATTGACTCTATCCATTTTACCTCTTATAGTTAAAAAATAATATATAAATATTTTTTTTTTTTATGAACTAAATTCTAAGTAGTTTTTTTTATTATTGTTAAACTTACGCCGAAACTGTCAAAACGAGGCATTTATATTTTTATTCAAATATAATCGACGGTTCGAATCAAATTGCCGGTCATCCCCGGCGTGTCGGGTCATCGGGGATTTCATCTCCTCTACCGCAGATTCTCTTACACCTATATATCAATTTTCGACACAGCCGAAATCCCACTGGTCCCCCCAGAGTGGTCGCGGCGTACACCGCGCATATAAAACTCGGAATCGAAAATCCGACTCGAATGATTTGTGTTCATAGGAAAAATGAAAACACATACGAAAATAGCACAAGCCGCGAGTACGTACTACACCATAGTACTTAAATACGCGTTTGTCTTCGTTTCGCATGGGAAAACACGAATTACACGAGAACATGTGGTAAATACAGTTTACGGTCATGTAAAGCGGCATTTTAATCATTTGCGAAAAATAATCGTTTAATCCCTTGTAAATGACATTATAATAATAAAAAAATGTTTAGTCTTCTTCTTTATCTTTGCCTTTATCCCGCACAAGTAAGATCGACTCTCTTTACTTTTGACCACCACATCTCCCTATCTACTTCGCAAACCTCCACTGTACCTTTAAACACACTTTTTCTTCGGCCTGCCCAGAATTCGCCTCGACTTCCTTCCATAAGTAACTCGCTCACCTTCTTAACTAACTCATTACCCTTCATTGTCTTAAAATTTTCAAATCATTCATGTCTATTCTCTCATTTTTTCCAGTTAAAAATGTAACTCTCAACCTACATTTTATATATTCATTCTGAAATCTATCTAACCTAGTGATCGCATACATCAATCTTAACACTATCGTTTCTGCTACTTCTATTTTTCCCCATACTTTTCACTCGATACCCCGCACTTAGTTCTACACATCATTAAGTATATTTATAGCACTTTGATTCACTTAAAACAAGAAATGTAAAATGAAAAGTATTATTTTATTTTATGTTTTAAATTAATTTTGTTGAGTTAAAAATGATAAATAAACATATATATATATAATTAATTTAAATATATGAAAATTTATAGGCCTTTCGAATGAAGAATTTCAAATTCATTATTATTAGTTTATTGTACTCTCTAATTATAAAAGTATAAGAACAATAATATTTAATATTGTACATAATAATAATTTGTTTAAAATGTAAATAAAAAGTGAGATTTCTAAACATTTCTAATAGTGGGGAAAAGAAATTTATCTTACGCTTTAATATTTAGATAGGTATTCGATTTTTATTATTATTATATACATAATAAGTGATATTTATGTTCACGTATTTGATATCGATATAATCCTATTGAGCCTATTTAATCATTCATCTAATCCGTAGTGATTAATCGTAAATCGCGTTATTTCTTTTTTTCGAAATGCGATTTTATTTCAATAACATTTAATATATAAATACGAATGGAGATATTAAATTATTATTTTTTTTTTTTAATTGTTTAATCCTGTATCATTACAATATTTCACGATCCGTAGAGCATTACTCTACGTTCGCATTGTATTCTTGTTTTTGTCATTATTTATAATATAAAAAATATATCTAACCTTAATTTAATATATAATAATCATCGATTCCGTCCGTACAATTATTTTATTCAAATCGAATTTCAATTTCCCCTTAAGCAATTCCATTATTTGTATATGTTTCGTACGTTTCTATATCGTTATGATTTCCAATTACAAACATGCGAAATCCATTTTCCACCGTACACAACTGTTCCGCGTACAATATAATATATTTATACATACACGCGCGCCATCAGAACTAAAGCAATTAAATTTAAACCTACCGGAACAACCTCGGATCTTGTCGTCAGTGGTAGATCTGATGGATACTACAGGCAATATACTAACAGCACGTTCCACACTTTAGACGCAATAGCGCTATAGTTGTTTATTTATAGTCGCACTTTTAAATGAAAAATAATAAAAGAAATCTAATTATAAAAGCCGACAAGAGCCGACTAGTATCCTTAGTCATATGCGTCCGGGGTGAGTTCAAAATAATCATCCCTCTTAGCTCTTATTAAAAATTAAAAATCCGTAATATTAATACCACACCCCGTCTATAGACGATCATCTGTCGGAAAATAATGTCAAAAATCAGAAATAAAAAAAAAACACCTACACTATATTATGGACAAATGATCGCATACGTAATACACGTGATTTTAAATTCCGTGCGTGCTGACAGATATTTTATTTTATTTTTTTTTGTTAATTCGAATCCACTCGAATGAGTCCTAAAGATTTCCAATACGACAAAAACGTAATTTAAGAATTCTTTATTTAACATTTTTTTATTATACATTATAATATAATAGAAATCAGCAACTCTACTGGAAATAAAATCGTCTGAATATAGAGTCTCGTATTCGTAATGAAAAACGTTATGAGAATGAATTTTATCGAAGAATGTTTACGGTACTGCTAATGGCTTCAGAAATCCATTTGGAAAAAAAAAAATGATTCATGCCGATGTCTACAACGCTAGGCAGTAAGTGAATAGCTTTTCATGGTAAAAGAAAAAAGAAAAATGTGAAATAAAAATCACAGTGCTTGTGAAACGCCTTTGGATATTTGTTTAAAGACTTGTCGGAGTCGCACAGCGGAACGCATTAGTCGGCGGGGCCAACTACCAAGAACGTGCGGCGAACGAGTTATCGGCTGTCGTTCAATGATTGTGTTTATCGTTTATCTTGTTACCAACAAATAAATTCTAGAGATAACAGAAATAATGCATAAATCGAAAATAATCGAATTTTAATAGGGAAATTTATAATTGATTATCACCTTAAACGGCCCGAGTACATTGAATAAAAACGCGATAAAAAATATTCTCGGATTTCGAATTTAAACTTAAACTGGAAAAAATATCACGTGTATTTATAAAATTCGTCACGAATCGTTCGTGTAATATTTATTTTTAAATACTAAAATCATTTCAATAACGTTCCACAACACATTTGTTTTAAATTAAACAAACAAATATATTTCGCTGCAAGTAAAGGTCACTACATAATACTATCATTCGGATAACACAAAAATGCAAAGTAAATAAAGGACGACGTATCATAATAAGCGTAGTAACAAAAAAAAAAAAAAAAAAACTCGTCTGGCTTTACAGTAATTGGATCAATAAATTATTCAAAAATAAAGTTTGAAACTGTAATTATAAAAAAAGTCGATATTTTTATTTTTAACCGCTGTTTTTTTACAATGTGTATTTAGAAACTGTTAAGGTTAATTTTTAAAATGTTATAATAATGACACGTGCATATTAAAAAGTCGGTCAGTTTAGGTTAGATGGTTATATGGAACATATATCAGGAATATTTTATATTTTCCATCGTATATGGTAAATATAACAAAAGTAGTACGCGTATCTACGTAGTAAGTTTTTTCGACATAAACATCAATAGAAGTCGCTTAAATTTGAACTTCCTGTTAACTCAAAACGGTGTGTCGTTAAAACTTTTCTAGTTCAAAATTCACAGACCTCATAAAAACTAAGTTGAATCTCGAGACACTTCGCGAACGTCTGGAAATATTTCGAATTTTATCTTTTTATTTATCATTTTTTCAAAACGAATGAATAAAATAAAATACGTAACAACCGAGGAAACGTATTCGTTTAGCGTCAGTAATAGCAGCGTTTCAATAACCCGATTAAAGGTAATTTAATACGTTTTACCCCCCTTTTTAATAGATCTAATTATATATGAACGAAAAAAAACACAATAAGGCAATTTGTTTGGGATACGAAATGATATTTCGTACGTCACAGTTTAAAATATTCGGCTTAGGCGAGAATAGCATTCGTTCAATTCGTGATTTACGGTGTTGTATTCCGCGGTGATCTATTTGAAGAAGAAAAAAAAATGTGAAACAAACTGAACGACTGGCGTTTAAATGCATTTGGATGTATCAACGGACGCGACGTCAATCACTCGAAAAATTGTATAAATCCTCATCAGTTGTAGGAATAAGCTACTCACGCACAAAGTCATTGGAGTGTCCGCTTTGAAAAAGTTACAATCAAACGAAATATTGAACGTATGCCCGAAATATTTATGAATTCGTTAAGTACAAAAAAAAAATATATAAGGCTGAACATTATTTTATAGAAGCGAAATTTGTATTTTGTCTAGACGCTACTTATTTTTGCTTAAACCGGGTTGTGTACAATTATTTTGACGTGTACTTGGAATCTAGCCAGACGACTGACGATTGCACGGGTTGGGGCTAAGACCGGGAGAATAACTCAATTGTTATTTCATTGCGCGCCATATAAACCTGACGCTTTTTGTTTCTTTCCTTTCTTTTTCAAACGATCGCTATTAAACGAGGATGTCAACGTCTAGAAATCGATATATTTTATGGTAACAACGGCAAAAGAGTTCGTCATTTAGCCTACCGGCGACAGGTCGCCAAAATATACGTATTTATACAATAATATGTAATGTTAGTGTGCTATTTTATTTTCCAACACGTATTATGTGTTGGAAACACAGCTTTTATCGGTAAAACGGGGGGAAGAAATATAATAATGAGCGCGTATTATTAAACGGTATAATATTGATAAGGCATTAGTTACAATTAAGTCACATTTAGTTAAGCTTGTTTATAACTACTTTTTATAAATATAAACATGAATGTATTTTTTTTTTTTTTTTAATTTAACGTGTTGGCTTCAATTTAACAACACAGGTATCTAAATATCGAGTTAAATTTTCTTCTTCAATACACATTTTTTTTTTTTTTAATGCGGTTTTTCATTTTTAGCACAGAAAATATGCGGATATAGACACAAGGTTTTGAAAGTCACAGCGGAAACGTTATTGTATATTAACTATTAAGTATATATTTTCGTTTCTTATACCAGTTCAATAAATCGTTTAACTCGTCCAGCCCCTTGACTATATTATTTTATTATTATTATTATTATTATTATTATTATTATTATTATTATTATTATTATTATTATTATTATTATTATTATTATTATTATTACATGTCAACTAGAATTTCTCTTAATTTGTTCTCTATTATGTGAGTTTAAGTCTCTTTGACTACGATTTACCATTCAGAATATTTATTTATTTATTTTTAATAAAATAAATTGTACGAAACCGAAATGAATTACTTTTTGTTTTGTATAAAGAAAAAAAAATGTAAAAACACTATAAATACACGATGTGATTTGATCGACATAGTTTATATATCAATTATTTGGACGTATTCCAATATTATTAAAAAGTATACATATATTTTTTTTTCATTTTTCGTGTATACTTTCTATATTATTTAAAATTTTTAAAGTGTATATATATATATATATATTTATTTATTTATACAAAGCGTCCTACAGAGATGTAACAAATAAAATATTATTCGATTCAATATTTTCAAAACTTTGTTCTTTTTTCTTCAAATAATTCGTTTAAAAAAATAATAATAATTCATAAAATGTCTGTGTTAGATTTTGCAAGAAATTTGAAATAAAATATTTTAATTGTTAGTCGTAAAAGAAAAAAATCTTAATCGCTACATTATTGTCACGAAGATTTGTAGTAATTATCACGAAATGTTAAAAACTTAAAATCAGAAGAAAAATTATTACGATTATCAGATATCCGAAAGACACGTTTTATTTCATAATAATCAGTCTATGAAAATAATTCCTTCGCCCAATGAAATAAAATTGCCACGATAGGGTCGTACGTGCCTATATATATATATATATATATATTATATATTATATATAAATAGTTTAACAATACATTTACGAGATGTAACATGTCTAGAATTTGTCTTTCTAATAACAAATAGAGCAAAACTATAGCGAACGCTATGGATACTCGATTAAACCGAAGAATCGTTATATTATTTTCAATTTCAAAGCCAACCTATAAAATCATTTGGTATAGTTTATTTGTATAAGCTCGTATTATATTTTGAGTTTTTAAAAAAAAAAAATAACACAAAAATCGTTCCGTGTCCATTTTACTGGTTATTTTTCCTTTCGAAATTTTCGTATTATTTTTTTTCAATCGCCCTAAATAAAATTAGCGGGAAAAAAACTATAACGTAAAAAACCCGCGTAAAATAAAGTGACCGCTACTAATTTTCTACCGGTACACGTCGACATCATTCGCGAGCATTCCTTCTAAAAAACAAATATATATATATATATATATATATATATATATATATATTTTATATATAATAAATTTTATTATGTAATATCAATATATATATATATTTTTTTTTTCATAAAAAATTAAGAAAAAAATTTTCTCAAAACAATATACGCGTGTTACGCTTTGGTTGGAATCTGGAGAGAGAGAGAAAAATAAAAGCTATCGGATCACAAAAAAAAAAGAAAAAAAAAGAAGATTGACAATATTAAAAATGCCGCTCGCCGCACAACGGCCGAAAATCGAATTTCGTGATATATCAAATGTCCAATACAAAAATATCCGCCGAACAATGTGTAAAGAAAAAAAAACCATTATTATTTCGGCGCGCGCGATCCTTTCGGTTATTTAAGAAGAGCAAAAAAAAAATCCTGTCTTTTCAGACACTGTTACAATACGATAATAATAATAATAATAATAATAATAATAATAATAATAATAATAATAATAATAATAATAATAATAATAATAATAATAATAATAATAATAATAATAATAATAATAATAATAATAATAATAACAACAACAATAATGTACAATACGCGCGTCGGTCGGGATCGGTTAAGCGTTTTGCTTATTTATTTATTTTTTTTCGATTTTATATTTTTAGGAACACAAAGCGCGTTCTCCCAATGGCGACGGTCGCGAAGAATTCCAGCGAGAGGAGAATCCGCACCGCGCACCGCGGGTACATGAGATAATAATACGCTATCGACACATTTCACATATGTATAGGAGGTATATATTTACTTACGGCGAACGGTGCCAAAATAACGATAGGAAATAGCGATACGGATTCGCACGTCGATTTTTTTTTTTCTTTTTTTTAAACAGTAAACTATTTAGGCCGCGGCGACAAAACGAATGACGGCGGCCGATGGACGACGGCGTTTTTAAATCGGAATGAACGAGACGGGGGAGAGAGAGAGAGAGAGAGAGAGAGAGAGAGTCTATTTCTGTTGCGCGCAGCCTTTCGATAACGAAACGGCGTATTTATTACGTTCGCGCGCGTACACGCCGGCCACGGCGCGACGTGTCGTCGTGTCGCGCGACGCGGACGGCCAAAAACCGTTTTATAATAATATATCAATCAATCGGCGTCGGCGGTGGTCAGTGTCTGCAGTGAGGCGCGCGTTTACTGTACACGGGGCCGACTATGTACCCGGGGACCTAACCAATTTTTATTTGAATTTTTAAACACGCGCAAAACGGCGTATCCACTTATAATTATTTAATTTATTGTACGCTCTATTTACAATATAATATGTTTAACACACTGGCCGCTAATTCTTCTTCTTCTCGTGTCTGACGCCCATAGAACAATATATATACATATATAGAAACGGCACTCTGGTTGTTTAATAAACATTTCGGAAGTCGGCGTCGAATTTTTTGGAGGCTCCGCGTTCAACAACGTTCTTTGAATAAACGCTCTAGCAACGTTTATTTCGGTATGAAACGATAATAAACACACTCGCTATCTGTGTGCTGATGCTACGAAAGGACCGAATGTCGCAGGAAATTGTAGCGCCAAACATAATGATCCCTTCCATGGCCCGCGTTAGTAAATACTGCTGCATTTAAATAAAACGATATCCTGTACGGTAATAATCTGTATTATCTTCAAGTCATAATTCACGGTATACCTCCCGTTATCGAAATATGTCAACAACCGTTTTTTTTCAACCGTCAAGGTCTCCCCCGTTTTCAGTGTACAGGAATATAGGGAGCCTGTTATTATCAATGTGTTAACATTATCATCCTTATGACTTGTTGTTTCAAGTCGTGTTGTAAAAACATTTCTTGTAGCTTTTGAAATGTGTGGAGGATCAAAAAATTACTTTATTATTAAGTAAAAAAAAAAAAAAAAATGGACATTGACATCTTTACTGAACTTCGAGAAGTCAGAACCCGTATAAAACAATAATTTTATGTGGTAACACTACACTACACTGAGGACTCGATTGTAACAACTATCGAGTCGATTTGTTTTTCGAGAACCATTGAATGCACCAGTTCCATTTAGTCTGTAGTAGAAATAAGTATTCTTGTAACTATTTCAATGGATGGAGACGTTGCAGAATTTATAATATATATAAAGAATATCTTTTATTCTATAGTTTAGCGCAATTAAGTGATAATTACAATTTATTTGTTTTTATGCTCTTTAAATTTTATATATATACATATATTTCTTTATATTTTTTGATAAAATTTATGTTTGAAATGTCATTCGCGTGTAATCCGTGTTCTTATAATAAAAATATGGACGACTTGTATATATCAGAAAGCACAGTAATCAATATGTAACAATTCGCTTCTCGTATCCTAGACAAAATCTTCCCACTCTATTATCGTACAGAACACAACGAGCTTACCCAAATATTTCTAGCTGGACACGTCGTTGGTCAGAGGTTTGTGGCACTACAGCTGAGTTACAGGAAAAATACATTTTAAACGATCACTATTGCCTATATCCATACTAGAGAAAAATAATCTAACCAAAAATCGTACTTAAAATGAAAAAAATAAACACTTTTTTTCTTCTTTTAATTTCATTATTCGTATTCGTGATTTCAATAAAATGAAAATTCGCATAAACTTGTCGATTGATATAAATATAAGCGAAAACTTATAAATCCGTCACTGGTTGAAAATATTACGTTTATTTGGAGGCGCATCACAATATTTAGAAAACCATTTTGTTACATGTGTTTATATATATATATAATTTTGTATAGCAGCTTTAATGGACAATAATTTTAAACTGTATAACTATATTATATGTATTGTTTTCCGAGCTTCAAAAGCCTTTTAGACACAAGAAATTCTGCAAAATAAAGATTATCGAGATTATTATTATTATTATTATTTTGCGGAACAATTACAAATTAATTTGTTTCAATTTGTATTCCCATAGGCACCGTATTATTCTTGATACCTTATGAATTATATATATACGTTACTCTTACAAGTACAACAAAACAATAACAATTAAAATATTACAAAGTTGCGAAAGACTCGACGGCTCGTTCCATAATAAATGAAAATCTGTCGTTTATTTCTGCGAAAAATATTATTTCGAGAACGATAATTGAATTAAATAGTAAAACGATAAAATGGTTCTCAAAAAACGTGAATGCTATGAATTATTCACAGAATATAACGGTAAGTTATAAAAAAAAAATACATTTCGGAAAAAAACGAATTATCAAGACTTCTATGAAGAGCTATATCGATTTTAATAGGTACTTTTAATATTACCGTTTTTAAATCGTCGATTAAACATTTATAATTTCGAAATAAAACCTTACGCTAACGCATAAATATGCACGTTCTAAACAACAACAAAAATGTCAAAAATTTTCCACTGGTATTCGAACTTAAAACTTAAAATGTTTGTACAAAATTTGTAATTAAATATTAAATAGCGCGCCGTAAAAATAAATAACAAACTGTAGAAATGGTCCACGCGCATATAATATTCTAAGTACACATATACTCACATTAATATTGTACGGTTCAAAAGTCAACTTTCATAAAACTAAGTGTACGATATTTATCATTTTTTGTTGAGCTTTCAATAGTTAATACGTTCTTTTTCAGTCATTTATCAACGCAAAGTATAAAAAAAAAAGAAGTATATCGCAAAAAAAAGCGATGAAAAATCGTTTTCACTTTAAAATTTTTTATGGTTCATAGAGTTTTCATATTAGTGAAATTATCAAAGTTATAGAAATATAAACCGGCTCTTTGTTAATAACATCATTAATTACTTTTATAGATGAAAATAATCTAGAAATTATATACTGAGTAAAAATGTAAATTATTTTTTACACAATTATTAAAATATATACCAATAGTAATTATTATAAAAATTATCATAAATTCGAATTTTCGTTTTTTTTTTGAAGGAATTCCGTTAGCAAAATATTAAATTATATAATATACTACATACGAATACGTCGTCATCGATAATAATAATAATAATTAATCGTGATAATTTCTAAAACGTATTACTCGTAATATTAATAAGCGAAATTTATATGAATTGTTGTGTGTATATGTTTTTAATCGGTATAAATTGCAAGACATATTTAGGGCTTCTAAATTTGCATTTTTAATAAAAACACAAATACGCCCTAATGTTACAAGCAGTGTATAATGTACGTCATAAAAAAAGAAATTTCCACAATAATAATTTTATCGGACTATATTTTACTACCCAAAAGATTTTTATGGCACGATTCGTTTTAACTCCGATTACGCGCTGAACGTTTTTTTTCCACCGAACGTTATGTCTCTACACAACTACGCCCAAAAACGGTTTTAACCGTTTTAAAAAAAACGGTGTAAAATCGATCGATAATAATAATTCGATATAATATTCAATAGGCCTTATACGAATATATACATTTTTATAGACGAATAGACAATATTTTAATAGCGTCAGTAACGGATCCACACGATGGTGAGATAACCTCTCCCAAAAATCATAATAAACAAATATAATCATTAATAATAATATTAAATGTGTAGGCGAACAATTTTTTTTTTTTTTTTTTTTTTTTAGAAAAATTCGCATTTTTTTGCTCAGGAGTTTGTAGGTCGAAACAGAACAACAAAATATAACTTTTCATGATAAAAATAGTTTTTGAAATTTAAATACCAAATAACCATTTACACGTATCCGTCATGCCTTTAAAGCCGGTTTACACTTGTCAAAGTAGCCACGTCCGTGAACCACGAATTAGTGGCACGAATTCTACTTTAATAATATATAAACGCACCACCACACATACATGTGACGACAAGCTCGTACAAGTCGTGTTGTCCGATCCGTGCCAACATGGACATATATCAAAATTCTCGTACGTGACGAGAACATTTTTATTTTTATATTGACTACTTATCGTCATTCACTGAATACTTTTGTTTATTTAATACTTTTATTTTATTAAATACATTTTATTTTTCTAATGTAGTGTAAACACTGTCATCAGTGCTCGAATCAAAGTTACACTGATTCGTGATTCACGGACATGGCTACTTTGACAAGTGTAAACCGACCTTGACAAGTGGTAACTGCGCTTAAACATGTAAACGAGTGTACAACGAGGAAACACGAATGCTAACATGAAATTTCATTTCATTGAAATACGCGAAATAATATTAATAATAATAATAATAATAAAACTAATGAATGTAGCATACGCACATACGATTTGATCGCTCGGTTAGCGTCAGACTAAACACTCGTGTATACTACCGACATAACGCGTCAATCGACCGCGATAAAGCGGGAAAAGAAAATAGTCACCAGATAGCGTTACGACACAAAAAAAAGAGGTGGCCACGCAAAAAAAATGCATATAAATAGCGGTCGGCAACCAATGAACCGCTCAATTTAGCCACGGCGGCCAAATGTTAATAATGTTGTTCGCTTCTGCCCGCGCAAACACACCGTGTGTGTATGTGTGTGACGACTTTCTATTCCCGTTTTATTATTATTTCGTTTAAATTCCATACACATGTTTCTCCATTTTCACCCATATTTTAACACCATGTACAATCGCCATTGCAGTTACCGAATTAAATGTTTCCTTACAGGGGAGAACGACGGACGTTTAACACTAATTAATTGTGTCCATCAACATGTGTTATCACAAAAATGTGTGAGGTGGTTAGGAAAATGATGGGAAAAGCAGTAATTGATGGATCGAACCAGAATGTGTGCTGCAGAGAGCACGGAAATAATCTGAATTTGAAATAATAGCCAGTTTTAAAATAACTACAATATTTTAAAAATATGTGGAGGAAAAAAATTTTTCCTAAACCTCTCCTAAAAAAAAAAATTCTGGATCCACCACTGAATATCGTGTATTGACGTTCGGCATAATGGATTTTCCTCGCACACGGCACACCCCGAACGAGACGTTTAATTATTATTTCCATCGTTATCGCCCTTATTGTGCAGTCACGGAGATGTACAAGAGCGAAGAGAGACATGATCACGTTCGGTTAACATCTCCCCTTTCACACAAGACTAAACCTATCAAATCCGCTGTAGATTATTATTATACAGAAATTCGTTCGTCCGTGAGAAACGGCGTCCAAAACGTTTTCGATTCTAAGTAGCAAAATAACACCGAAAACACGTGCTTATTAAGAAAAAAAAGAAAACATTTAAAAATGATTTTTTATAGTGGTCGGAGTGAGAGGACGTCATTACATTTTTTTCTCACTACTCGCTCGTCCCTGAACACTTTTAATTTTAAAATTATAACACGTATTGTAAAGTTTTCGCGAACTCGAAAATAATACAAAGCCACCCATTAGCATGAACGTTTTTTTTTTTTTGGAAAATCGTCATTTATACACATAATTCAATTTTAAATGAGTCACGAGTACGATTGCGACACCAATGTAGTTTCTTCAGTCAACGCGGGTGTATATTGTGTGTTTAATATTGTAATATTGTGCGAAAATCAAAAGGGAATTTGAATAGTACGTATCTGTATGAAATTGATATCGAGCGAATTCGTCCTTAATTAATCGTTTTTTGTGACGTTCCGGTCCTTTGATGACTCGTGTACTATTTCCCCCGCAACACCGACCGTGACTTAGTTAATCGCGTGCCACACATATTATTAGATTTCAATTGAAAAACACATTTTTAATCGCATTTGTTGCTAGAGACGCAGTTCTATGAAGTGGTCTAAAAGAAAAAAATGTACAAAAACCATTAAAATAGCATTCGTGTCGAAATTACGAAGAAAACGGATTATTATTGTATAAAAGCATCAGAAAAAATGTTAGTGGTCCAAGAGAATTAGAAGATTATTATCAAAATTTCTGTATTCCCGTGCTGTACAATTGAATATTTGGTTTCGCAACTATTTCTTACTCATAATATAAATTTGAAATTTTTATTTAATTTCTTTTTTCTACTACACATTAATACCTATATAAGAATAATTAAGAAATATTCGAATTATGATTATCAATACGTATTCACTGTTACTTTGTGTTTAGGAGAAAGAAAATTATTTCAGAAAGTATATACGTATTACAATTTTATACGATTTTAGTAATACAAAATTATAAAACAATTATACACCGATTCAGTGTCCAAAAATCGACGCGCTTCCATTATGTCGTAATAAGTGATCAAATGATTTTTATTCGTAAATCGCACAAAATTCTTTGTAACGTTTTCAGTGTGACCAGTCCGAGAATGACTTTTTCCACGTTAAAACAACTAAAAGCGACCTATTTAAAGAATTCTATGAGTCAAATACGAATTGGAAATAAATTTTCATCTGTTATTTTCATTTATTATTTTTATATAGAAACGACTGAATGGGTGGACTTGCTGCGCCGTGTTTACTGCACAATACTATACGCCGTGCATTAGCCGACGAAGTAATCAACATAATGGCACATTAAAACTAGAAACACATTACACTAGAAAATTTAATTTAATTTTTTTCTTCCAAATAGCCTTTATCAATGTGCTGAGTTTGTGTGTCCTAAATAAAAAAAATATAGACTAACCTGTATAATAAAAAGAAAACATGTGTGAAACCAAACTCTTTGTTAAGATATATATATATATATATTTTTTTTTTTTTTGAAATTACAAAAACAGGGAAAATATCTGTGTGAAAACGAACGTTCTGTACAATCAGTAAGTTATTATTTTATTTCGGGTGACTGAAATCCGTGTACACAATCGAGTCGTAATTTTGTGCGGAGTGGCGGAAAAATTAAACGCGCGGCCCAAGTACAGTACAAAACTTAAAACTTCCTATAAGAGCTTAAAATTTAAGCAAAAAAAAAAAAAATTTTTTTGAAATTAACTCAACGATTCGGTTTTGATTATTTTCACTATTGATTTTTTTAAAAAAAAAAAAAAAATCAATTCGTTTAAACAGTACTATTGTGTTAACTCGTTTTCATTCATAATCAACTCTCAAATCGGTCAAAAACAATCGGTCGAGTTTTAATTTTTTCAAATGTAAAAAAAAAAAAAAAATCATTAATCGCCCGGGTCCCGATTTAACACACAGTTAAGTAGTAACCGATTCGAAAGGGATTTTATCGACGATTTATAATATAATACGCGTTGGTGTATGACAAATATATTATAACTTTTTCGCTGATCCTCATCCGCGGCTGTGCAAAACGTGCCCGTAGTTACGTGCCTGTCAGTATTTGGGGAATCGCGAGGGAATAACAGCTGTGTACTCGTTCTCGGCAAAATCGTATAAAATAAAAAAGTTTTTTTTCCTATATTTGGTCCGGGGAGTCTTTTTGGCGTCGGCGTGGTACTGCCCGTTCGCGGTTACACGACAATCGTTAAAGGTCGCCGCCACTGTTTTGGGCCTACACGGAACGACTGACGGCTTCAAAACGCGTTACTTGTTGCGTGAACAAACTGTAACTATTATTGTTACTACGGAGATTTCACACTATACCGCAATGATATTATGCGCTCATATCATTCGTTTATAATTCATATCATATCGTCTTACCGTTAGACAACGACTATTCTGAATACAAATCATATTATATTATATCAACTAAAAGTTTCTGGTCCATTATAACAAACCACTAAATTCAATATAGGATATACAAATATAAGGAAATATTTAATTTTTATACATATATATATAAAAAGAAAAAAGAAATGCCGAGCGCTCGTTAGATTTAGAAACCAATAAACTAATATAGCTTCATTATAGACGTATTTAAACGAATAGCCTATACTCGTCAATTGTGTAACATAATATGAATTAAACTTAGATTGTGCCATAAAAAAAACGTATAATATAGGTGAATTAAAAAAAAACCCCCCAGTTCATTGTTAACTATAGATTTAGAAGTAATTTTTCAATAAATTTTATAATTGTATGTCTTATGATTACTAATACTGGTTCGTTCTATAAAAGGAAAATTATGCCAGGAATTAATTAAATGTAAAAATAATTATTTAAATATTTAATTTTTTTTTTATTATATACATTAAGATTATATTACTACACTTGGTCTGTTCTATAAAAGAAAAAGTATGCCAAGAATTAACTAAATATAAAAATAATTGTATAAATATTAAATTGCTATTATATACCTTAAGATAAAATTATAACACGTGGTTTGTTCTATAAAAGAAAAATTATGCCAAGAATTCAGTGTAAAAGTTTTTTTTAAATGTCCAAAAGAAAAAAAAAATTTTAATTGTATGTTTTAATAATACGACAATTGTTATGTTCTATAAAGGATGCCAAAAATAAAATCTATTTAGTATATTTAGAGATAGTCCTATAAGTGTTTAAACAATAGTATTAATTTAGTATTTTAAAACGTATATCTTGGTTTGTTCTATGAAAGAAAATATATGCCAAAACATAATTTTAATTTAATGTAACATCTAATAGTAATCATTAATATTCACATAATTCATTGTCAGAACCTTGTTATTCTACTTATTACTCATGTAATAATTACTAAAAACTAAACCATTAATTCCGAGGCATTCATTACAATCCACTCTAAATCATCAAATTTATGCAGCAAAACACATCAAGCCAGAGTCAGAGGGTCAGAGACTTTCAACGTCCAACCAACAAAATAAAATTTTCAGATTACGCTCAACAATGTTCAACTTTTAAACTGAATAAAACGTCAGCTTTTGCACTTTTAAGTTTAAAAGTTCAACTCTTGAATGAATTCAGCATTCGCTGGACGAATTTTGACCTTATCATTGATTCCCTTCTTGTTTTCTCTTCAGCCCTTCACTATTATCAAGGTTGTGAGGGCACAAACCAGAAAAAGGCTGAAGTGGATGTACTGATATGCGCACATATCATTAATTTAAATACATAATCATTTAATTACATTTTGTTCGCTATATTTTACGAAATAAAATTAATGGAGCACTCGCGCGTACCATAATACCCCATAATACCTGGAATACATATATACGCCATAGAAAAATAAAATCAACAAGAAAACACTTACCCGAATATTAAAATGAGGAAAGTCGCTAGATGACAAACATCTCTGAAATAAGAGGAGATATGACTCAGGAATGGCGGTGAATCCGTGATATTAAAGAATCAAATAAAATCGACGTCCTTTCAAATATCACCAAATAAAACACATATTTTCCCGAAATAACTCAAAAAACATTGATTCAAACCATAAAAATTATAAAATTGACAGATACCTTTGAAGACAACAGACAACGACCCATTACACTATCCGTAGACGATACCGGATCGGCGAGACCAAAGGCTCGTTTGTGGTCGGCGTTCCTTAATCCGTCATCGGCCGGATCAAAACACAACCGACAAAAACAGAAAAGAAAGACATCAGATATAAATTACGGGATTTAGAAAATTAACGAAAAATCTCAGAATAATAATCGTGATCGGTCAATATGGTCCATATTCATCACAGGACTCGCCGACGACAATATTATCGTCGGCCCTCTTGTGTATGTCGCCGACCGAACGGTGGCTCGTTTGATAATTTCTATCCAATCAAATTTTACTATCCTTAGCTGTTTGATCCCAGACCATTGACTCACGCTAGTCTTATGATAGAGTATGGTCATACTTCTCCGGCGAATGGCTTCTCCAGCACAAGTCTCTTGGTACGAGCGGGCACTTCACTTGTCACCGAGCTAAATTCTGTGTTCGAGTTATTCTGCATTCTTTTCATTGTCGACGACTTTGATTTAGACGAAAACGGCATCCCGACCATTTTATTTATTTTTTCGAAGTCTCAAACACGACGATAAAGACGAGAAACATTGTATTCACCTACTTTATTGCTTATTTCCTTGCTATTTTCTATTTTATTAAAATTCCTAACATTTCTCTTACCCACGATCCCGGAACACTCCTCTCCGTCAATAGGAGTATATTTTTATTTTTTTGAGCCATTACAATACATATATACTGCAGAAAGTATTGGTGCAAACACTGTCGTTTTTATTTATTGTTTGATTTTCGTCTCATAAAAACTTTTATTCGAGTGTTATTTCAAAACATTTCAAATTATGGTGTCATTTATTGCTTTAAAACTGATTACTATCCGACTCATAGGCAATGAACGAATAAGACAAGTACAATATTCTGAGCGTTACCTAGGATAAACAATATAACAGAGGACGGCAGCAGCAAAACAAATATAATCTATAAGACCAATACAGGTGAAAAGAGCTTACCCAGGTAAAAGCCTCGCGGTACTAATGGCGTCTAAGAAAAAAATTTTCAAAAATGTATGTATGGAGTGTGTAGCTTTATAGATCCGAAACTTGAACGATCAACTCGATGGGAAAAATTAAGCCAGACGCCTTTGATATGCAGTGGTGTTTCAGAAAAATGCTTAAGATACCCCGGAGGCCAAGAGGGCGAAGAAGTAATAGGATATGATAAAAGCGACAGTTATGGGTACGTGTGTGCAATCGAGAAGAGACAAGTTTATAGGGGACACATATTGAGTCGTGAAATCGTATTAAAGACAATAATTTAAGGGTTGATGTTGAATGACAAATCGGATGAGGAAACACAAGGAATAAATGACGCGAATAATTAAGAAGGATACGAATACAAAAGACCTAATAAAGAATTAAGTTATAACAGTGAAACATATGGAGAACAAACTAATTCACGGATTAACAGCCAAGAGAAATTGTCTTGTAATTCGGTTTAGACGCGAGTCAATGTTGCTTTACGATATTGTCGGTCCATGAAAACGTGGCAAATCCCCCCTTCCCCCCGAGGAAATTAAAATTTGTTCTATTTAATTTTCCAATATTAATTTAAATGTATCTAATATATTAATTTGCCGAAAGCGTCTTTGTGAAGAGGGGCCTTGCACTTCCCATACCGACTATTACATCCTCGAGGTACTTCTGTGCTTATATAAACTCCTCCGTGAGAAATCCCTGAACACGTTTGTCGCGCCGAATGCGAATATACGCATACACACGGAGTGCAAGTTCCGAATTAGTTTCGCGAGAAAACGCGGACGATGCCGATTAAAAGTTATATAATATCTCTCCATTATATACCCACGAGCATGACCTGATCTGAGAATATTACATTTTCCAAATGAAACTCGCTTCACCAGAGACGTATATTTGTTTATGCGTGTATTACATAAAAACGTACAACGATTTCCGCTGGTTAGGTGTTTACCAACACACGTTATATAATTTCGATCTGTTCGTAGCTAATAATTTAATAGTTGTGCGGCTTCCTATACAAATATTATGGTTTCTTTTTTTATTCGCTAGTATACAGAGAACTGTGTATTATAAACATTTGTCAAAACATCACACATACACCGACCGCCGTTGACGATTATCGTCGAATTTATATGTATATATATATATATTATATATATCAACCGAGTTGAAAACGAATCGTTTTAATTAAGACCGGGGGACGTAAAATATGAAAAACAAACTTTTACAATTAACGGTTTACACCGCGCGGTGATAAAAATTAATACGATTTTCCGGAAAATAAAACTTTTAATTATTGACGTTGCGTTGACGAAAGTTACGAGTCCAAAATGTAAAGGCACTCATTCGACGTTATTATTTTATTATTTAATACCGTAGTATAATCTTAAAAGCCTCGAAATAGAAATCATACGAGAAATGAACATGTAACACTATAATAATAATAATAATAATAATATGATATTTATAGAAGATTCGTAGAATTGTTAGCGAATCTCATAATAATACTACCTCGTATTATAGTTGTGTGTGATTTCACTACATTTACCGTATAAAAATTAATTTTTACTATATAGCGGCCGCCCTTAACGTGAAAATTTGTTATTTTCGTGTCCACAACGTTGCCGCCCGACGATGAAGACTTGTAAGACTCGGAAGCCTGTCAGAAACCGACCGCCGCGAACGTGAGTAGGAGTTTCTTTTTTTTCATTAACTAATATTACATTGACCTTCTGCAGAACGATAGAAACGTATCGGATATGCGTGACATAATAACAATAATAGGTATGATAACAAAATTAAATTTCGATTATTTTTTTAAGAAAATGATCAATAACACTGTATGACCATTTCAATCTTTGTGCGTAATTTTATTTAAGGGCACTAGAAACGAGTATTTCCTCTTTTTATATGACACACACGAATCATAGTAAAATAAACGTTTCGTATTTCCAACATACCGACAGTGTACCTATAGTGATGCGATAAAGATTCTGAAAACAGATTTGAATTCGTCGTGAATTTTACTATAGAATGATTATCCGACTTCTTTATTCGTCTTATAATATCTTCAAAAATTGATTATTAGCAATATTTTTTTTTTTATTTTAAATTTGTTCGAGTAATTTTTTAAGGATTTATGAAAAGAAAAATATTAGAAATGCGCGAAAGTCATTCAATAATAAAACTCACGACGAATTCAAATCCGTTTTCTGAGTCTTTATCAGAGACAAGTTTATTTCATTAATGATTCGTGTGTAAGACAAAGAACGAAAATACTGAAATCATCGTAATCCATTCAATTGTTTCTTGAACGCAGACAAAAGTTCGATATTACGCGTTGTACGCTCAATATACTCCAAAACCAATAGAATCGTCTAAAAGAGTTTCATTTGTACGAATGTATTCGAAATTCGAATTTCCCAAACGTTTCGTTTGATTTTTTTTTTTTTTTTTTTTTTTTTAATACTCTCATCGCGCGACACATATTATGAACACATATTAATTTTGAACTCACCTTTGATTGACTGTCTGGTTTTAGCGTCGCGCTAATCAGTGCAGGTGGTGCGAACGGTCGTGGCGGTAGCGGTTGTGGTGATTGGTGGTGATCGTGGTAATGGCGATGGTAGTAGTGGTAGTCGTGGTAGTAATGACGACGAAACCGGTTGATATTCCTGCGGGCGGTGAGTTTTGAACGGTGGCGTTCGATCTATGAGGATCGGTCGGCGGCTTGGAGATATCCTATACTATGTCGTGTGCGGGGGGAGGGGGAGGAACATTAAAAGACAACAAATAACGGTTATCAACAAAATAATAACAACGAGCAGGTTATTATTATGTACGATGAGACAACGAGTACCTCCTCCTATTCCGGTATTACGACGCGTGGTGGTGGTGGTGGTGGTGGTGGTGGTGGTGGTAGTGGTGTTAATGCTTTGATACGTGTCCGTCCGGCGTATCGGTTGACGGGTGTGTCGCCGCGCGGTAATGGGTACAGGTGTTGGATACGGTTAAGGTGTTGGAGGTGGTTCGTGGTATGGTGCTCGTGGTGTTGCCGGCGGAGCGGTAAAGGACGTGCAGTTGTTGTGAGTAAATGTCCGGCGGCGGCGGTGGTGAGCAGCACCACGGAACGCGACGACCGTTTATGCGATACGACGACGACGACGACGGGGAAAAAGAAAAACGCGCGCGCGCACACGCGCACACACACAACAATCGCGCGGCGGCGGTGGCGGAGGAATATGAAGCGCGCGGCGTTTATAAGGTGCGCGTGGACGGACGACCGGCGCGCGTGATCGACGGGACGTTATTGTCACGACGGCGGCGGCGGCGGCGGCGGCAGCGGCTGCTGTGGCCCGTGGCGGCGGGAAGTGTGTGCGGCGGGCGTGCAGGAGGTGATCCTCCGCGAGAAGGCGACGGGGAGACCGGCGTACCGCCGCGAAAACGCTAATGCGACCGTTCTGGTGCGTGTGTGTCGTGTCGTGTGTGTGTGCGTGTGCGTGTGTGTTTCGAGTGTGTGCGCACACCGCTCGCTGGGCGGTTCGCGCTCGTTTTTCGCCCGGCCCAACGCCGCCGTCGCGCACAACCTTATTGTGTGCACTCCTGCGCTCTTCATTTCCCTCCGCCGCCGCCGCCGAGTGCTTTTTCCTGCTATCCTCCACGTCGTCACCTCCTCCTCGTCCCGCGACGACCGTCACGGTCATGTGTAACAAGCGCGCGTTATTTCAATAATAACAACGAATAATTAAAAAACGGATTTTAATTTAAAATAAAAATAACGTTTATCATTCCTTCTCCTTTCTTCGATTCTGGCCGACTATGGGCCACGTGAAATAACTTATGATCGTGTTTTCTCTATTTCTTCTTCTTTTCCAGTACTCTTTCATTCTTTCTCCGTGTCGTTTCCTTCTTCCTTCCGTCCATTTCGCTCCTGTCTTCTTTTTTGGCCCTTCTTTTTTTAACGTTTATTATTTGTTTATTGTAAAAAAAAAACGTGTATATTTTTTAACGATCGTACAGTTATTTCCAAAAATAACGTTATGTAGAGCGGTTGTATCTGACGTCAGAAATATTTTCGAGAGGGGGGTGGAATTACAATTCATACTAGATAAAACGAATAAATGCTAAATAATAGGAATAATATACTACATACAAAAAATATATTATGCGATATAGGTACCCATTGTTGTGACTCGCGGAGCGTATATGAGTTTTGATTTATCAGTTTTTTTTCACCTATCAGTTATCGGTAATTCAATTATTTGAACGTTTTCAATAGATGTGATTATTATTATTATTATTATTATTATTATTGTTACATACATAGAATAAAATATTTATTATTTAAGCTAATATTTCTACATTCTACATGTAAAGAAAGAAAGCATTTCGGAGATAGGAGGGGGGGGATTGTAATCCCCAACCCTCCCTAACCCTGATTGCGCCACGGTCTGACGTCAACTTCAGCTGTGATTTCATCCATTCGCGCAACAATCCGAACGGGACCAAATGGATTTGTCGAATATTCGATAGTGTATTGGGGGGGGGGGGGAAATCAATCGACTAAAAATCGACTTGTTTCAAATGTTTGGTCTCCGTTAGTGCCCAAGACAGTAAATTTTCACAAAAACAATAATAATATCTCGTTGATAATTTTTCTTTTGTGTCTTTATAATTAAATGCTTTTATAAATCATTATATGTAATTATAAAAACCTAAAAAAAAAGTAAATAATCTGAGTAAAACTTCCAAAATATTAATTGTACACCGGATCATTGGTATAGAAACGCGTATGGAGAGTTCGAATACGGAAATGATTGTGTCCTGGAAATATTAATAATAATCTTTGCTGATCGATCACCATTTTGAAGATTCACAAAAAACTGTCGATACCTAATCGAGTTTGTCCTATAACGGTTTATATCATAACGAATTAAAAGTATCCGTCAATACATCATCCACAACTGTATTATAAAGAACGACCCCATTTTCAGTCGTACGAACGGTGTAAAATATTACATTCACAAAGTAAGTATAGAAAAAAAAATCACTAATTTATATTATCTGGTAAAAAGATTTCTTCTTCCCTCCCCCACACTAGTATATCTATTCTCTGAGAGTTTTTACCGTCATAATATAACAACCACCTTCGCCACCTAACGCGAACTGCATCCCTCCAATTCTCGACTCCTTCTTGAAATTTTCTTTCACCGCATCAATCCATCTTTTCTCCTGGGTCTCCTGCCATTGCTGCCCTTAACTATACTATTGTGTCGTCGAACGAGATTTCCAGCTAATTAAATCGAAACAAACGACAATGTAAATATATTTCTATTTAAATAACGAATTTTTTAACGCGTGCAAAAGTGATTTCATAGATTATTTAATTTTTATATAATTCGACCGCGAACCTTATGCGGTAAAAACGGAAATGAACGATTGATGAATGATTGGGCATTACTCCAAATGTATAAAAAAAAAAAATTTCAAATTAAACCGAGCAAGGGGATATGCGAGGCGCATAAATCACGTGTACAGAATTGAAATTAATACCATAGCCTTTAAAATTATATAATAATATTTTATTAAAGTAAAAATTAATTGAAAACAAAATTGATTTTTTTTTTTTATCACATCACATACGTTTATTTTCTGTGGAATCATTTTTGTTTTTCGACTGACTTCCGGACGTTATAATTTCCACGATTTTTTGTACAACTTCGAATTTCTCAACGAAAAAAGCAATCTTTTGTCCGAAGCTTTCATTTGGTACACGAACTGTAGACTGTATGATACGCTCATTGAACCGGTCGAAAAATATGAATTTCTAATTTATATCGATACGATTGAACATCATGAAATTGAGCCTGCATCGAAAATGCGTTCATAAAAAAATGTTTAAGACTTTCATTTCAACGTATTCAAAATATAAGAAATGAAGAATATACGCTGTTTTTTTACAATTATTATTATTCTCGCGCGTATATTTCGATAAAAGAAAAAAAAATTCAATAAATCGAATTGGTCGACGTTAAAACAACATTTGTGTACATAAAATCCGTTTATATCCGTTCATTTTTTGTACACGCGCGTTCTTTATTTTATTATTATTATTTATTTTTTTTTTAAATTCGCGAGAAATATTCAGTTTATGCGTGTTAGGTCCGTAAAGGTAAGAAACCGAAATAGTTAATCTCTGCAGTAGTTACTACTGGCGCAGCAGCTATTGGATCGATTTATTTTTTCGAAATGGACGTAAAAAAAAAAAAAAATTAAACCACAGCACGAGAGGAACGAAAAAAGAATTCATTACCGATTACAAAACCGACGATAGAACAAAAATTGAAAAAAATATTCATAATTCTCTCTACTGTACGTATATTGCGGTTCACGATGACATGTTTCTGCATGTACATTATTCTCTTATATAATATGCCAAGTTTCGACCGGTTTCGTTCAGCATTATTCCAATAGTCGTCGTAACAACATATACAATTCTATCTCCCACCGCCTATGAAGTTTGGTTGGAAAATGAGTGATGTACATCCGTTGCTTTGACTGTTCTTTGTTTTCTGGGTTTACACACAATGGATCCAAGTGTCATTTCAAGTCACAATTTCCTTTAAAAATTCTTCGCCTTCCATCTCTAAACGATCGAGAAATGCTATTCCTGAATTAAAACGTTGGGTCTAGTGGACATCTATGATCCGTTTTGAGACCCAACTGTACTTGTGGTTACCTAAATTTTCAGACACAATTCTGTGTAGAGTACTTTGAGAAATTTCGGAAAGTCTTATTGAAAGATCTGAAATCGTAAAACGCCTGTTTTCTCAAACAAATTGATCGACTTTGTGAACCACATCTTCGGTCATGATTGATGGAATGATGATGATGGTCTTCATTATGCACACCTGTGCGTCCGTTTTTAAATTGTCTACGTACCCGACCATCGCTCATCACTGTATTATTGCCGTAAACAACACATAACCGACGATGAATTTAAGCTGCGCTACTATTTCCTTCGGCTTGCAAAAAACCAATTACACTTGGCACCTCACAGGTATGTAATGAATCGTTATACATCGGAGGTCGATTTTGAGATAGCCCTCGTCGTATAAGAGTAGAATAGTTATTATACAATTTGCTGCATTCACTAGTAGGTAATGAAAAACCGATTATAAAGAAAGAACTCCGAGAGAACATGTATAATAATGAAAAAACCCTTGTTGGCCTAATATATCGATCGTGAAATAAAGTTTTCAAATGTACGAATAATTATATTTACTTTGAAAAATTTATGAATATAATATTATGATATGTTTTCATAATAGAGTTGCATTCGTTTAGATAATAATAGTTTTAAATTATTCGTAATACTATACGCGTACAGTTGACAATACATCACTGAACAAACCTATTACAGTAACAAAACTTTTAAGTATATTAAAATAGATTTTATTAATATTATGATCCATGTACTCGTATGTGTTATAATATGAAAAGGCATATCGCGTATACTACGGATATGAACTACCGCCGTTCTTTTACATTCCGTTTATAAAGGTTATATAAGGTTTTTCAAATCTTCGAATTTCTTTTTTATATTCTATTATTATTAACTTATAAAGTACTAAAATTATTTCATGTGTACACTTACACAAATCAAATGAAACGTAATAAAACGAACAGAATTGAATTACTGGTGTATAATATCTGTAATATTTTATATTACAAGTATTCACATTCAATCAATCGGTTATTACGTTTGCCGTTTGGAATCCGGGATTTACACTCCAATCTCAACTATACTCGTAATACTTGGTTTTAAAGTTTAATATAGATTGTTTTATAAAATATTCTTAACATTATTTAACTTGTGAACATATTTATTTTAATATTAATATTCTTTTTTTTTTTAAAAAAAAATCTAAGTTTTTGAAAGTAAAACTTTTTTTTATAGCACTTCGCGTAAATTACATTGCGATTTTAGAGTAACTGACATAAAATCACTCTACAGTATAATATATTATAAGTACATACCTATAATTTTTATTTTTTTTCAGTATAAATCGAAATGGGGTTTTGACATTATATTATAAAAACGTCGACTCGAATTTCTTCGAAAAATTCGTTTACGTCCAACTTTTAGAACCAGAGTGCTTAAGAAGTTAAGCCGAATACGTTGTCGGTAAAAAAAATCAATAGACTTTTGTGAGTATATTATTATATATTATTTTTTTTTTGTATGTTATTAAAAACATTTTTTATTTATTTTTTCTTAAAAAACATTTTTTATTTATTTTTTCTTAAAAAACATGTCAACTCGAATAATAATAATAATAATAATAATAACAATATACTTATTACTTGCCTTAAATGTATAGTTTTTATAGAGACGCGTTTGTCATCCTTTTCATAACGGTTTCATAATAATTATTACGACATTCGATTAATCTATTAACGTTTCAATATCCCTCTTAACTTTTATTATTATATATAAAACGGCTCACATACAGTTTTCAAACCTTTAAGTGTGATCCTTCAACGTACTCGAATTCGCTTCATAATCTCTCAAAATTATTATCCTTTTCATACCAAAATTCTAATGGTTGTCACACATCAATACCTATATTACAGTATAGTAAAATCAATAAACACTATCAATTTATATCTATTTCTCTAAAATCGCCAATTTTATTTTTCAGTTCGCGGCGTTCAAACTTTCACTACGAATAAAAAAAAAACATTAAATAGTTTTCAGAACAGCGGACATTTTGAAGTATATTAATTATATATTTCAATTTATATAATGTACGAGTATAATATTATATAATATTTTCACACTACGTCTATAATAAAAATAATATTGACAAAAATATAATTTATTGGTTTAAAATATAATACGATATTATAAGTATTCAGAGTATTTAAAGTCTTTTCATACAAAAAATATCAATACATTAAGTTTTTTTTAAGGTCATCAATCTCTCGATTGGTGGTTGGCCGCAGCTGTCCAAGCTTCTTTGCAACTTAAAACTCCTTTAAATTTCGGTAACTTCCCATATTTTCATGTCTTTTATAATTTGTGAAATATATTCTATTCTTGGTCTTCCTCTTCCTGTTTTACCTCTTCCACATATCCTTCTATAATCAGCTTTATTAAACTATCATGGCACATTGTATGCCCCATCATACATTATCCCTTCTATTAATTATAATTTTTCAAATTCTCTTTTTTTTTCTTATTTATAAAGACATAATTATTAATACTTTAATAATTATTAATAAGTCGACGAAATATTTCTATAATATATCGTGTCATATAATATTCATCACTATTTCAATGTAACAAAATATACACAATCGATATAATAGGCTGCAATAATAATAATATAACAATATAATAGAGCCATATATGTATAATAATATATTATAGTTATATATATATATATATACATATCGTATTGTTGTGCATGTGTACACATTACCGGGGTCGTAATTATTAGTATATTTAGTATTATATTATAATGTATATTATAACGCTTTACACAATTTAATCGACGTTATGATATATTATAGTGGACACGTTACGGGCAGTGGTGTTCCCATAGGGTATACTCCATATACGCCGTATACTCTCATGATTTTTTTGAAAAATCATGGGTATACTGCGTATACTCTCATGATTTTTTGAAAATCATGGGTATACTGCGTATATTTTCAAATCTCAAGTTATATGCAACGGAAAAAGAAACATAATTACTGAAGAAAGGCCTCAAAAATTATAGTTTATTTTTTATGATTAATTTTATTATTGGAATTTATATTTATTAATTTTCCCACTGTAGACCTCTATACTGCCGGCACACACATCACAACTTATTACGCCTTAAGTCCACGACATTATGTTAAAATTTGGCTGCAAGACCATCGATCGGCAATCTCAGTTCCACGTGGCAAAAAACAAAACGAAACAAACGAAGAAAATAAGTTCCAGACAATTTTTTTCACTAATTCATTTAATTAATTTTTTTGATAATTGTATTTAAGGAGAAATATAATTACTTCTTATTATTTTATTATTTTTCACACTATCGAAATCACCTCTATCCTTGTATCAACTCCTGTGAATCGTAAGAAAAATATATGTATAATGTTGAATGTTCATGTTTTGGATTTGGGTACTTAAGGCAGGGACGAGATTAGGAGGGGTGGGGTGTAACCCCCCCCCAACACTCAGGTCATTCGGCGAAAATAGAAAGTTGATGTATTTTTTTAGGGGGGGGGGTTAGTCCTCCTGGATGCAGAGTATACCCTCAACAAATTTTATGGGAAAATCACTGGTTACGGGCGGTGACGAACGAATTCCTGTGCGTATATCACAATAAATACAATACACATACCTAAACGGTGTAATAATAATATTATTATGATGAATTAAATGCGCGGAAAACTGAAAAATCGCTTTTCCGTAGTCCGTTCTTCTGCGTTCGAACATTTTGAATCCACCGAACTGATTAACTGCAGTACGATCGATCGTGTAACACTTATATAGTTGTTTTAATTACTTCAAAGTAATAGATCCCCCCTGACGGACCACTGACGCCAAGAGTTGCCGAGTACGGTAACGAGAAGTTACTATAGTCAGTAACTTTTCCCTAATAAATACATCTTAATATAATAATAATATTTAATAACATCTTTTAAAACTAATTGTTTCACACTTGTATGTTTCCATAAAACAAAAATAATAATATTAATAAAATTATTAACATAATTAATTATGTATTTTCTATTTCTGTTGCTTCCTCAATCGTTCACGTTTCTCACATTTCGTCCCTTTTTACAAATATTTTCACTTGGCTGAAATCTACACACACACACATATGTATATATATATATTGTGTTCTTTTTGTTCCACGTGTTCTGATTAACTGCTGGTTTTGTTATTCTTCTGTAATTTACGTCTTTCGGCGCCGGCCCAACATCGTGGTAAAATAAACAGCCGCCTAGGGCGACAATATTTCATATAATGAGCCGGAAATCTGAAATGATCAAAAATCATCGCGTATACGGTTCATTCGTATACCAGTACAATGATAACCGCATAACGCGGCGGTTGGTGACCGGCAGCAAAGCGTATTTTATTTCATTACAATTTCGCGTATTCATTTTATACATTATCAAAATGTATATAACCTATATTTATTCGATATTGTCCCGAAAACATAATACGGGGAGGGGGGGGGTTGTTTCCAAACAAATTAATTGCCAAAAAAAAAAAAAAAACCTTTACTTTTTCAGTAACTTGCCGATTGAAAAGTAATTTTATGATACAGTCCAAAAAGGTGTTTTACTGCTACAAACTTCCAAAATACGCAAAAAAAAAAAAAAAAAAAAAAAAGGTATTCACTAGCAAAAAATTGTCGACTTGTTAAAATAGTGAGGCTGGGGTCCATGGGCGACCCTGGATATGATCATGTGGGCCGTTAGATTCTATTTTTCCCGGGCTGGTCAGATCATGCCTATCCGTCCCTGTCAAAGTCAAACTACGGGTCATAAAATAAAATATTTGAAAACAAAAATATTTTATATCAATATGTTATTACGGCTGTTCTTAATATTGTCTTGCCGTGTTTTGTTAAAAATAAAAACAAGATTTTAAAATAAAAAAACGAGTAGAATATGTATAATTATATTATTAAAACTTTATACGTTCAAATCGAAGATTAAGGTATGAATTTTCGCGGGTGCCAAAGTCCTCCTGGCACTCCCCTATAATAACGCCTATGGATAATATTTGCAATATTCGTACGTTTTCAACATTATTATCATCCCGTGTAACACATTCGAGCAGATGTGAATTTCGTCAACAAAAGCCGAAAAGATCAAATTGTGAATCGTATATGCACAAAAATACGTATATTATATGCACGCAATAATTTCTAAATATAGATGGGTACAATTTATAATTGTAACGTATATATTATATTCAATATAATATATACGTGTATTTAATACAATATAATATATTGTATTAAATACGTAATATAATCTACGGCATTACTGATACGCTGACACGGTCGTTTAAATCCCACATGGCCACAATTATGGTTTAAACTAGCGCTCCCAGCGGGGTCGGGTACATATTAAATTTTCTCGGGTACGTTTGTTGTTGATAAGTATAGTTGCCAAATAATTACACGTCCGTCGGCTATCCATAGGTATATGGTTAGTTAGTTAGTATAGTTAGTCCATGACGCAAAGCACAGAAAATATGTTAACTGTGTTATTATCGTTTACGAAATATACTATATTGTATACTTATCAATGAAATAAACTGTTATTCGAAAAAGACAAAAAGAAAAAAAATAAGCACTGTCGTTCGAGGCTCGTTTCAACAATATGTCTCGATTGTATCCCAATACCTTTTATAGTTCTACCACTGTTTGCACGAATTACAAAATCGCGTATTGTACGATTCTGAAACTGAATATTCCCCATTGCGTCGAGTCCAATTAGATGACAAATGATCAAGTGATTATTTCAATTGTTATCAAAGAATACAGTTGGTCTTATTACGTCGGTCGCCTTTTCGACAACGTCGATTTTTATAAGCCAATTGGTACGTGACGAAAACGCTAGAGTAGCAAAGCTCGGACAACAGCTCGAACGTGCGAGAGACGAGTTTTCGAAAATGTTGTCGTCCGGTCATCGAGTACAGATGTATGGGAATCGGACGTAAACAAAGTCTCGGCGAAGTTAGTTGAACCTTATGTGACGTGTTAATTATCACTACAAGTGAATATCAAATGGCCCGATATATACCAGAGTTTAGGAATTGCGATTAAAAAAATATATATATATTTTTTCGTTAATAAATAACACAAAATCACTGTGACCTCCAACTAAAGAACAACCTTGGTAAAAACAATAATAATCATAATAATATTTATGTACTCCGTGATATTATTATCAGTGCTCTCTGCTTGAAACTATATATTATTCGAGTTTCTCAGTTCAATAAAACCTACAATAAAATAATTCTTACGTATATTATCTATAAAATACAAAGCGCATATCGAAATTGTTTCGTATCGTTTCTTGTAAAATATATTTAATAATTATACCGATATGGTTTTGACAATGTCGTTGGTACATATATTCCAGCAGCCATTTCAAACAATCAAAACGTACTATAATCAGATCAGACAAAAGGACGAGGTCGTTAAAATTTCAGAATTAATTGATGAACATATCGGTACTATACATTCATTTTAGAATTTTTCTATTGTAGAATATAAATGTAATAACGTGGATTTACAGTCATTATCTATATATATATGATTTTTAGATGAACACGGTTTCGAATACACAAAGCACAGACTAGTGTGCCATAATATCATTCCTAGTGTGTTGAGACGTGATGAAATGCTACACATACCAGAATTTGTTATCGAAGAAGAATGTTGGTATGACGAAAAAGGTCAAAAATTTTGGGCGAGAACGAGGAATTTGAGTTGGTCAGAAATAGCCACATTGTCAAACATAATTACACTGTCTATCACATCCAATCCGACATGGTAAATTTATATACTATATTTACTATAATATAATATAATACTATATTATAATGTAACTATTTATTTTATTTTCAAAATAACTAGCAAGTATAATTGAACCTTTTGAATTTGAAAAATTTATTTATTTTTTTTTTTATATGTTTTCTGTTCAGGACAAAGTATGAAATCGATGGTATAACTGATTTTTTCGGTACACAACCACATGGAGTTGGATATGCAATAGAGTATTTTTTAAAAAAATACTCTGAAAAGAAATTGTTAGAACATATTGATATAATAGAACAAGAATGCTTAAAATCTGATATGAAACACGATTAATTTACTATTTTTTTTTTATAGAAAATATTTAAATTTAAGAAGTTTTAAAGTATATAAATTTATTTAAAAAAAAAATGTATACAATTTTCAATTAATACTGAAAATATAATTATAC
Source organism: Chaetogeoica ovagalla (assembly GCA_032441825.1). Taxonomy (NCBI): domain Eukaryota; kingdom Metazoa; phylum Arthropoda; class Insecta; order Hemiptera; family Aphididae; genus Chaetogeoica; species Chaetogeoica ovagalla. The sequence goes on from CM063737.1 coordinate 9,369,650, forward strand.
ACTAAATAAAAATTATCCAATTTTGTTGGGTGCCAACTTAATGTAATACAACCCTAATTCAATAATAAATCCATCTTCATAATATTATAATGCTTCTATATTAATTTTATCAGTCTCAATATATAACTCTACAAGACAGTTTTACTAATTGGCTTTAAGTCTGTGGTTTTCACTTGATAAGCCAAATATATAAAAAATACATAACATGGCAACTTATTTAATTTATAATACAAAATGGTAAATTCGGTTCATTATATTTTCATTGTTTTATAAAAGTTTTAGTTTTAATTTCTTTAACTATTAATGCTGCACATGATTTCATAAATTTCTCAAATATTTTCGGAGTCACTCTAGCTGTAATATTTCTATTGTGTTGAAAGGGATCTTGAACGTACATGCAGAACTTAGTATTTCCCAAAAATAATAACTTCTGGTGGTCTTTGTTTTCTTTATGAAACTGTTTGTACCTCGATAATTCTTCTGGAAGTTGTTCTACATTTTCAAAATCCTTTTTGGGTATTTGACGACCGATAAATGGACTTATTACAAATGTTTCAAAGTTGAAATTTGAATAATATGCATAAATTGCATTTAATATATCAATTATACTAAGAGATTTTTGCTTCTTTGTAGTAATCGTTACTTGCTCTTTAGAAAATGCACAATTCCAATCTTTTACTACAAGTTCTGGTATGGATTTTTGTAAATCACAAATAGGTGGTAATATTCCAATAACTTGCATATAAAATAATCCTAGCCAATAGAACGAATAACTAGAAAATCCATTTGTACAGATTAGACCAATGTTTTTGGCCCATATCTTTAACTTCGTTAAAACTGGTTTAACGCGACTGTCTATACTTATAACATGATTCAAAAGATGAGAGTTGTGAACAGCACTAATATTATTAAATGATATATCACAATCAATACCAGTATCTTTACAAACACATTTTATGATTGGAATCTTAGCATGTACTATAGGTACAATATTATTGAATGCACAGCTATTACGAAGACTTTTGGCAAATGACAGTATTACATCTTTGATTGGATGTTTTGATGCTGAAAAAAAGAATTTAAAAAAAAATTACATAACAAATAATATCAAAACAAATATCAACCAAATAATTATAACATAATAATGATTTAAAGATTTTAAATGTACGAATAAAGTATAGATTGATAAAGAAATGTGTAAACTTAACAATTTAAAATTTATATATAAATAAAACAAAATCAAGGAAAAATAAATATTGTTACCAATGTCTGGTTATGTTAAATGTTAGGTTAGTATATATTTTCAAATTGATGACATTAATAACTGATTAAATCATTTAATGAATGTTTATTGATTTAAAAAAAACTATTGAATTACAAAAACTCATTAATAGTATAAACAATAATAATTGTACTAACTGTAACTTATATGAAAATCTACATCGCTATTATCAGTATAAGTGCCAGAAACCCTTGATCCATAAGGTTGTATATCGTCTATAATTGTATTCAAGCATTCAGTATTATTGTTAATTAAAATATTTTCCAATTTTAATTTCAATAATCTAAGAATATCATCGTTTGAATCACCAATTTTAGTTTTATTTGGTTTATATTTCTCTGAAATTGACAAAAGACAAAAATAAGAAATTAAAAAAATATATAATAATTTAAATATTACTGTGCTGATGCTTATAATACTGTCCATTGGTTTGCCACTGCCTTTTATTGGAATTTCTAGGTTTATTTTCCGAACTAAAAATAAATTACAAAATATTAGATGTGAAACTACTAAGTAATAAATTAATGTTTCTAAATGAGTTAATAATAATTTTTAAAAAATGTTTAATTGTAAATAGAAATTAAGTTTTCGATTAAATGTTACCATACGGAAATACAGACATAAATAGGTACAATTTATATTGACTTTCCATTTGGTTAAGATGCTATAAAAATAGTAGGAACATTTAGAATTACTCCTTTCAGACAGAAACATCAGAACAGGATAATTATTATTATTATTATTACTATATAACTGAACCACATATTCGAGTAATGACATGTCACAAAAAATTGAAAAATTAAGTCTAGATTTTTCGAACATGCCTCCCACGACCACAAGTTAATTTTTATTTTCATTTTTTAAATATATACCTCGCCGTGTACTATATATTGAGCCAATTGGTTTTACCGCCAAATATCACACTAATAACGTAGAAAGAATTTTTTATTGTATTCTCTTGGTGACTTTTTTTCCGGACTCGTATCATTTCTCAAATAAGTGGTTCAACTTAAATAGAAGCAGACAACGCAAATTAAATTATAAAACACATTATATATTATCAATAAAAATGATTACTATTTATCACTCTAAAAAAACAAGTCCAAATCATTTAAACGTATATTTTTTATTATTTTTAGAGCCAATTTAGTAATTCAATCATATCTGAGTTGAGTAAATAAGAAAATGAGAAACGTCAATTCTCATCACATAACATTCTTTTTGGATATTTTGTTAATTAATTATCACATACATTCTAAACAATTCTAGATTCGTTAGTAATTACCTGTGTTTGTCTGGCGCACAAGGACCATTCATTTTATTTAATTATCATGAAATTGAATTGAAAAGAAATGCACAACTATTTATCCATTCAATATTAGTGTTGGGCGGTGGTACAGAGTGAAAACTATCGAATACTCGAAAGTTTCGAAATATAAGTTTATTGGGTTATTTTAAAAAAAAACACAAATATTTGTACGGTCTGCAAAAGCACAACTAAATGACTCCGATAGTTGGATAGATAGACTGACTGGATAACAGCTTGTGTTTAGCATTTAACCTCACAAATTTAGGTACGGTTATCGTTTATTCCATGATATCCCTTATTGTACGCTATCTCTTTCTAACAATATGGTTCTTGAACCTCAACTCTCCTTCCATAATCTCTTATATATATAGTTATATCTTAGTTATATACATATATTTATAACTATACCACGGTTATGCGGATGACCATGGGTTTATTATTTCTTTTCATGGGATATAAATCTACATCGGCGCGTACGGGCGTATAACCACAGAATAGAGTTTATTCTGTAATATAACTATCATTTTAACATTTATTCTTTATCGTAGGAATATATGTAGTTACTGTTCTATCATTTATGCTCGTACAGTTGTAGTTATTTTTTTGCCGTCATATTTGTTATTTACATATATATTATATATTATAATTTAATCTTAAGCTATTACAAAAAATTATTATTTAATTTGATATTAAATGCTTTATGAAAAATAATCAGATATTTCAGTTTGCCTAATCAATTATATGAATAGTTTATGTTATTTGATTTCTAGACATTTCTCAGTATATGTAAAATCATGTTGTAATTATTCGACCTGAAGCGTATGGTTTGAATATTATTACATATTTGAAATGTCTACTAATCACCAGGTAATTAAAGTTTTCACAATATTTGTAAATTTATATTACACTATATATAATATGTTAAAACATTTAATGTATCTATTTATTCATACTATTTAAACAATTTATGCATCTAAACTTAGCCAAATTGTTTTGTTGAATATAAATTTTTTTTTATCAAAAAAAATGGTAAATGCCTATGAATTGAATTCAGTTTTATTTCAAAGTTGTTGAAAAAAAAATGTTTAAAAACTAAGCCATAAGGTAGATTCATAGCTAACGTAATTAAAAAAAAAAAAAAATGTTTTTTCATTATGTCTTATATTTAATATATTTGTATGTACCATCAGTATACACATCTTAAATTCTTGTTTTTATTTTTATTTTAGATAAAATGCCTTCTACTACAATTGGTTTAGGTGCTATAATTTTAATAGGACTTTGGTCATCATCTTTTATTTTGTGTCTTCTGTCTCTTCGAATACGTCATAGTATTGGACCAATTGTTTTTCTTTTTACAATCCTTATAACAATTATATTGCTTTCGATACCTCGGAGTTCGTCTGATGTACCTAAATCTGATAATAAGGTATGGTTAAATTATATTAAAATTATAGTAGTTTAATTAAATTTTTTTATTCATATTTAATTTTAATTATATAAAGACATCAGTCTGTTATCACACAGATCATATACATTTTATCGCCCTGATTCACATAAACCATAAAGTAAAGTAAAGCAAGCCTCAGGTTGGTAATAGTAAATATAGAAATGCATTTTGATTTGTTGGCAGTCAAGTACTTTTTGGTCTTACGCAAATTGTAAAATAATTTCAATTTGTCAAGAAAACCACTTTAGTCAGTAACTAAGGAATATGAAAACACATTTTAAATAGTAATGTTATATTATTTTAAATTTAGTCATTTCATAATTTTTTAATTACGATTTTAAGGATTAAATTTGTTTTATTTTATTGTATTCCAATTAATGCTGTCTTTTAATACTTAAGGCATTTTGTATTTCTGTTTTTGAAAGCACAAATTATAATATTAAATCGATAGTATGTTATTGGACATAATCCTTATCGGCCAGCTTTCTTTTTAACTTGATTGCACAGAATTTTTAATAATTCTTCCCCATATGTAACATATTACCTACTCAGGGTGGTTTTTCACAACAAATCTAAGTTAATTTTTTTATTTCTGGAAGAAAACGATGAATGGAGTGTGGTAAGTACCAACCGTGCAAAGTACACGACTGTCAAAAAATGCATCCATTGTGTACTCAAGGTAGTTCAAATGTTTGTTAATTTAAACTAGACTAAACTAAATATAAAAAAATATATATGACATTTTGACAATTTGGTACATAATACTAAGGCTGGGCGATAAAATTTGTGTGGCCTCTCTTTGGTGGAACAGTAACAGGACAGAACCATTTATAATTTTCTATTTTTAGGTTGTGGATCCACTATTTGTTTGGCGTTTAACAACTTTAAGTATACTTTCTATCAGCGCTGCAATAGGATTAACAGGACTATTTTCTTCACATGTTATGAGTCGTAAGACTGTACCACAGCTTAAATCTTGGGTATTATAAACTAAAACAATAGCAATGTCATTCAATAAAATTCGTTGTTTCGAAAAAATTCATCAAACAACAAAACGATCGATGTCAGTCGGTCGTGTGTGTCATAAATCATTTACAGTTAATGGAAGTGAAGACTTCATACAGAATGTATTAAAAAGTGATATTCCCGTCATTGTCAACTTCCACGCAGATTGGTGTGATCCTTGTTTAACATTAACTCCATTGTTAAAAAAAGTAGTGGGAGATTCATCATCTGTACACTTAGCATTAGTGGATGTAGAAAAAAATGCTGATTTAGTTCACACATTTGAAGTAAAAGCAGTTCCAGCTGTTTTAGCCATTCGCAATGGTCATGTCATTGACAAATATATTGGTCTCATTGATAATGACATGATTAATGAAATGGTGAAAAAAATAACTATACCAGAAGAAATATAGACCTTTTAAATTACTTATTCAAAATTAATAATGTTGTGACATTTAAATTTATTATTTTATTGTAGTTATATTATTAGTTTCATTTATACCAGTTCTTAAGTAGCACATTTAATAAAGTATTTATTTTCTATTAACACAGTTAAAAATCAAATGTTTAGTTCTACTGGATATCTACTCGTATTTTGTTTGAACTACTATTTGTAGTTTATATATATATATATATAATATTTTTTATTTATCTTCTTTCTAGTCATTATTATTTTTAAAATGTTTATAATTGTTTTCAAATTTATATAGGCATATACTAATTCTTGTATTTTTGTAAATATTTAAAATATGTATTATTACATTTTAGTCTTCTGCATAAATATAGCATTTTAAATATTATAATAGTTTTACATTCTTTTTTGTTTTTCATTATGAAATATGAATATTATAAAATCAAGAATATTACAATAATAATTGAGTACAATATAGATGGTCTTGTGTTTATTATAAAATAACAACTTTATTATAATATTTTAATCAAAATACAAATGTATGTATTTTGATTAATGTTTTTCAAATAATAAATTGGTCAACAACTATTTGTGAAATACTAACATTTTGACATTTTGAATTTCAGCTTAAATACAATATTACAATATTCTAATATAATATTATTTTATTAATTTCTAATTCTAGTTAAAATAATTTTTTATTACTTTTAGATAAAAGCAAGTGGAGAAAGTATTAGTTTTATGTCGACATTGGTTTCATGTATGTGATCATTTTTCGATTACAAGTAACATGAATAGTTTCAAGTAACTAGAATGGAAATTTGATGCAGATGGATTATCTGACATTTTAAACACATGCATAAAGTAATCAGGAATAATAAATAGGTACAAATTAATTATTAAATATTTTTTAAAAAATCGTAAATTATTAATACTGCTTATTGTATATTAACATTTAGCAAAATGTTTAATATTAAGACCTTTCAATATTATACTTTTTGATTCGCTCTGAATCAGATTTATCAGAATAAATGCGAAAATAATAGTTAAGCTACTACTCCGTGCAATATGTGAACGCAACCATACTGCCAGCAAAATAATTGTATTTGATTGTTTCAATATGTTTGCTGCTCGATTAGGTTGGCATTTCTGTGGCACGGATTATAATATAATAACTGTTCTTTATGTATTTATAGGTTTAAATTATTATTATTTTTTATAAGAAAATATACAATATGTTTATGGTGTTTAATGATTTAATATTATATTTGTCATTTACATTTTTAAAATTTTTATTTACATCAATTTACTATTCAATGATTCTTTTTTTTTTTTTTTTTTTTTTTTTGGCAAACTTAGATCTTCTATATTATTGATTAAATGCATTTCTTTCAACAGTTGAGGCAAAATATTTATGGTTAACAAATTATGAATCTTTACACATTTTCTATTTTTGTGGGTTTCTTCGATTCTTGAGTATTTACAATATCATTATCCCTTTGTTCCTTCATTATATTTAATTTATTTAATGCCGTTTTAATTTCATTTTTTGGAGTCTCATAAAATTTCATCTTCAGAAAAACAACGTCCAATATGTGTTATTATAGTATCTATATAAACCTTATACTGCATTTCACTTGATTTTGTTTCGTTGGCCAATTCTAATGGTACATTCAATCTTAATATCTTAATATTTTTATTTATATTTGTAAAATAATCTACCATATTTTTTACGACTGTTGTTTTGTGTTTATATTTGTTCATAAATGTATTTCTTGATTTGTTTTCAATTGTACTATGAACATTTGTTTCGTTTACAACATTATTGGAATTAACATTGTATTCATCACTATAAGTATCAAAGTTTTGTTTACATCTGTTGGTTTCATTTGTAACAGTTGAACTAGAAGTACTTTTGCAAAATATTGGAGTATTTTTATTACATGATTGTAAAATTATAAAATTTGGGTAAATTCTATCTTCTTTAAATATAAATTCCATCTGTTCAGTAGATAAAGGAAATATGTCAATTATATATCCTTGTTTATGACAAGAAACGAGCGATTCTTTAATTAATGGCAATAAGTAATGGTCTTCTAACTGTCCATTATTTATTTTTATACTATTTTCGTAGTCTTTATATTTATTGTCCAGATTTTCTATCGTGTCTTTGATATCATTGATTTCTTTATCTATGTTATATAGATCGTTTTTACTTTGTACATTTAGCTCATAAGTATTTTTATAAAAATCATTGTCATGCTCTGAATTAATCATTTTTAAACTGATTTCTGATGATATTTTGATGATTTTGTTTTCTGGTGTATACAGTTCTTTATTATATGTTTCAAATGTTTGATTGTTATCATTTATCATTTCGTCATTAAGAGAATAAATATGTTCATCTTCATACGAATCATATAACTTGGCTAATGACTGTATGATATGTGTACGTTTTTCATAAACATTATCCATTTTTAACATTAACTTATTTTTATTATTTTTCAATGATTCTAAATATTTATTTATTATATTTGGAATGTTAATTAATTGAACTTGATAATATTGGGCTAGATGTTTAGCGATATTAGAAGCTATGTGTGTTGGTTGTCCAGATACAATACATTTTAAAGAAAATAAATTATTTAATTCAATAAATTCTCGTATTAATTTTTTGATGTTAAATATTATTGATGTTCGTATTATGTGATAATTAGGAACAATAATGTCGAACATTGGATCTATGATTATATTGCTACATATCAAATCCCACGTCAAACTATTAAATTTGTATTTATTTATTATTGAGCTGTCCTCTTTTAGAACTAAATGTGAATTACACAATTCATCGCATATTAATTTTATAATATTATTTAAACTATACGATTCTTGTTCAATAGCCATTATATAGTTTTTCTCAATATTATATGTTGAAACAGTAAACACCAACCTAGCTAATTCATCTACATGGAATACAGGCATTGTCTGATTTAATTTTGATATATACATTTCTTTAGGATTATTCCAAGCATTAGTAAAAACTTCACGTAAAGCATTTTCCTCATTACCATAAATAATACCAGTAGCAATTATATAAGGTTTAAAAATATCTTTGATTTTTGAAATTCTTGATTTTAACATTAATTTTTCAAATTCAAAAATCGCCTCATATTTAGTGTTTGGTAATCGCTCTAAGACATTTTTTTTTGTAATATTAAGGAGTACTTTGTTATCTGCAATATGGTTGCTGTCTTCATGAACCCAAGTCATTACGGTCGATATTAATATAAACTTTCTAATAATACCATTCTTTTTAATTTTTTCTATTTTTTGATCAGTATATTTAAATAATTCATTATAAATATAATTAAAATAAAATCTGGCTTGTAGTAATTCACTATCGAAATCATTTGTAATATCAAATATAATAATACTGTAATTCATTAATTTAGATAAAATATCTTTTTTTTGTACAATTTCACATTCACTTAAATGATGTTGAGTTTTATTTATTTGTCCATTAAATAATGTTGTTGAGATTTTAAAACTGAGATCATTGCATTTTTTAGCAAATTCCTTTAGACCGTTTATGTTTTTTGGATATGAAAGTTGATTATCTAAAAATGTTGTATATTGTTCTTTCGTGAGATACCCAATGTTGTTAATAGCATTGATTTCTTCAATAAGTGTTATTTTATCTTGTTCCTCATTAATTATTTTATGTAATTCAGTAGTATCAAAACTATTTTTTATTTTATTCGAAAGTGTGTCATCAGAAATATTAGTAGAATAATCATTAATTTCATTTATATTTGTATTATTTTTAAAATACTTTATAATATACTTGCCATTAAATGTATCACCATTATTTATGAAAACATTATCCTTTGAAAAACGTTGTCTACTTTCATTCATGCGTTTAGCATATGCTTGAGCACAGCAGTATTCAAAAATAGTTGGGAACTCAAAAAAACAAGAATTTTTGTTTTTAGTTACACTGTTCAATGAATCCATATTTCATAAATATATAAAACGAATAATCAAATATACATATTATAATGATGAAGATAAATATATTTTTGTATAGTAGAATTAATAACAAACAAAGAAAATTGCCATGACAATAGCTAGTTTCCAAAAATATGATTTACTCAGTTTTTTTTTTTTGTCTTTCCATTTAAATATTTTTGAAACATTAAAGAAATTCTTGACTATATTGATATGTTTTACTTTTTACACCAAAGTATAAAGTATTCATTTTTAGTTTTGTGTGTCTAACTACATTCAATTTTATTTCAAAAAATGTATTTACAAATATTTAACAAATTAATAATAGTTACATTATTATCATATTAATTTAAATTAACATTTTAAAGAAATTGACTTAATCATTAATACCATCATTTTCAATTTGTTTGTCCCAATCTTTAATTTTAGTTCCACCCATAAAATTATCTCGAAGAACATCCCAACCAACTTCATCGTTTTCCTAAAAACAAGACAAAAAGTAATTTACTTCCCATTTTGAAGTATTTAATTAACTACATCATAAATATTATTTGATTATTATATATTATGTATTTACCTTTCGGTGATCAATGGAGTCTATAAATGATTTTTTATCTAGAGATTCCAATACTTTATCCTGTTTTAAAATAGATGGTCCAATAGTTTTTAACTTTTTCTCGACAGTTCTTTGTTGTTGTTTAACCAAATTGAATAATTGTACAACACCTCTGTACAAATTTTATCTATGTATTAATTATTATGTTTTGATCAAATTGAAATTTACTTACTTCGTAGCAATTTTAGATAAATTTTTTTCTTTAACTCTATCTGTAACGGACGGTTTTTGTCTTCCAATTAATACTTGTTCTCTTATCTATAAAAAAAAATTTATATAAATAATTCTATTATTTAAAATCGGAATTTATTTGAGTCAATATAGGTATTTCATATTGTCTAATTATACATATTTATGTTTTAACAGGACAGCAGTAACTGTACCCTTAATGATGCTATACACATACCAACTAGTGACTAAATTATTTTAAATTAACAACAATACATACTTTAATTCGCTTCGGTATTTTAGGTTCTATATTATTCAAATCTGGCACTTCTTCTTTGATTTCATCGATTTTGATAGCAACTTTCTGACCGCCTTTATCTACAACTTCAAACGATTCTTCTACGTGTTCTCTTTCTTGTTTTATTTTACTAACATCAGTTGCTGAAATTAATTTGGCCTTAGACAGTACTAATGATTTTCCTTTTCGTTTTTTTGTTTTCAATATTTTGTTCATCGCATCAGCCCATGCAGGGTTTGACATTTTTAGATTTTTGTCTTCGTTTGCTGGTGGAGTATTATTCTGAACTTCCATCATGTTGGTTACTCTTTTTAGTAAATACAAGTGTATAATTACTTAATAATTATAATGAATAAAAAAAGAAAAAATCTAAAACACAATATACATAAACACTGAAACACGTGATACTTTTATTTATGCTTAAAACCGGATTCACTATCAATGATAACATGTCCATCAAAGTATGATGAGTGAGATAACGGTAGGGCGATTGGTTCTAGCGCTATCTCTTGGTGGATATATATAACTTGTATATCCGATGTGAATGCACTGAACCACGTTGTGTTAAGCAACAGGTGACATTAACGTTTTTTTTTTTTTTTTTTTTTATTTTAAATACTTTATCGAACCAAATCGGTTCTTATTATGACGCCAACACTTGCAGTTCAGTTAGCGATATTGTCGGAAAAACTGGCGTAAAATAATATTTAAAAAAAAAAAGCAAAGAATTTATGCTTATTTTGATACAAATCAGTTTCAAGTTCAATGTTTGGTGAAATTCGTCACGCATATAAAAACCTACGTCGGCGTTCAAACCGTTTTTAAAATTTTATAAAAATTCTAATTAGACCCTTCGACTTCTTGATGAGTAAAATCGGGGGTCGAGTTACATTTAAAAAAAAAAAATAATAATAATAAAATAAATAACCAATAACTTATAATATATTTTGGGAAATTCTTCGACATTCATTGCTTGCCAATGTGAATCTGACACCCGGGGGTCTTAACCGGTTGGTTTACGCTTTGGTCTTTGGTTGCCACGTTCGTGAATCAGTGTAAATTTGATTCGAGCACTGACGACAGTGTTTACAATACATTAGAAAAATAAAACGCACTCAATAAAATAAACGTATTCAGTGAATGACGATCAGGGGCGTCATTTGGAGTACCTAAAATCATGGGGTAGCAATTTTTAATTTTTTTTTATTTGTAGGGTAGCGTAGCTATTAATTTGCAACCACAATAAAAATGATGGGATAGCAATTGCTACCCCTCGTTACCCCCCCAATGACGCCTATGATGACGATAATATAAAAATAAAAATGTTCTCGTCGCCTTACGAAAATTTCGATACATATCCCGTACGCGCACGAATCGAAAACGACTTGTACGAGCTCGTCACGCGTTTTTTATTGTATGTTTTTTATTTTTCGGTAAAATAAATGTATTTTTAAAACGATTGTTTGAGAAGAAATTACAAGGCGAGATTCCGTTGGCGGTTCTTGCGCGTGTATTCATTTTACATTATTTTCTATAAACGATTACATTTGTTGCGGTTTCATTCATATTGGAAGTTGGACTTTTGTATGTTTCGAAACGGAATAAACGGTTGTTTTTTTTTTTTTTTGTAATAAACAAGCGCATTCAATAGTAATATAATAATATTATAAATAATTAACGGAGTATATTATTTTTTTAATAAAATATATCTCCGTTAAACGGATGGAAAAAAATGTACTAAAATAAAAAATAAAAATACTTTCTAAATAATTAATAATAATAATAATAATAATGTATATTCAGTGCTTTTATACGATGCGTTCAATTGATTGTACGATATTACGGCACGAATTATTATATACGTTTTACAAATTAAATATCGAAATTTTTAGGTGCGTTAGGTTATGAAAATATCATCGTCGAACATTGTCCGTAAACAGGAGTTCGATTAAAATAATTACTATACGCGAATCTAGAAAATCGTTCACTGCGTCACTGCAGTGAATGATGTGCTCGTCCTTTCTTTACGTTTTACAGATTAGAAACATCAACAAGACACACAGTATCGTGACGATATTAAACGTAGAATTAAAGGAAAAAAAAACTTAAACTACAAGCGATGATAAATTTTTTGGTGCTCAAACGTCGCGAAAATAATTTATTTTCACTGAAATAAAACGTGTGAACATAATTTTTTTTTTTTTTGTCAACGGAGAAGGGAAAGTTTAACAATTTATTATTTTTTTTTTTTAATACATTAATTTGTAGCCTTCGAAGGATTGCTAAATGATACACTATACCCGAGTAGCGTTTTAAGTACGAACGCCGTTTTAAATCGTCAGTAAATAATGATTCAAAGTACGGTGCAAATTTGGTTCATAGCAAAACACGGTGTTTTTGACAAAAATGTATACCGAATATTTACATCGGTTTAACCGTGCCAGGAAAATGTTACTTTCGATTAAAACATTATAGTATGTGTGAGCAGTTTTTTTTTTTTTTGTTATTCTTCGATGTGGCTATTTCATTGGCAGGAGAGAGTTGACAACGTTTTCGTCCTCCCTTAAACACCACGTATAAATCGCTCACCGATTAAAACTGAATTAATTAATAACCTAAAAATAAATTTGTTCGCACAATACGTTTTATTTAATATTATATTATATTTTTATTATACATTTGTTATACCGCGTTTTCAACAGATGTAACGTGTTATGTTTTTATGAAAAACTCTAGAGAGTTATGGAAAATATATATACGAGTATATAATATCGTTTTTTTTTTTTTCAATGCTTAAACGTAATTATTTTGATTTACCCGTCGAATTATTATCATACAGAAACGATTATTACTACGCACAATACGTTTTATTTAATATTATATTATATTTTTATTATACATTTGTTATACCGCGTTTTCAACAGATGTAACGTGTTATGTTTTTATGAAAAACTAGAGAGTTATGGAAAATATATATATACGAGTATATAATATCGTTTTTTTTTTTTTTCAATGCTTAAACGTAATTATTTTGATTTACCCGTCGAATTATTATCATACAGAAACGATTATTACTGCGCACAGCGGTGATTCGACAATAGACTACTCACGCGCCCATTGAAATTAATAATCGACGCAATAAAAACAAACGTGATCGATTAAAAGTGTTAAATAATACGAGTTACATATTCTGGGTGTACAAAAAAAAAAAATTTAAATAAAATAAATATATAATTATATATTTAAATTATATAATAAACCCAAAATCACAAAAATAATAATAATAATAATTAAGAGGGGGAACCCCTCCCCGTTATTTGGATTCTTACGTGCATTCCAATAAGGTTCCTGAAAATATTTTCCCCTCGGTTATATCACAAAAAAGACTATCCCTTTAATTAAATTTTTTAAAGTGCCTCTACAAAATTGTTCGGTTGCGGCGGCGGAGTGTCCTGCGGCGAATCCGAGTTGGCGGGATATCCTAGACCCTACAAACGATATCCCTTTGTTAATGTGATATTGTAATTGTTTGTACCGTTGCAACTAGCGTTATCAATATTGCTGTGTAATGTGTGGCAACCACGATTTATGTTCTGTGATTTGACATATTTCTATTCGTTTTTCTGGATAAGAAGAAACCACCATCAGTGTTATATTTCTAGTTTTGATTTTTATTCAAATGTTTTTAAAACGGTCCTTAAAATATCGACAAATAAAAATGCATTTTTCCCATCTATAAAAATCTATAAACAGAACATACTGTATTATATTAAATAAACACTTTAAATAAACATTGTCTTTGTAATAGGCTTGTGAAAAATGTTGGCGCTTTCAATCGCACATAATTTTTACCTTACATTTAGTTTAAATCTTCGAGCGTTCCATGGAACTTCATTGGCTCGATAAGTATACGAGAATTTTTTTCATTCGCTGTTATCAGTTATCATTGGTATGTCATTCCGAGTTGTCACACTGTTTCGTAGTTAGTAAACAAATTTCTCTCGTTTAATTTTTCATTTGGATAAACGATAACCCACTTTTTATTTGTTACGTTACGTATGTATTTGAATTTGTGTTAAATATTTAAATTATTTAGAACTAATAAAGGCCTTTGTAATTTAGTATAAAAAAAAAAACTAATTATTGTATACACTTGAAATATAATTGTGTTCATTATTAAAGTTAACTGTAACTATGTATATTAACCAAACATTTTATACCAATGTTTTACGCATTCATTGAGTAATAATATTGGATCTCTAAAAATGTCTACTGTTACAAGGTAAATAATTATTTGTTCTTAATGCTTGATAAATCAACTTTAATAGAAGAAAAGAATTTCTTATTCGAGCCTTGTAATCATATTTTTTGCTGAAAAATTATATTTACATTTTTTCCATAATACTTTGTATGCATTTTAATTGATTTAATATGTTTAATATTATATATTTGTATTATTAAATCAATCAATTTTGTATTGCATTGTTATTAGAAATGTATATTTTGTATATTTTATTAGTTTATCAATAAAATAACCATTGCTTATTGTTATTGTCTGTTCCAGCAGTGATAATTCAGAAATTATTGCTAGTCAAATTCAGAATATATCTGATATAAACGAAGAGAGTGGATCAGATGATATAACCCATAAAGCTGAGTGTACAGTTGAAACTGAAAAAGTTTCGACCATCCCATGTGATAAAAAAAATCTTGCAGAAAATTCTGCATCATCGTCTAGTAGTTCTTCAGATTCAAGTAGTTCAGATTCTGACACAGATAATAGTTCAGGTAAATATAAATTAAAAATAAGTTTTTCAATTTTAATTAAATCGTTTTCAAATATTTTTCAGATTTAAACGAAGAAGAAAACGAAAAAGAACAGAAGAGGTGTGAAGAAAAAATACGTGAAATTGAAAGTGGATTTTATATTTTAAAAGAAATGTAAGTAACATATATATATATATGTATTTTTTTCAATAGTTTATTATACTATATAATATATTTAACATCTAGGTTATATAAAGAGAGGATTCAAGAAGTTGAAGATAAGTTAATTGAAGTTAAGTTGGGTACAGCTAAAGAATATCGAATACCTTTCGAAGAATTAAAAGAGCAAATGAAATCTCGACTTGAAGTAGCTTCTGTATTGAGACAATATAAGTTAACAAATTTAAAACATAAATATGAAGCAGAAGAACAAGCAATAAGACAAAATTTTGAAGTAATTGTATTAAGTGATTTTTTTTTTCTTATTATAATTTAAATAATTCTATTATTGGTGTTTTCGAATTGTGTGAGTAGTCTTATTGTGACAAAGCCGAATTGCATGTGTGGTTTTTGTAACAGTTGATATGTGTGTGGAAAATATGAGCGATATATTTAATATTGAGCAAAAATCGATCAGATTTTTATATTGTGTATGGTGAAAAATTTCAGATTAAAAGTAATTACAAATAGTTAAACAAATAATTGTGTATTATGATATATTTGATAAAAAAATTGTAGTTCAACACATTTGTCTAAAACTTAATAATAATAAAATTTTAAATTAAAAATTAAACTAATACTATTTTGTATGCCAACTACAAATAGATTATGATTTTATTTTCATACCAATGCATAATTTCATAGATATTATATTATTTTTCAACAACTTGTCATTTTTTTTATTTGATTTAAACTATGCATTTTAATGTTAATTTGTACATTTTGTAAAACTCCTAAAAATTGTTAAATATTTGAATATGAGGAATATTATACAGTATTGAGTTTCGAATGAAATGATTTACATTTAATATTAGTACATATTAAGGACTTAGAAACTCAGTCCATATTGACAGACAAAATGTATAGCTTTTTAAAGTATAGTTTTTTTTTTCAAAAAAGTAACAAAAATTATATAATTGCTGATCATTTGGTTTTTTTTTTGAAAATTGGCCGTCCATTGAAATTTAAGAACATAGTGCGAACATGTTATGAAAAAATGCACTTGCAATTTGTTTATGTTAACCAACATGACTTTTTTGGCACGCAGTTTGGGTGCAACCATTCCTAAATTAATCTTCCAAATTTTAATAATTATGTATGTTTTAAATAATTTCAGAATAATAAAGAAATATTATATGATACTATAAAAGCTGATTTAGAAGATAAAATTCAACGATTAGAAGAAGCACGTAATGAAGTTGATATAGATGCTTCATTATGGTTAGGTCGAAGTTTAACACGAAGTGGACGTGGACGTGGTCGACGTCCTTATGGTCTTGTACAACCCAAGCGTAAACCAGTTATTGTATCTGGACCATGTATAGTATACATGCTCAGAGAACATGAAATACTTGAAGATTGGTCTACAATTAAAAAGTTATTGTCATCATCGAAACGAAGAGAAAATGCTGATTATCGATATAATCCATACAATTGAGGAACAAATTATCTCGAAATGTTCCTTTGATTGCATTTTTAAGAAAAAACAGAGTAAAAGAGCAGTTTACTAAAAAACACTGATTTGATTTGGTATTGACCAGGAACTTGAGAACTTGAATTCCAAAAGTCAATTTATTCAGTATAATGTAGTTAATACCATGTACCAATAAAATGTCACTCTTATTTAATAAATTGTTTTAACTTTTAAAACTTTCTTTTATGAAAACAAGACTTGTAAACTTAACTATCTGTAATTTAGGTTTAAGGTAAAAAAAAAAAACAATTTATTACATTCAATTAACTAAATTGGATAAAAAATCTCATTGTGATTCTTTTGTATCATTTTAAAAATGGAAAATATTACTGTTCTCTTAGTGTCTATGAGCTCAAAATTGTTTATAACACATACTATTATTTAAATAAACAAATATAAAAAATAATTGTTTTTTACAAAAATGTAGTATTATTAGTATATTTGATACATAAATGTAAAAATTATGCCATCATTTGAAATATTTGAATGTCATCTCAAAAATTATTTTGACTCTTAACATTGTTAATTTTATAACAAATAATTTTAAACATTTTAAAATAGATTGTGTATATTATACTAAATTAACAGATTTAACATTTATGTAATATTATAATTATATTTTATAAACAAATAATGTAGTTGTGCATAATTAAATAAAATATAAGCATTGTAAATTATTCAGTCTTTATGTATTGTTTTAGTAACCTGGAAAAATGTATTTTTACTAATTGTCGGCGAATCATCATATATTATTTGTTTAGTGACTGGATACTGTGGCGTTTTGGGCAATTGGTATTGGTGTTGTCTTGAATAAAGACCATGACTAAATGGACTAGAGTTACTGATTGGATATTTTATTTGTATAACGTTATCTAGAAAATTGTTAAGCTTTGAAGTTGCAATTGTATTCGGTTCTAGTGATTTTGAATCGTGACAATTCTGAAAACAAAAATAAAACCTAATACTAAACACAATTAAGCATTTGATATCAATTCATTTTTAAAAATGTCAATATTTACAATTAATATTTCATCAGCGCCGCATTCCGCGGCAACAGTGGAAGGTGACTTCTTACCACGTTCCGGAGCCATGTCCAACTTGGTACCACAGACTAAAATAGGTACCTAATATATATTTAATTTTAATTATTAAGCTATTCAATATACTTAGATAAATTAAAAAAGTGTATGATAATATATATGTATAATTCAGAAAATATTAGCCATCATTTATTTAAATGTAACATTCAACTATTTCAATGTTTATATTAAAAATGCTCGAGTACAATATTAGAACAGAAAATGTTTTACCATTATTTAGAATATGAGTGTAAGTTAATGGTTTACACACAGATATATAAAAAAAAAAAGTATTATATTGGATTAAATGTAAGATGGAATTACTAAATAACACATGTTTAAAATATAATAATATTCAAATATTGTGTATTTATTACTCTGTTTGAGCCAACCAATTGTTCCATATCAAATCCATCTGTACACTTATATTTTGAGTTGTTATCTTTATTCAGAATTTCTGCTAACCATTTATGTAAATTTTCACTAGATTTGAGGTTGGTTAAATCATAAACAAGAATTATACCTGTTTGAAAACAATAAGAGTAATTTTATAATCAAAAGTCTTTAAAACAATAATAATAATTATACCATGTATAGCATTATAAAATATATCTCGAGTATTTTTGTGATTTGAACTTCCTCCAATATCCCACATTTCTACAAAACAGTTTCGTTGTCTAGGCGTCCCTTCCATATATTTATACAATTTAATTTCGACTGTTACACCGACTGTCCATTTTGGATTTTTCACAGCTTTATTGCTACTAATGAGATTTACTAAACAAGTTTTTCCAACACCTAAACGATTTAAAAAATTTCAACAATCGTTTATTAATAGAAAAAAAATAGAATAGCAATAAAAACAATATGGGATATAAATATAACATATTATAATATCGGGTACTCGTGTTATAGTTTTGCCATATGACACGTGTCGTGTCATGTATTTTGTGTAAGTTTAATGGAAAACACACTGCAAGCATATGATCCTAGATGGAGAAATTTATGATATTTATCATGTCAGACATTTGGATGTAGATATATATTTCCGTGTAAGCATCATTTAAGTGGAGAGCACTTAAGACCGTAATATTTATTTAAATCGTAATTGTGCTTACGAGTTATGATCACACCATTTCACATAACTGTAAAACTCCCGAGTTGAATCGTAACCTTTAGGACGATTTACTGGCCGTCTATAGAATTCAGTTCTTATGGTGAAATAACCACATTTTTGAACTGAATTTCGAAGTACGAAAATAGCGTACCATTAATTTGTACAAATATGATTTTTCTCACGGTTTAAATTAAATTTGTATAGTGCTTTAATTATACATTGTTTGTCAGACTGATATGAGCAGGATTTCGGAAAAGTCAACAATAATGTTAATGACGCTATCATCTTTAAACAATTACCGGAATCTCCGACGACCAACACTTTAACGCTGTCGGTCGAAGCCATTGAAATCTCCATTGTAAAACAATTATAAAATCGTTGCGTAGAGTAAAACAACAGCAGGATGATAGAAATTTAATAAATTGATATGCGCAATTGAAAAAAATAATAATTAAACGTCACAAAATAGACAAATTTGTGTTTTATAAAATTTTATCACTTTCGAGACAATAAACGAACATAATAATTTTTTAATTTATTATACAAAATTCCGTGTACATTTGGAATAAAACATGTTATTCGTGTTAACGAATTTCTTTGTTTTTTTTTATCAATTATTAAAATTACGTTTATGACCGCGAAACGCGGCATTGAAGAACAGCCGCGTTAATCGTGGAAATCTTTTATCACACACTCGCACCACGTGATAAAATATTTTATCGTTTATTTTACGACACACGCACACGCACAGAGCGCGTCCCCGGGTCACGTGAAATTATTAAAAATTATCGACGTAACCAAATCCCATTATAATAATAAGGCGAAACGTGAAATTTTATTGTGCGTTCTCGTACCAACGTATGAAAACATAAATTAAATACTATAGTGAATGTGCACACCCGAACTACAAATAACGTACCTCATGCGTTTGATGTTTTTTAACGGTCATTATTGTAAATAAACGGTGTTTGGGAACCATCAAAAAAAATATCAATAATAATTTATTCATCGCGGACTAAACGAACTCCAAAAAGACTAATGAATACTTATTACAATCGTGGGATTTTAGTTATCTACGTTGGCATTTCTAATGCCGTAAATTTCGGTTGTCTTTTTATTATTACCTCGATTATCAACATTATTTTGTTGATGCGTGAAACCGCGTGGATTCCATTTTATACATAGGTATGCGCGTCTGATTCGGTCAATCGAGAAAACCGTCCCCGTACGTTTGGCGCATTGCCGGGCACACATTGGCCACACCGCATTTCTCCCACCCACAACACGTCCCCGCGTCTGCGGCCCGTCGAAACAATCGTCCGAACCGCTGTCTCCGCACCGACAGATTCTTTTCCTCGCCGCTCGCTGTCACGCGTAGTACTGTCGCTATTGTATCCCGTTCGTTCGCACGCAGTTTTTCGTCGTTGTCGCGGCGTGTGCACTCCTTGTACGTATTGCCGAACGGTTTGAAAACGTTACAGCAATAAAAAAAAAAAATGACGAGTACGGAGATTGTGAACGCGTTAGTGTTCGATTACCTGAATTCGCTGGACCAAAACGTGGCGACCATTTTTCAGACCAAGACCAAAGCCGTGAGTTGTACAACGTTATCCCTCGGGTCGGGGCGGGGGGGTGTGTGGGAGGAATACACGCGTTGTGGAAACCACGTGTGTGTATGCGTGCTGTTGCGTTTACTTCGCCTGCGAGGCGACTGTTGCTGCTTTGTGTCGCGTTTACATTTTATACGCGATACTGTCGTGTGTGTCACGCGTTTCGATTTCGATCAATTTCAATCTATCCGTTCTCGTGTCGTGCCTGTCCACCACGTGCGCGTGACACGCGAAATATTTCCCGGCGGTCGTACGAATCTTTTCGTCTCGTAACGTTAACAAAAAACGTTGAAATCCGTTTCGTTTTTATTTCTCGGTTCGTCGGAACACCGTAGATTTTCTCACGGAAAAACGTGGTTCCGAATTGACCTTGGAACTTTCGGTTTCAAATTATAGAAATTATTTCTTTTCGGTGCGTTGTGGTATTATAAACCTGTGGTTTGTTGTTTTCGTTCAAATGTAAATACAAACTGCACGAAAAAATCCAGTTTTTTTTTCTACTTTATTTATCTATTTTTCTACTTGTGCCCCTCGAATTCACTGGTCTTGCATTCGATGTACTGCATTTCAATCTTGAGCACGTTTTACTATTACATATTATATTGATATTGTTTTAAATTATAACCTTACCGAGTTTTTATGATTAAGACATGTATTGTATTTGTCTGTTGTGTATACAATTTCGATTATTATTATTATTATTATAGGCGAAATTGCAGAGAGGGGAAACCAAATTAATCCAGCTAATCGAAAATCATTTAAAGTACGTATATTTGGAGGCATATATTTTCGTTTTTAATTTCAATATAATTATGGCAAAAAATGCTTTTATTTTACTTCTAGGAATTCAAAGAAGACTATTAAATTGCAGAAAAATGGACCCTGTAAGTTAACATTTTTATTTTTAAAATTAATATATGTACTTCTAATTATAGGTTATAAATATGTTAAGTGCTACTTTTTTTTCAACTTGTTGTATTTCATCCATAATCAATATTGTGCATGTTGGTTTTTAATTCACATTTTAAATTTAAAACAACATCGTATTTTTATTTATCCAGCCGTGGATCAGGTAATTAAGATCAATAATGGTAAATCGGCTCCTGCAGCGGATGAAGAGTCTGACGAAGAGAGTTCGGATGAAGTACCAGTACCAGTAACAAAATCAAAAATAAAAAGCAAGAAAGAGGAAACCTCTGAAGAAGAATCTTCTGATGAAGAGGAGCCCCCAGTGAAAAAAGGTAAAAACTTTTGTAATGGTATTTATTGTATTGCAATTGACAAACACTCATATATAATATAAATATATTACATAATTTGTAAACATTATTATAGCCTGTATTGTACCAACTAAAACTGCTAATAAAAAGGAATCTAGTTCAGAAGAGGAAAGTTCTTCGGAAGAAGAAACTCCTGCTCCAAAAACACCTGTAACTAAACCAGTTACAATGCCAGCTGCTATAAAGAAAAGTGTTACTGCAGAAGAATCTTCAGATGATAGCTCAGAAGAAGAGAGCTCAGATGAAGAAATACCTGCAGCTGTTAAAGTTGCCTCTCAGGTGGCTCCACCTAAAAAAGAATCTAGTTCTGAAGAAGAAAGTTCAGAAGACGATAAACCTACAGTTAAATGTAATTATGTTTACTTATTACTAATCTTAAAAGTACAACATAATGATGTGCTCTGAGCATATTACATATAATTTTGAATCAATCTTACTTTTATTTAAATCTTAATATGAGTCTGTTATTGTTTCGTAATAGGAAACATTTTAAACTCCATTTTTTCTACAATAAAAGTCGTGAAACATTTATCTAATGACACTATTTCACCAGTTGGTGTTCTATGTGTATTATTTATGTAATGTATGTTTTCATGTGAAATATTTAAAAGTATATAAAATCTTCAATAATAAATGTATGGAACTGGAGCTCTTATAAAAAAAATTCTCTGGGGCAAATTAAAAAGTTACACTAATGCACTGGAGGTGTACTTGAACTTCGCTGTGTGCATTCAAAATGTTAAAAGCAAACTGCATAGAATTCCCCATTAAATACATTGTACTAGTAAATATATAGAAAATATTTACAGTTGTGCTTTAAGTTTAGTTTGTTTGTGTACATTTCAGTGGCTACTGCTGTTGCTAAAAATGGTAAAAAAGAATCTAGCTCCGAAGATGAAGAAAGTTCTGAAGAAGAAGAAGAAAAACCTGTACCTAAGAAAGTTGTTCCTCAAGTTCCTTTAAAAAAAACACAGGAATCCAGTTCTGAAGAGGATACTTCAGAAGAAGAAACTGCTACTGTAGTTAAATCTCCCCCTAAAGGTTTGTTAAAAATATATTAAATACTCAATATATTTATTATATGTATATTTATTTATTTCAGCCCCTGTTCTTGCAAAGAAAACAAAGGATGAATCGAGTTCTGAAGATGAATCTTCAGAAGAAGAAACACCAGCAACATCTAAGCCTACAAACAAAAGTAAATTACATTGATTTAGAATATATGTGTAAAAAATATTAAAAAGAAAATTGATTTTATTGAATTTCTTGTAAAAAATTGTATTATAGCTGTGAAAAAGCCAATAGTAGCCAAAAATGATGAAGAAAGTGATGAAGAATCAGATGATGATGATGATGAAGAAGAAGAAGAAAAATCTCTTAAGCTTACAAATAGCCAAGTAAATATGTTATTTTCATCCTTAAATTGTTATAATTATTAAATTGGAATTTAATTTATAGATCAAACCTCAGCCATTTGTAAAAGCATCCGGTGCAGATGTAAGTAATTAATAGTAATTACTATTTTGGAAGAACTTTTGTAATAGTTAGAGATACATTAAAATAGCTTAAAATTTAAAATATTTAGAAGTTATTAGAGGGAAACAAGCAAGAATATGGTAATGGGAACAACAGTTTTAAAATTTCTATTGACTCTAATAAAAAGAAACAGCAAAATAGACGATCAGATCCTTATAGACGTGTTCGTGATGATAACATCAATGTTGATGAACGTCTTTTGAATAATTCACTAAAAGCAAAGGTAAGGTTAGCCTTAATTTTAGTGGCTAACCAAACCGGCGCATGAAAATAAATACCATCAATCTATAATATTTAAAAAAATTGAATTCTTCCAAAATAGTTGAAATATACTTTTTTTTTTTTTTTTTTGTAATATTTTTTTCATGCTCGGTTTGGATTAGTTTACTAATAAATATTTTTTTCTATTTAGGATGAAAATGGATCACCCAAAAAATGGGGTGATAATCACCAGGGCAATTTCAGAGGCGGTAGAGGCAATAGGGGTGGATTTGGTAGTGGTCGTGGGGGTTTTAATCGTGATGGTCAAAATGGAAGAGGAAGAGGAGGTGGTTTTGGCCGAGGTGGTGGACGTGGAGGAGGTTTTAAGCGTAAATTTGATGACGATGGAAATGGTGGTGAAGGTGGTGATTTCCGAAAGAGTTTTGGCAATGGAGATGAAAATGGAGAACGCCGTAGTTTTGGTGATAAAAGAGGTTTTGGTGGTAATAGGTTTAGTGGTGGTCGGGGGCGTGGTGGATTTGGTGGTCGTGGTGGTGGCAATGATAGAGGTAGAGGAGGATTTGGTAGTGGAGGAAGAGGAGGGTTTGGTGGAGGGCGTGGAGGTGGCGACCGAGGTAGAGGTGGTTTTGGTAAAGATAGATACTTTAATAAAAGTATTGATACGAATAGCTCTGTGCCTCAAAATAAAAAAATAAAATTTGATGATTGAGTAAGTGTTTATTTTACTGAAGTATAATTAAGCCGTGTCTACACTAAACTATGAATGTGAACGAACAAATGTTTGATCTGAGCATCCAGCAAAATACTTTTGTTATGGAGAACAAACTCCTGTTTTTAATTTGGACATGATCCGTCATTTATAGATTGTTCGGGGACATGTCATGATGTAGCTTTTTTTTTTAACATCTGCTGTACGTATAGTACTATTTGAATTTAATTTCGGTATACAGATGCAAGCAAATGCTACCTAGAAGCATTTGTTATTAGTTTGAACATAAAATCAAATTCAATCTGCAAAAGGCAAATATTTGTTCGCGTTTGTTCCGCAGTATGGTCACGGCTTTATATTTCATTCACATTCACATAGAATTACTGTTGTAATTATTAAAACAAAACATTTTTATTTGATATGTTTCAAATTTTGATTTTTCAGAAAGGCCAATATGAAAATTGGGGTAAGAAAGCTGCTCTAGATTTACAGTACACTAAAGGAAAATCATTTAGACATGAAAAAACAAAAAAAAAACGTGGTTCCTATCGAGGTGGACAAATTGATGTGGGTGTTAATTCCATTAAATTTGACGATTAATTGTAAATTCAAAAACCACGTTTTTTTAATAAAAAAATTTAAAATTGTTTTCATTCAATACAAATTACTGAGTTTGTAAATTCTTACTTGTATTAAATTTGATTCTTGTAAGTTATAGAGTAAGACCTGTATATAATTAGTGTTTAAGTGATTGTAATTAAATTTATAAAATCATTTTTTAATTATTATTAATTACCTCATTTAAAAATTTAAATTATGTTAATCTTATGTTTTTAATAAACTAAATAAATGCTACCATAATACAAGACGTATGTTAATTTTATTTGTGTGACATATCGTGGTAAATTCAGTGACTATAACAAAAATTCGGATCGGAAAAACTATTTGAGTGAGACGGTCTTTCAAACTCCCTACCCAGGAATATTTAGTGATTTTTTATTATATAAATGTGTGTAAGTTTTCTTTAGAACATGTAGCTCCTAAGTTAATAATTACTGAACAAAATGTGTTTTTTTCTTCACTAAATGGTAACAAAATACAAAATTAGTACGTCATTTTTAAATTTGTTTCCCTAACAAATTGCTTTTCACAATTTTGACGTCTACCTTCAAAATATTGTTCAACATTTTTTCTACCCTCAAAAGTATACAAGTACTTGTAATTTTTCATATTGTTTATAGGATTTTTCAGATTTAAAAATGAACCTTATGGGTTAATTCATCAATTTGATGGTTCAATAAAGTATACTTTTTGAGTAGTAGTAGGTAGTATATTTCTAATAAATTACCATGATCTTAATGTAGACGAAATTAAATTTCTACGAGCTCAATAACTAAGACATCTTTTATGCTTACTTATCAACTTCATTACATATATTACACGTTCAAAGACTCGTTTCTTCGCCAGTGGGTATTGCGCTCTAGGCAAAATTTAAATTTACTCACGCCCTTTGGTTTCAACACAGAACTAATGGAGTATTGATTTCATAAATATTTTTTTTCAATCTGAATACATTATCATTGAAAATAATATATTAATTTCTTAAATTTTACGTCCAGGGGGCTCTTCCTTGCTACTGCTCTATCTCTTTATCCATTTATTTTTTAAATTCATAAAATAAAATACCGAGATTATTTTGATATTTATGGCGCACCGGCAAAATATCCCTATGTTAAGGTCGAAAAATGTTTTATGTTCATTGAGTAGATTGAACATAATACAATACAATATAAAATAATAAAACATTGTATAAAAGACACTTGGCGTAGTGTCAAGTGTGTACTTGATTCTATGCGTAAGACGAACGACTAAATACTTTTATACCTACCACTTGTAAGACATTAATTTATATCCTTAGCGGCCGCGGCGAGTGCCAGTGGTTCTCAAAATTACATAATCTGTAATCAATATAGATTACAGGTTATGAATAAAATTTATAGTGTTCTTTTTTTTTATTCTTTATTTCTCTCTCTCTCTCTCTCTCACTCCGTGTTTATTTTCAAAACGTTTTGATAAAATTCTTATTGGAAGACATAATAATAATAATAAAAAATATAGTGTTGTGTGTAGTGTGTATCATAGAATACGGAAATACATCTACGCACACGCAACAAAAACTGAATAAGGTTTTTTTTCCGCTCAATTTTTCTATTTTTTTTTTTCATTGTTTCGCTACGATTGTGTTCGCGAATCTGTCAGCGAAAACGACGACTACAATCGTCTCGCCCCGGCGGATTGTGACGGACAATATGAACTGCCGTCCGCCAAACGCTTTATGACGTTCTCGGGGTGCCCCGTTCAGTTTCGGATGACCCACCGGGTGGCATGGCCAGAGTCACTAGGAAATGGGAAGTGTTCCCCGGCCGAAACCGATTCTGCTGTGACGGTCGGCTTATGATGGCACCGCACGCGGCAGTGTTTTACATCAACGTATTCCTAATCATCGGCACGAGCTTTATGTTCTTCGTGTTTGAGTGAGTCGACTACACTTGTTTGTCTTTATCGTGCCATACCTATTCTACATTATTTGTTCTCTTGGTTTTTTTTTTGTTTTTCGCTTTTAGTTGCCCTTACCTTGCCCATCAGGTGTCTCCTGTCATTCCAATCATATCTGGAGTGTTATTTCTCTTCGTCATCGGCTCATTGTTCAAAACGAGTTTCACTGATCCCGGTATAATTCCCAGAGCTACTGCTGACGAAGCCGCCTTTATCGAGAAACAAGTCTGTAAGTGATTACGGAATCGATTTATTTATTTTTTATTATTATTATTATTAATTTATGTACCATACAAATTTAGCTATATATATATTTTTTTTTTTTCTTTACTTTTATTGTATGTTGTTATTTTTATAAATTCTAGTACGTTTGCGATGTACATTTTTCTCTTTTTAATTCAAAATTCGGTTATTGATTTCGTATATTGTATTTTAGATATTAGTGTACCGAACAATGGAGGAACACCAACTATACGACCACCGCCACGGACCAAAGAGGTAATAATCAAAGGTCATTCTATCAAATTGAAGTACTGTGTAACGTGCAAGATTTTTAGACCTCCTAGAGCTTCTCATTGTAGCTTGTGCAATAATTGTGTTGGTGAGTTTAAATTTAAGAAAATTTTATTCACTTGCTTATTTATATTGTACCATGTTTTTAACACCTAGAAAACTTTGATCATCACTGTCCATGGGTAGGAAATTGTGTTGGTCGTCGGAACTACAGGTTTTTCTATATGTTTATTATTTGTTTGTCATTACTTATTATAATTGTTTTCATCGGAGCAGTACTGCATTTATATTACTGTAAGTTATATTGATTTTAAATTTGTTTGAATCTGTTTACACTAATTACGTTTTTTTTTTTGTAATTCAGTGACTGAACATGTAATAATGATAGATGCTATTACTGCATCGCCAACTAGTGTGATAGTAGTTATTATTACGTTCTTCAGTTGTTGGAGCGTGATTGGGCTAGCTGGATTTCATACGTTCCTTGCTGCATCTAATCAAACAACCAACGAAGATGTAAGTATATATTTTATATTTAGATAATTACGTTTTTGATTGATTATCACAATGTCTCTAATACAACTTTTAATATATTCTAATTAGATTAAAGGGTCATTTGCAAATCGGACAGGACGGCCAAATTCCAATCCATATAGCCGAGGTAACATCTGTGCCAATTATTGTTACGTATTGTGTTCTCCTCGTCCTCCAAGTCTTTTAGGTATTGATAAATCAACTAACATTCTGTTGAGTGATTTTAATTTATTGTATTATAATTTTTATGTTATAGATAGACGTGGTGTTGTCTTATCGATAACAGAAACTAAATCTATGAACAAAAGTCAGAGTAGAGATACAGTGATATCTAACAAAGGGTTTGAAGCTCCTGACGTGTCTGTAAATCAAGTAATGTGTAAAAATAATTTTTTTATCTCAGTTTTTTATAGCACAATTTAAAACTTTTAGAATGGTAAACCACACACTGATGAAATCCAATTACATCAATATGGTTCGTCGAGTATGTTGCAACCAGATAGTCTTGATCACAATCAACGTACATTCACAACATCAATGCCAAGTATCCATAATATGCAAAACAATCATGTGCATCAAAGTCATATTATAAATGGTTTGTACCAAAAACCGCCCAATTCTCATTCATCAATTCTAATATCGTCACATAACCATTGTTCAACTGATTATTTCTTAGTGCCCACCAACCCAAATTATTTTTATGCGAGTCTACCTTTACGTAGAGACCGAGCATCTATGTATTATTCAGCTGTTTCTCGTGTACCTAGTTATCGATGTAGGAACAACCAAAAACTTTATTATAGTCACTGTCACGAACATGGTGGTACTCCAACAACTAGAATACGTTTTGCAACTAATATTACAAACGATACTACTTAAGATAACGCTAATTTATTTTGCTTTTTTTTAAGTTAGGGGGTAATAGGGAAAAGATAACAAAAGGAATTCAGTTTAACATAAATTGTTAATATGCATGTGTTTTGTTTCTTTTTAAATGCTATTCACTACCATGTAAGTTGATTAGGATTATATTTGTTGGTAAGTGAATTAGCGTATAAGGTTAAATTATAATTTTAAACTCGATTAATTATTTGTTTTTTGATAATTTTGTTATCTTCTCATTCAGGTGTGAAATTCAACAAAAGTGTAACTTCGTTGACTAACACTTTCAATGATAATGGCATTTATGAGACTATCGAACAGAGTCGAATCGATCCAGATTTAGATTTGGATGATGGATCAAAAACCACATCTGGTGCTCCGATGTTGAGTGCCAGTCGGCTTCAACTACTTCAGGACACGACAATGATCGAGTCTGCATTAGATCTGGATTCATTAGAGGATACATCATCAGTTGGTGCTGGCAGCCAAGTGAAATTGGTTAAAAGCAAAAATACGTTATGACTAAAGTTAGATAAATAAAAACAAATTATTATGTACCTGGTAATTTTTTTAGTCATTCATACATGTGCAATTCCTTCAAACGTTTTAGGCACTTATTTAAAATTTGTTTTAACGTGACTTAATTAATTAGTGGAAAAATTGTTATTTACCACTGGATCGTGATCTGGTTACAACTATGTTTTTAGGATATAAATAATTTAAATGTCATTAAATAAGTGCCTTCTTGCTTTACTAAATTATTCTAATTAGGTCATTATTTTACTAAGGCCTGACATTGTACTTGTATATTTTTTAAAAGTAATTCAATTTTATTACAAAACACCACGTCACGTTTTGCACTTTTCTAATATGGCCCTCAAAAGTTATTATTAATATATATTTCTTTTGTAATATAAGAAAGTTTAATTTATATTATACTATTGTTATGTGGCATTATATTATATATGTTCACATTTGTTGTGTCTTCAGTTTGACTTATATATGCCATTGTTTGAAGAGTACATGTTTTTTTTATATTATTATTAGTCAGGGTTTATTAATAGGCAATATTTTGTTAATTTTTTTTTTTTAAATTAAACTAATGATATTATTGGGTGTTACCAACTTCCATAAGACTTTTAAACATTCGAATAGGAAATTTAACTATTTATAATATTATTGATTAGAATGTATTAATTATTGTTTATTAAAAATGCGGTTGTGCTTTTACTTGAATTAACGCTTTAGTGCCTATTTCTTGGAAATAATTTTTCTTCTTTTTATAATTAATGTTATTGATAAATGTTTAATTTAGATAAAATGTATCATATATATTTTTATATTTAAAATGTTTAAATTGTTATTTTAAAATTGTAATTAATTTGTTTTTGAAGGTAAGAATGATTTATAAATAAATATTATATTTAAAATAAAGAAGGATTTGAATAGACGAGTTCGAAGGAATTTTGAAATTTAATTGTAAAGTCAAAATAGTTTAGAAAAAAAAATATATATATATATAAATAATAATTAATTACAAGTTGGCCGATTTTTCTTTATAAAGTATATAAATTTTACAATTTTAAAATAGGTTTTGTATTGTCAATATCAATTAAAACTGTAATAATAAACAATTATTTTTTATTTTTGTTTACTCTTGTTTTTAATATATAGGGATGAATATAAATGAAACATAAAAGATTTTTTTTTAAAGTGAATAAATGCAGAAGAAATTATAAATATATACAGAGTTAAAATGTAGTATTGTGTTTTAGGGTATAATATTACATTCAAATAATTTTATTAATACAAATATTTCAATCAATATCAATGATATGTCCAAGTAAAATCCAGTTTTAATACTTGAAATACAAACATTTTCATAAATTGAAAAACTATATTTGTATAGATTTAATTAATCAAACGTGTAATTGTTATTCTAATGAAATTTATATACAAGAATAGTTTATTCTATATCTTTTGATAATATTGTATTATTGTTACAGTCACGGACAACACACGCAGTTGGATCACAATGGTGGTGTTGATATATGTAATCAGCAAATATTGTGATCATTTCTACGTTAGGTGATGGTAATGGTTTCTATAATCGTTTCTAATGTAGGACCATTGTATATTAGCAAAACACCTAATGTAGTGTTTTACCATCAAGACTTATTTTTATATTGGCCGCAACTATAACTTTTAAGTTATTTTCAAATGTGACATAACTTAAAAAGTTCACACAATTTTTATTATTACAAGATCAAACTATTTAATTTTTTTTTTCTAATCCAGTTTTAAACACGTTTTTATTTTCAAAATCATTTATCCTACTTATATACTTCATTTCAGAGGATATAAATACAACAAAATGCAATTATTCAGAATAAATAAATTAAAAAATATACAGAATAAAAACATTTATAATCCGATGACAAGTTTCTGGAATGCACGATAGCATAGGTTCACATTTATGACGTATTCATTTTATTACAACTCTGTGTGCGTATCTCCCTCTCCCTCTTTCTCATCTGTAAAAATTAAAGAAAATAGTGAACAATCTTATAATAATTAGATAAGACAAAAGTGAATTGTAATATTTTTAAATTAATTTAAAAATTGTTACATAAGACAGATATGAATTACTCAGTGAAAAACACTGTTGTTAAAAATATTTTCACTAAAAAAATGAATATCAAGAAAAAATAATATGACTAAAAGAGAAAAGTTAAGAATTGAAATTAATAAAAATTATGTATATGTAAATATGTATATATTTATGTGAATTACACAATTATTAAGCCAAAGAGTAATATGTAAAATAAAGAAATACACAACAGTTGTATTAAATTTATTTATATACATTTATATATATACACATATACATATTTATTATTTTTGAGTATTAATTTAGTTTTTATTATATATTTTTTTGACATTCTTTTTATTTAATTTTTGTAGAAAAACCATTTTATTATATAAATAAAGTTTCATGATACATCAGAATCTATGAAATATTTAAAACATTTTGTCATTGCTGAACTCCTTGTTTTAATTTTAAGCAATTATTATATATTATTACTTTGTTATTGAGTAACAGTAAAAAATTTTTATTTCCAAAATTGTGCATACACACTCCCACGCACGCAGGTATGTTCACACACATTGAATTAAGCTAAAAACTTGTGTTGGGGTAGGGTAGGTCAAAATGTTGCTAAAATATTCTCTTATTGTTATCCATTTAAGTCTCCGATTAGCAACAATTATGACACTTGCATACCATGTTAATTCACGAACATTTAATTATAGAAAAAGCAAACCAAATGTATGAAAAATCAATGTATCGAAACCATTAATTAAACTATGTATTTTATTAGGAATGAAAGAAAGATTCATTTGATTTTATTTAAAAAAATAACTTGATTATAATGAAAATTAAACAATCGTGTTTAATATTTTATGTAATTTTTAATATTTTTTTTATTAAAATAACCAAGACTATAAAATATCGTCCAGTTTTGTGATAGTAGCAAAACATACATGCTTAATTATACTCTTTGAAACAATAGGTTTCAATAATTAAAATAAGCGAAACACAATTTGTATGAAACAAATAACCAGTGCTGATGAAATCCACGAAGATTCGTCTTTTAAATTAGAAGATAATTTGAGTATTTTTTCTGTAAAAATATACATTTTAGAGTTAAGCAAGCATTGTGCAATAAGCATCTATGGTAAAATGAAAAAAATAAACCGTGCTCCATCACCATTGACAAATTTGTCTTAAGGTTCTCACCGGGTTTTGTAGATTCAACTACTGGTGGTTCAAAAGTTGGTTTGGATTCTTTGGTTTTTAATTTACTTTCAAAAGCATCACTATCTTCTACAGTACTACTTGGCTCATTTACAATAGGCTTTTCTATTTCACCATCTTGTGAATCTGTATTAATAGCAGAATCATTATCTTGATCACCTGGCGTTTTAACCTTTTCTTTGTCAGTTGGTGCTTCACGAACAACAATTTATTTATTTTGGTTATTTTAATTAATTAAATAAAATGCAAAAATATTCACACTCAAAATCAACATAATAACTACGAAACAATTAATTGAACAAACACTTACTTTCAACTTTGGGTTCTTCTTTTTTCTTTGGTTTCCAAGATGTAAACTTGTTCATTAAATATCTCATCTAAAAAGTAGAATTATAGTAATTATTATAATAAATAAAATTTAATTTAATAATTAATAGATATTATTTTTAAATTTATATATATACAACATATAAATAAAGCCAGAGTATTAAAATAAATATAAAAGTTTTTGTAATAAGTGTTTATTTACTACAAATTTCGATAAAAAGTTATCATTAGGTATTCAGGAAAAAGAAAAATAAATATATTATTTTTATAAATACCTCGCGTTCTATGGATGAATGTTTCATTGTAATTGCTTGTACTGTCAACACAGGGTTAACAGACTTTGAAAGCTTTTCTTGTTCTTCTATTTGTTGATTTCTCCAACTCTACAAACACGATACAAAATATTTACATGTTAGTCTTTTAGACTTAAGAATTAAACTCTTTTAAAGTATGTAAATTTTAATGTCTTACTGTTACTTCTGAAATTAATTTGTCAAGAGTATCTATTTCCACTTGTGTAAATGGTGTGTCTTCTAATGTAGTATTCTTTATTTTTTCCAAAAATGAATTACTGCTGTTTATCGCATTATTTAATGCTTCTAACCTCATCGGCCTTTCTAAATGCTCATAAGATCTTTCCCAAACCGGCATTACAATTCTTTTTAAATCATCAAATTTCGAGTCTAATATATCAGCTTCAGCACCAAAACCATCATCTTCCAACCAATTAGATATCTGAACAATAAATTATATATTTGCATAAGTTACAAACCAAAGTAATTAGATATCTTCTTGATTAAACAAAATTAAATTTCTCAATTTTAAAAGAAAAATGATAGAAAATGAATATTATTCTTATTATTAAGAAATGTTTTTACAAAATATGTATCTGAAAATACAGACAGAGAAAAATTATATGAAAATAAATGATTGAGCAAGAGAGAGTTTTGAAAAGTTATTGCATAAAATAATAAACATATTACCTCAGCACATTTATCCAAAATTGATTTACTTTCTTCATCAGTAGCAACACTAGCATAATCTGATTGACCTAATTTTTCACGGATGTCAATAATAGCAGTTTCCAAATTATTTAATGAAGTTTCTTTACGTGCTTTTGCTAAATCTATTTCTTTGAGTCCGATTATCCTAAACAATAATAATAGTAAATTAAAAAATAAAACAAATTATTTATCAGTGAATTACTTATTAACTGATTGTTTCAAATCATCTTCATGAGGAGGGTGTACAAATAAATATTCATGGTTGATATTTATAGTTTCTTTAACAACTACAACTTTCAAATTCTTCTTCGAATCTGTTATTGAGATTGTATCATTTAATTTCACTTGTTCTGTACTGTTTGTTTTATCAAATGTTTCAGTACTATTAAATGAACTATTATCAGACTGAGGAACAGGACTTTCTTCTGGAGTTTCATGAACAGGTTTTTCTTCTTTTAATACTTCTTCAGGACCTAAAATATAAACAGTATTACATTTTTTTAATATTATTCACTGATTTAATTTAATTATCAATATCGTTATTACCTTTAAATAAATTACTAATGGTATTTCCAATTTTCGACAAAGTCGATTCTTCTTCTTCACCACTTACAGTTTTTTCAACTACCAACTCTACGTTTTGTAAAATTAATAGACCATTATCATCCATTGCGAAGTGTGCTTTTATTCCTTTGGTATCTACACCTTCCTGTTTTCGGTGTTTAGAATAAGCATCTTGTACACCGTTTAACTTAAAAACGCTCAATGACAATGACCCTAAACACTTAACTTCATTTTCATCCAAATGACTTAGTTCGGCATAACCCACAGTAAAATCAAAATCTTGTTGATGCTTATTAAATGTTATAATTTTGCGTTGTGGATATGGATTCATGTGACCAAACAAAATACGCTTTACTTGTTTTACAGGTTTATCCTCATCTATTAACTCTTTATCGAATGTAACCTTAAAATGTTTAATTTAAAAATACATAAATACATCAGCATAGTTCAAAATGTTTGAAAAAATTATATAAATTAACCTGTATAGGAAATAATGTAGCTTCCTTGGTAATAAATGGTTTGACTTTAAATCCATTACTAAGATCTGCTGCTTTATATGCGGCCCCTAAAGAAGCAGCTTCATCGGTATTCAAAGACCGACCTAACGGTTGATTGCTTTTTAAATCTTTAACTAAACGGTCCTGAACTCGAGGAACTCTTGTACCAGCACCAGCTAACATTACCTAAAATATTATATAATAAATATACATAACAATTAAATTTTGTTGGGAATAAAATAAAAACATACTTGATCAATAACATCAATAGTAAGTCCAGAAGCATCTAATGCTCTTTTGGCTGGAAGTGCAACTTTATCAAATAAGTCTTTACACAATTCTTCTAGTTTTTCTCTAGTAACTTGTATACGCATATCTTTTTCATCGATCAACCCTTCAACCTAAAATATGTATTTATTTTTATTATAACATTCAAATAATATTAATTCCCTTAATTACCTGAGCAAAATGATCACTATTAGCACTCAATATGTTCTTTAATCGTCCGGCTTCTTTAAACAATTTTGACATTGATCGAGCATTTTTAGTCACATCATTGGGTGTTAATTTTAGAGCATTAAATTTTTCTGCTAAGTAATCTCTTAATCGTAATTGCATTTCCAAGCCACCCAAATTACGTTCATACCTGATAAAGTATTGAAAAATATTTGTATATAAGAATATAAATTTAAATTATTATAAATACAAATTTAAATTATATATTTATAACTACAAACCCAACTCCTAATACAGTAAGTTGTGGTTGAAGTTCAGGAGCTATTCTGTCTTTGGATTTTACTAGTTGATAAGAGACAACTGATACTTGTGTGGCATATGCACCCATATCATAGAACATCATGTACATAGGAGATGTTTCATTAAAACTTTTTGTACGGAATATACCATAATTTAAGGCAGCTAAACAAAAAAAAAAAAAAATATATATATATATTGTTGTTTTACTTTGTAATTTTTGTTTCAAAAATAAAATGTTTTATTTGTATTTGAAAGTAAGGATAGTATAAGAAAGATATCTTAGGATATTTTTATTTAATATTGGCTTTCACCCAATATGACTGAATATTAAGTGTTCTTAATAAAAAAAATGTTTATGTTTATATAAACATATAAATTACTGAAAAAGTTTTAGAGAACTAAACTCATATTTAAATTTTTCATAATAGAATAAAGTATCTATTTAATTTCAAAACTAAAATATATTTTTCACAAAATGAGAAATTGTTTGAATATATTTTTGAGCCTTAATTTAAGATTATTCAATCCTCTATTTTATTCAAATAATTTAATTTTTTTATTTCTACTTGATCACCTCAAATGTTAATTAAATATTATTACAGACACCATATTATATTATTCTAAATTTGATTTTAATCTCTCAATTTTGTTTATTTAAATGGTTGTATATTTTTGTTGTAATTAACAAAACAAATATAGTATACCTATTATGTTTATAATAAATTTAATTTACCTGCAGTATAACTATTGATTAATTGTAACACTTTAATTCCAGCAATTTCTGCAGCACATAGCATTGCAGATCGTTCAGCTTGACCAAAATAACCGGGGACTGTAATGACTGCTTCGTTTATTACTTGTCCAGCGCTATCTTGTGCGAATTCTCTAGCTTTCTCTAACATCATGGCTATTAATTCTTCAGGTGAAAATTGCTCATCCCTATAATATTGTAAATATATTAGTTGTTGATATAACACAATATATATCATATATTTGTGCAAAAATGAGACGTACGTTTCGATGTGCTTAAAAATCACTGTATTCCTTTTTGGATCGGAAACAATGTTGTAATAAGGAAATCGTTTTTTGTAGAGATCCACAACTGGATTATCAATTTTCTTGCCAAGTAAATCTAAGAAGTAGATGTAACAGTTCGATGGGAATCGAACACCAACAGTTAATGCATCTTCCCCAAAAATACGTTCGCCATTGCGAAATGCTACAGCGGTCGGCGTTTTTCTCTTTGATTCTTTATTAAGAGCTATTTCCATCGGAACACCAGGCTATATACATATATGCATATGAATTGTAACGCATTTGTCAAATTAGACATATTACAATAAATATTGCTTACCGAAACTATTGATACTTTCATCCATTCCGAACCAATATCTATACTCATAACAGCTAAACTTTGTACATTGGTAATTTGCAAACAAAAAACCAAGAGCGCCAACAGTGTTGTGACGCATTTCCAAAATGGGATGTCCATTTTGAAAATGTATAGAACTTAATTACCTAACTAAAATCGATTTTGGTCAAAAACAATTTATTTAAACACAAAATGGTCATTTACGATAGAGTATAACAATTTTTCTTTTTTGTCCTTTTACACTTACCTATCTAAAACGACACAATATAATATACTAACTTCCCCTAAAGTATATTTCAATTTCGAGTTCCGACTCACGAAACTACGAGAGTAGGACAAATCCACCGGGTCCAGTGGAAACTACACCATGTCTGATACTATTATCAAATACACAGTTTTCGCTAATAATTCGAAATCGGATGTATTATAACTTAGAGACGGAAAATATACTTAAAATTATGTCAAAGACGTATTTATTACGGAATACCGGTCGGTCTTTTAGACAACAACGCGTTTAATGCCCAATTCGTTTTACATTAACTAAAATAACGAACAAAATACGGACACGACGAAATAGTTATGACGAGAGATATGGATCACAAAAAAAAAGATTAAGCAAAACGCCGATTTGGCTGCTTCTGATTGGCCGAAGGGTCTTGACACGTATCATCCAATTTTCCTAAAATTCTTTTTCCCAAATTTTTAATATCCTTTTCGTTTCTATTTATCGGATTTCGTATCAAATTTGTTCGTTTTACAATATTTATTAAATTAGTTGTAATCCCGTATTTGTTAGGCTAAAGCAGAGAGAAAAAAAAGGCAACAGAGTAAAGTAGATCTGTTTCCATTTCACCCCCCCCTCCCATCAAGTAGGAATAATTTAAAAAATCAATTTTTAATTTTCGAAAAATTAATTGTTACTATTACTATATTTTTTATTTTACAAATGCTATTTATAAAATTTTTATGTCATATTTTAACATTTTTTTTGTCATTTGTATTTAAATCAATTTAATATTTTAAATATATTCTGATAGAATTTATTTTCCAAATTAATCCATAACACTACAGATACATTTTTATTAAATGTATTAAGATTTATTTACACATTTATACAGTGTACCGCGAGTTATACGAGTATGTTGTATTATTTACTAAATCGTATGATTGATAACTATTTTAATGTTGATTACAATATTAATATAGCAACATTTATACTTTAATTTTACCACTCATTCAAACTATTTAAAAAACATTCGCCAGTAATATTTTATGGTTTTTATATTAGCGTTTAAAGGATATTGTGATGATTTCTGATCTTTAATAACAAAAACAAAACAAAATCCTACACATAGTTAGCAATATCTGGTTGATTGGTTTTGAAAACTTTTTTTTTTTTAATTTGCTATTGTTTACAAAAAATAATTTTCAAATATTTTATTTTATAAAATAGGTAGTTAATTTAGAATTTTTTCTTGGAAAATAATATAGGATATAATTTGTCACAGCACAAGTGGAAAATTATATGACAATTATATTTGCATGGACTAGTTGAATTAGTTATCAACAAATCTGTGGTGTTTATAAGAAATGACAATTTATAAAGATTAATTTTAAAGTTACTTTGCATAGTTATTAAAACTATTTACGAACTTAAAAGCTGTCGAAATAATTTTATGACCAATGAACACGGAGTTAGGTTGTACGAATAACTTGGCTTATTGTAAAATAAATTACTTCATAAATGTACTATTTTGATAATATCAAGTAGAGATACAAATTAATACACAATACATTTTGTTAGAAAATTATAAACTATTATTTTATTCGATTGTTACCCAGAGTCACATGGATCTTATACCTATAATTACAACCACAAGACCACAAAGATCCTACACATGTGGTTACAATTATACAGATAATAATTTTACCTATTAATTATTTATATGTATATTTCGTCTTGAAAGATTATTGCGGTGATTTGAAAATGTATTTAAAATATATACGCAGTTTAGAGTAGTTTCTAGAATATATACACTGATTATATATGACATCAATTATTTTATATGGTAAGGAATGATTAAAATCAACAAAATTGATTTTAAAAACAAAAATCACACCAGAAGGTAAAATAATTGCACAGATCTTCAATTATCGAGAAATGTAATTTTTAAGTAGTATCGCACTAGCAATTTATAACAACTAAAGCTATCAATCTTATATATATATATTATAAAAGTATATTTAATCATTATATTGTAAAATATTGTTTTAAAGAAAAAATGGGAATAATTAATAATACATTTATAAACACAAATTATAAAATGTATAGATAATTAATTTTGTTTTTATATTTCAGACTAACAATTGAATAGACGAATTACCTAATTAGTAAATACAATAGGCGAGGTTAAAAAAAAAAATATTTACAAAATGGTCTTAAATGTTTGTGACACATTTTAATTTAATTGAACATTTAAGTTTAAAATTAGTGTATAATGTATAAAGTGCTTTAAACAAAGCATTTTTTCTTTACCATTGCTCTTCCATACGACCAAATTTGTATATTAGAGAAGCAGCAAATATAAAAATATTTTGAAAAAATAGTTCAAGTCCAACTGTCATATTTGGTTTAGTTGTACCTAAAAATGTTATTTAACTTTTTAAAATCTATACACATTGATATATTTCAAATTATTATTTTTTTTTTTACCCTTAGATGCCACAAAATCAGCAAAAAATATCCAACATGCAGCAATTAAAGCAGCAAAGCCCAATACAAAACCCATAAATAGCCAGCTACGTGCTCCTCTGGGTCCAAACCATCCTCCCGAATAGGCTTCTCCTCGAATTTGAGAATTAGACACTACATTAATCCTACAAACACATAAAATAAAATATTTATTAATTTATCGATAATTATTTATGCATTTTTAGTGCAATATAGTGGCATAAGTTTAATAATAATAATAAAAGTTTATTAATTTGTGTTGAAATTTTTATGATAAATTAAAAATAGGTAGGTATGTTAAATCATTTTATCTTAAAATGTATGTACTTATCATATTTGAAAAAAAAATTCGGATGAATTGATTTTAAAACAATTTTCATTCAATGCATACACACCATAGAAAAAAAATTATACCATAGTTATGTTTACTTTTTTTGTTTTTAAAAGAATAACATTCCTACCGACTACTGAAGCCAGACCAATTCTTATTCAAGTAAAACAGTCAAATTCTATATTACAGTATAAAACAAAATCTTTATGAACAAAAATAATAAACATAGATTTTTTTTACTATTACTTAATGTAATTAAATTTTGGATCATTAAAAAAATATCGTTTTATTTAACAAGTTGTATAATTACATGAACAATGAAAATGTTCCGACCAATCCGCAGATGTGGTAAGTACCAAGTACTTGACTGGGGTTCACAGCCATGCCATCAATTATGAGCCACCATCCAACTGCAAACTATCAAAATAAATAACAATAAAATTATTCCTTCGAAATGTTTTCAAGCAATAACGAATTATAGTTTATTGTTTTAACAAACCAGTATGCCCGAAATCATCCCAGAGACCACATTTCTTTTCTCACTTCCTCCTTCAAACCACAAACAGTTTCCCCAGTTAATATTATCGATACAATCCATAGGCATTTTTAAAACTGATTAAAATGACTATTTTCAATAATAAAACAATAATAATAATAATAATTGTCGAAGTCTCGAAGACAAATTCACAAAACGTTAATTTACGTTGCTATATAGTACAGCTGATAATGTATTTTACTTTTTGTCATCAAGAATTTTTACTATGATAACGATGATAAACAACAAACATATGATTAGGTTACATTCGTTCTGGTTTAATAATAATTATTATCAGGAATAAATGATTGCACTTTAATAATTGCTGTTGTACTTAGTACATGGTTCAATTGTATTTTTTGAAGGACTTGGACAAGTATAAATTGTTGTATGCGAGATATAACTGACTTATGATTTATTTAATCGTATATGGCATAGTGTTTACGTTTACATATAACGTTGGAAACATTAAGTGTTTTTTTAAATATTTTATGTACATTAATTGTAATTGTTTTATTGATTAGTGAATCACTAAACAAAAATATCGACAACATTTGGAATATTGTGTATTATTTAAATTGTTACAGAAAGTTTATATATTTTGATATATCTGTAATTCATCTTACACGATGTTACCTTCCAAAGGTTACTTTAAAGCTCTCGAATGTCCCTATTACACTGAATCCTTTTGTGACAGGCCATATTGTCATTTTAAACATAGTAGACAAGATTTTATGACAGATTCAGATAATCAAACTGCTACCGAAACGCAAAATAATTGTGTGGCTACATCTGATAAGCCAATGTTTACTGAAGAACCGAAATCGAAACTAAAGGTGAAGTCTAAAGTTATTGAATACATTCCACAATATATTAAATCGAAGACTTTGGAATTGGCAGGTCAGTCGTGTGCCTTTGGATCAACTGCTGAAATGGGTAAAAAGGAAACTCCTATACTTGAATATACACCTTCACGTGTTACTGATACACATTTAGATTTTAATAGTAGTAATGAATTTAATGAAAAGAATGGAACAAAACCAAACAACTACACTGAAGGCATTTCTATGACTTATAATATTGTTAAACAAAATGTTGAAAATATTTCAGAATATATACCGACTGTTATTGAAAAGCCTGTTGACTTTAAAGTGAATAAACAAGAAGGTAGACATCACCGTGAACACGGATCATCATCAAAACGTAAACATGATTCATCAAAAAGTTCATCAAAATCTTCAAGAAGTTCCTCAAAGTCTTCAAGTAGATCTAAGAGGTCCAAAAAAGATAAATCTCCTGAACATAAAAAAGATAAAAGTAGGGATAAAAAAGAACACAGTGTTAAAGAAAAACATCCAAGAGATCAAAATAACAAACATTCCAAACTTAAAACTTTGAATACTTCTATCCTTCCATGTGAACCCAAATCATTGAGAGAAGTAGTTATGGAAAATGTAAAAAAGAAATTAATAGAACCTAGTTCTGTAAAAACTGATATACATTTTTCAAACGATGAAGGGAATGATCTGTCAGTTGCATCAGTCGAATCAAATTTAAATGAGTTTTTTGGTTCAGAAGATTCTGGTAATGAACAAAATGAACACAAACCGTGTATTGTTGTAGAAGCTAAGGTAAAAAAACGAATATCTCATATTTCTACAACTAGCATATTTTCACAAATTAATGTAAAAACGGCTATAAAACCTAAAAGCATGAAATCACTCCATGAAATGGTAGCAAACCGAGTACAAACCATTCAAAATAATGTTAATTCATTAAGTCTTCCCAATAAAACTACATTAAATGTAAATGATGATCATAGTTTACCTTTGTTGAAGACGAAAACTCGTATTGCTCATCAGCCCAAAGTTGAATCAGTTACTGAAGATTGTCAAATGTCAAGCAATTCTAAAGTAAATAACAATGAAGTAACTGCAACAATTAAACTAAATTTGAGAATAAAATCATTTAAGAGTAGTAATAATATGCCAAATCCTTTGCGTCAAAGTTGTTTGGAAAAACTCTATGCAGCATTTATTAATCATTATCCACTTGAAGAAGCAATTAATAAGGCACTTATTACTGAAGAAGAAGCCAATAATAAAGCAAAATCATCTGGGATTTATAGAAATCTTATTGTTCAGTCCTTGATGAAAGCCAATAAATCACCTGAACTACAAGTCAAAAGTAATCCTTATTATCCTTCACACATGTATGGTGTATGTTTGTATG
Source organism: Chaetogeoica ovagalla (assembly GCA_032441825.1). Classification (NCBI taxonomy): domain Eukaryota; kingdom Metazoa; phylum Arthropoda; class Insecta; order Hemiptera; family Aphididae; genus Chaetogeoica; species Chaetogeoica ovagalla. The sequence goes on from CM063737.1 coordinate 9,412,862, forward strand.
AATTGCTAAGGAAATATATTTTATCCAAAGATGATTTGGAAAAAAATGGTTATCCTCTAATGGGTGATAATAAATTAGCTTATATTTCCAAGAATGCTTATTACTATCGACCACTTTCTAAAAAACGCAATGGTGAGAAATTTATATGTATGAATTGTAAAAGTGAATTTGAAGTCAATAAACAAGGTATGCCCATTATTACATTAACGAAATGTATCTATCATTCTGGCAAGTTAAAATATGAAAGGTCAAAAAATGAAAAATTTTGGTTATGTTGCTACCAGAGACAACATGAATCCGGCTGTGAATCAAGTATTTATCATGTACCCGATAAGTTGGATGATGATGCCTTGGAGGATTTTGTCACTACAACTAGTAAAAAATGTAATAAAAATTCTGAAGAACCAAATTTCTATGCTTTGGATTGTGAAATGGTTTATACTACTGTTGGTATTGAAATTGTTCGCGTTACGGTCATCAATCATGAAGGGGAAGAAGTTTATGAATCCAAAGTGAAACCGTTTAATCCAATACTTGATTACAAATCTAAGTACAGTGGAATTACTGAAGAATCATTGAGACGTTGTTCAAAGAGATTGTTTGAAGTTCAATTAGATTTATTGAAGATATTTGATAAAGATTCAGTTTTGATTGGTCATAGTTTAGAAAGCGATTTAAAAGCATTAAAAATGGTCCATTATAATGTGGTGGACACAAGTATTATTTACCCACATAAATATGGTGCTCCTTACAAGTGGGGATTGAAATTATTGTCTGAACAGCACCTCCAAAGAATTATTCAAAGTGAAGATGGTCATGACAGCAAAGAGGATGCTTTAGCTTCACTAGATTTAGTTTGGAAGAAGCTTAAGGAAGATGTAAAGAAATATAAACCAGTCAACATAATAAGTATAGACAAAAGATAGTCAATGGAATAAATAAACACATTTGTATGTTACATAATAAATGTGGCCTTAAACTTTATGATCTCAATTTATCATTTATTTTTAAATAAAATTGTACGAACACCTATTATTGATTTTAATATTATTGTAAAATATAGCATCATTTATAGTAGGTATGTCTATATTGTTTAATTTTATATGAATAAATTATTAATTTTCTTACATGTATCAATATTACCATCACAGATTATATAAAATATTATTTAATTTGCGATGTTAATATTGTGTCTTATTTAAAATAAATTATTAATAATTATTAATTGCATAATACTTATTGTGGATTTAGTTTTTTATGTTATAATTTGTTTAATTTTTTTATAATTACACATTGTATGAAATAAATTAATAAGTTAAATATATTAATTACAAAAATTTGGCTGTTAGGTAACGAGTTATATAAATAAGCTAATACAAGATTTTAATTTTATAAAAAAGAAGTACACATTTGACATATTCATGTTGCAAAATATTAACAAGTCTTCGACTTTTATATATTTGCTGTTATTACATTGTTTAAAAAAATGATAAAAATGAGTACACAAATGATTGTAACTGTATAAATATATATATATATCAGTTATATCGTTTCTATCTTGAAATGACTGAAGGTTTTTAATGAAAAGGATGACAAATTGTATATTTTTGGGGAAAAGTACAAATCTACTCAGTCTAGATTTCAAAATTGGGCAAACATCACTGAAAGAGTTTTTAATAGAAAAACATTTTGTTGCCAAATAAATATTTTTTTATACTTAAATTATAGTACTATGTATACATTATAATAGGTTTATTAACAATAAACAAGAGATGTGATGTGTAGTAAACAAATTTGTTAGCTGATTGTAAATACGTAGGGTAGTGGCATAATTTTTTTTAAAGTAAAACGGAATATATAAATAACTGATCATTATTAAAAATTTGCTTCATACAAAGCTTTTTAAATTATTGCATTTTTAAAAAATATACCAAAAGTTATTTTTGATATAAACAGAACACATTATAGATTATACACATTTTATGTTACTGTTTCCTCTCATATATAAGTTTTATACAATTTTGTTAGAAACTAATTTTAATAAATTTCTTGTTGATGATGTTATTTTAATAATAAAAGATAAATTATTAATTCATAACTTAATGCAAATAATAATGTATATTATATCTCCTTACTGTAAAATAAAAACAAAAATACTTATGATTGTTTTTAAATGTAGGGTAAATTAAAATTATTGTTTTAGTAAATCCAAGGTAGTAAAATTATCAGTTTAAAAACTAGATAAAAGATTACCATCGACATACATCAAAATATTAAATACAAACTACCTTGAACGAAGCACATTTCATTATATACTTGAATTCTTTTAAAATTAAAGTTGAATGCAAAAACAAAATTTACATAAATTATATCAGTTTTATATTACACAATTTTGAGTGATATGACAATTTTTTTTTTAATTCTTAAAAGTCATAATTTTAAAATTTCCTTTTTTTTTTATATTTCTTTCCTTTGAACTTCTTTTTTCTTTTATTTCCACTTTTTTCATTGTTGAATTTTCCACCAAGTGCTGAAATATCTTCAAAATGTGTTACTTCTTTGCCTAATTTGCCAAGAGTAATTGACGATAGTTGTTTAGCTCTATGTTTGTCCTTCTTAGTAACTGGCAACCTAGAGAAAAATTTATTTAAAAAATATTTGCTTGGAATAGTTTTTAATAATTAATTAAAATATTTAAATGTGTACCTTGTAAAGTAGTCTTCTTCATACTTTTGCCTTTCATAATCATACTTTGACTGTTGATTTTTTAATCCAACTGTATTGATTTGCATTTCTACAGGTGTATCTGCATATTCCTCCCGTAATTCTTGCATAACTGAACTTTGAAGAGCTCTCTTTTTCGCTCTTTCCAATTCTTTTTGTTTCTTAACTGCTCGTGACTCATCTCCATCATATGAAACAGCAGTGACTTTAGGTGCTACATACACTCCATCCTTAGCTTTCTTTGAATTACGCCTATCCATTTGATCAGCGTCTGACTCTTCGTCTTCTTCGACGTCATCTGCACCAGTTAAGCCATCAATAGTAGCACGGAATCGATCCGGATCATTAGGATCAACAGAACCAGATAAAGCAGTCTTAACAAGTTTATCAATTTGATATTTGATTTTAAATTCAAGTGGTCGAATGCGTTCTAAAACGGTTCGTTGTTCTACAAGGTGTTCAATTGAAGGAATGTCTTTAATCGATTCAAATTTACATTTTTTTAATATAACATGAGCTAAATCCCCGAGATAGCTCATTAATGTATGACACTTTACGTCTAATAAACTGATACCTTTCGATGCATTATGTTCTTTGTTAGCAATCTTATTGATTGATTCTTTTGCTTCCATAACACTAGAGTTGATCTCGTTCAACAATTTTGTTGTTTGTGCAACACAGTCTGGTTGGCTTTCTTCTTCTTCTTCTTCCATAACTACATAAATCAATTGGAAATGTATTCAAATCAAATTATTACTTTGAACTATCATAGTACACGAACAACGGAGTATAAACCACAGACATCTCTGAGGCCTGAACACAATGCACATGTGTATTCCACTTCGATATCCTTAAAATGCTATCACTTACCGTCAGTTATCAATAACATTTTGTTTTCGTTTCTATCTTCAATATTAGATTTGGACGTCATACACATTTATTATGTCTACGGTACATCACCAGAACACTAACATAGATAAAATAAAATAGTAGTAGACAGTAGTACTATAGATATAATAAATTTATAAATTATTATATAGCTGATCCGGCAATGCTTCGCTATTGCAAGATTTGTAAGAAATTATGCTAGTATTTTGATAATAATCAAAGATTTAAAAAATTTCTTTGTAAACGATGTTGTCAACTTTTTCTGGATCGGGGGCAAAAATATACAAATTAAATTTGGATGTCACACGTGACAGGGTAACGTACAGTTGACTGTGTGAAAAACATTAAACGCTTAGGTCAATTCCAGCAACGTTAAGTGTTTGTACCTGTGCTTTATTTATAGTCATTGCAAATGCTAATTTAATGGGAAATTGAATAGGTTTAAACTGAAACGGGGAATCTGAGGATATAATTGTTATTCTTGGTATTAAAACAGTTTTTCCAGTACCACAGCCCGTTAAGATTATGCACTCGAGCAATAAACTTTTCAATTTTGTGATTTGTAGTCTTGTACAAATCACAAATCTTGTTCAAATGCAAAGTGTAGGTGGGCTCAAATTTCTCATTAGAATAATAGGGGCGCCTATTTTTAAAATCAGTTTGGGGTGGAAATCCAGAAGGCGTTAAAGAGTTAAGAAATTCAGTAGGGAAATGGATTGCATCCTCCTTTTCTAAAACTGTATCAACTGAACAGTACATTTGTGATTGTGCGTCAAACCTAGATAGAATCAAATCATTTGATTTGTCAACTTGCTCATTTGTTGGTGACCAAAATAGCCTTTTCTTGAAACCATTGCAGTGATTTAAAAGATATTTTTTGAATATTCGGGTATACGTTTTGAATCAATTTGATTATAGTGGGTACTGAATTACAGAAACTTTTAATATTTAATTTATCATTCGTTGCTTGAAATTCGCCATTGCCTATTATAAGTAAATCTTTGGCAAAATTTATATTATCTTGACCGGTACATAGCACTCTTATATTAGTTTTAAATTCTTTTTTTTTTATATACGACCATAAGTAGGATCTTTTCAAAGTTACATTGACTTCTTTAGCTCTTGTCCTTCTTGCAATCACAGGTAAAATCTGACGGAAATCTCCAGAGAACAACATTGTGCAGCCACCCATATGACTATTATTATGACGCAAGTTTCGCATCATTCTGTTTAAAGCTTCAACTGAAGATTTTTGGGACATTGAAGCTTCGTCCGAAATAACAGTATTTATGTGTACTATGTATTAACAGTATAAATTTGTATTATTAAAAGATATTATGAATATTTGGTATACATTTTGTTGGTGTACATACGATAAACTTCTCGGAACAATTTATATCTACACACTGATATCAAACATAATATAATTTGACGAACAAAAAGGTCAGGTCGCAGGTAACTGGAAACTCGCTGGCCGCCGTGTTGCACAATATGTATATATAGGTATACAATTTACACGTTTATTTTAATTAATAATAACTAATTATTTATCAACTTTATCGGACTAAATTTATGCCTAAAACCTTCTCTAGGATGTCCTCTTTAATTTAAAAAAAACTGCACGATGATTGAATAAGTAGTTTCGGAGTTTATCCCGAACAAAAAAATGCGACTTCATTTTATATAGTAGTATAGATTTTTAAAAAATATTTCTTTTCAAACAAATTGAAGATTTTATTATTATTCATTCATTGTAAATTTATAATATATTAGTATGAATTAATTAAATTGACACGAATGATTTTTCTTCATCGAACAAACATAAAAAATATATTAAATGTATATAAGAATTAAAAATTGAAAACAACAGTTTTCAAATGCAATGCAAAGTCAATAAAATTAAAAATAATTATATTTTTATAAATTTGTTTTATTTTAATATGTTTAATTGAACTTATATATATATATAATCTTATATTATATTATATAAATGGTGTAAAAAAAATAACTCTGTAAATATATATGTAATAATAAAAATACATAGAAGATTATAATGGACTCTGTTCCCATAAAAATTCATTTTTATATTTTTGACCATCTTCGCAACTTTTGGGACAAGTAAACACAGCTAAAATACCAAAATTGAATGATTCCTTGTTCAAAAATTCTGGCAATTTCAAAAAGTGCAAAATTTGTGGCATTATCTAAAAATAAACAACAATAATAAACTACACTTTGTTATAAATTGAGTTTAACATACTTGAAATTCAAAACTTCTTTGTCGACCACAAAATTGACAAGGTGGAATGTCATTAGGCTGAGGAATACGTTTAGTACTGATCCATAATGGCAACCCTAAACGGTTATACCTAAAAATAATTTAAATTTGTATTTAAAATAAATATTATTACAAGTTAATTTACACAAACACAACACTGATCTGATACATAAACGTGTCATTTTAAGTACAACATAATTTTCTTGTAGTTATAAATGGCATAGATATATACATGTATATCTGCTTGAGATATGTGAATACATATGATACGCTTTATTATATGTATATGATCAGTACTCATCAGTGGCAGATATAAATTTGTAATTTTTTTTTCAATCTTATGAAATGTTAAACAACATAGAAGAGGAACATCATAAATAATGGGTGAAAAAATCCAATATTGTACAATTTTAAGAACAAACAATACAGGAATTGAGTCGCGAGAAAGGAGACTTAAGGACATGTTTTAATCTTTGTTCATACAGAGTACATTTGAAATTGCTCTGCTCATCTTTAAGCAGTTGTGATATACTTACAATGTCTTATGCTGAATCCTACTAAAAATTCTTCCTTATCGAGTTCGTCTCAGTATACAACAAATATTCATATATCATCCAACAATGATTTTATTAGAACAAACAATCAAAATCATCTAAACTAGCTACTGTAGGTAGCAAGTACATTAACCAGTCAACTGACGTCACATATTAATGCGTCAGAGCAGTGTGTGTATGTAGTTTTATTATTTCAATTAAAAATTAATCTAATTAAAAAGAAAAAAGAGTACCTAATAATTTGGTCTGGAACTGAAGATATCGATTTTTTAAATTTTTCCAAATATTCATCATCTTTATCACCTTTAAAAGCCATTTTTAACAGAGCATTATCTACGTTGTCTACATCTACAAAAAAAAAAAAAACAGTACGTACCATATTTCAATATAATAGCTTAGTAAAATGCTAAATTTGCGTACTACATATACATTACTACCTTGAAGAGAACCTTTTGGAAAATCGATATTTAGAAGACAATCGTTACTGTTATCATTACTACTGCCACTGCTTTCATCATCCCCACTATACACTAGACCGTCTTCAGAATCAGAACACTTATCAAACTCTTCTTCAATTACGTATTCGGGCAACTTCACAATAAATCTATAATTAGAGAAATATTAACATTCACTTACAACCGAAGTATTTCATCTATAAATATTGAATAATTAATCTGGTGTACTTGTTTCTCATTTCTATATTCGAATCTATATTCTTATGATGTAAACTACAATAGAGATTTTCATATTCCTCTAAAGACTTGCACCCACATATCTAAAAAAAAAAAAAAAAAATAAAATAAAATCAAAGTATATACAATTATTGATAATAATCTTCATGGCGAGCACATACTTTACACAGTTTCGTTCCCCACATGTCTGGTGTGATGTTAGGATCACTCGGTTCGGCCGGTTCGTCTGAGTAGTAAATGTTTCTTTTCGGAAGTTGCGATCTGAAAACAGCGTAAGTCCTCTGGTCGCTGCATTCATTGCAATAGAACACGTACAGAGTACGGTGAAAACAAGTACCGTGGAAATCGGGTTCATCGATCGGTGCGTACAACTGACACAGGAAGACTAAAGGAACTTTGCATTTGGAACACGACGTTTCGTTCGCTTCCGGTATGTGTTTCAAATCTAACCAAGCTGGTTTGCCGCCCACTTTAGACGGAAAAAATCGACTGGTAAGCATGAAACGCTTCGGGATGGAATATTTGTCGACCGTGCCTAACACTATAGACGACATGATTTCGAAGATTTTCTAAAAGAAAAAAAGACCACTGGAGCAGTGAAATAATATTGACAAATTAAATACGCGAAAAGTCGACGGTATTTCAATTATCACTACGGCTATATGTATATTTGAGATAATAATATTAAAACGCGCTTATCGATGTTATAGTAGCAGTGCGGTATTTTACCGTTTACGTCTAATCACCGAAACGTTTCAGAAACGTTTTGACGTCGAAGATCTTGTTTCACAGATTTCGTTTGGCCATTTGGGATCGTTTTTTTTTTTTTTTTGGTGCGGATTAAATACAAATTCAATGTTATTCCATTGCGAACACGAGTGCACCACACATAGCGATTTCGATTCAATATTTTAGGTCTTCCGACGTGTATTGCCTTCCTACGATTTTTTTCCCGTTACTTTCTGTATTCCATTTGCATGTCTGTGATATAAAGTCTATTGTTCTGGGTCATCTTTTTTTCTTTTTCTTCCTGGCATAATTCTTTTCAGGGCTACCCCTGATAGGACTATCATTGGCCAAACCGTTGCGATTTTTTCGATTTCATATTAAGTATGATATCATTGTCCTTTAATCATTTATTTGATATAGTACTCGATCATTATTGATACTCTACGTCTGTAAAAATGTTTTTATCGATTCTTCTTTATTTTTGCAGTCGTATGTCCATCTCTGTTGAGTGCAATGCTCTAGGCCATACGTATGTCATTAGTATCTCTTCTCGAGCATTACGCTGTAATATTCGGAATATTACATTCATCTTATTTAATAATGGAATCTGTTTTTTGTTTTTTATTGTAAAATGCAATCTTCACACCATTAAAATTCTTCTTATAATTTCCGTTTTTTAGCTCGTATAATCTATCTAGGCACGAGCAATTTTAATAACAAAATAGTAAAAAAAAAAAATTTAAGAATTCAACGTTTTTAAATGACTTAATTTAATATTCAATATTTTATGTGATGTTTCGTCCAAAACACGTTTTGCGCACAAACTCTCAACACGACCCAACTTCATTTGAGTTGTGCTCATATGTAAAAAAAAAACAGATAATTAGAAATTGGGAAAGAATTGTTTGTCCTCAAAACGTTTTTAATTTTTCGATAGCGCATATATTTCGTCATAGGCACCATGAAAATAAAAAGACGGAAAATCGAATATTCGCAATGAACTAAAATAAAAATATATATTTTACGTTTTGAAATTATTTTTATGCGTTGTGTGCGATTTTAATCGTTTTGATTTCGTATAAAAGAAATCCGGTGAAATATGAAACACTGGCCAAATGGGATTGGTTAGCGACAAAACCAGTTTAACGTTTGAATTATAATGGGCGTGTGACGTACACTTACCGCTCTATAACGATTTTTAACGGCATCCAACTCGTGGCCTACGCGCTTCGCGAACTAGCCTAACCATCCGCAGGAGAGATATTATTTCAGATTTCAATAAATCAAATAAAAATATGCCATTCGGCCGATGCTCGCTGGTAAGAGAGAGAGAGAGAGAGAGAGAGAGAGATATTTTTTGTTAAAAAAAAAAAAAAATTTCGTTTTACGTATAATATATATATACATTATGATATTAATGCGCCGGTCGTGGGAGGCGGTTTGGCGGAGATCGTTTACGAGTTTATTAAGATAATACGTTTCACGTTTTTCGGGAACGCGAATTTTCAACGCGCGCTTTTGCGTCCATTTATACATAATAATCAGGGCTCGGGACTTATAGCACTTAAAATCATTAAAATAAGCGCTTAAAAAAGCACTTAAAAACATCATTATAAGCACTCAAATAAGCATTTAAAAACTTAAATTTAAGCAATAATATTTATTCAAAAAAAATAATCAAAAAAAATCAAATAAATCTTTATCTTTATATTATAAAAAAAATTAAACTTCACTTTCGAGACTTTGAGGTTTTTATGGATTCTCTGAAAAATAAAATGTAAACGATATTTACAAATAGTTGAAAAAAAATAATTGATTAAATCTTACCGTCATTATTGCATTGAATGATCAAATATTTGTTGAGGTTTTCAAATACAAATGACCGTCTGTTGTTCGATAATATTATTTTATACGCTGAAAATGACCGTTCGACATCAACTGATGTAATAGGTGCATATTTAAAGTACACAATATCATCGCTGGAGTAGTCATCTGGAAATTCACTGAAGTCATCTAAATTACTATCATTTTCACCGTCAAGTATTTTTGATATTTTTTCTAAAATCTTTAAGCCCTTATTTTTTTCAAAAACTGTTTGCAGTTTAGTTAGAACTGGTTTTCCACGATTTCCATTTAACAAAGAAAATTTCTGTTTCACATTGTCAACCACAGCAAGTGAACCAGACAATGAAACATTTTTTGTTTGCAGTTCTATAATGACTTTAGTAAGAATTATGTTTAATTTTAATTCTATCAAAAACAACATTACAGGAGAAAACCATAAAAAGTAGAAAAACTGGTAAAAAAAGCAAAAATAATCAGAAAAACTAAAAATAAGCATTCTTTTAAAAAAATCGCCGAAAAAAGCAAAAAAAAGCACTTTCAAATTTCATAATTGAACGTGTTGTAACATGACATACACTTCTATAGCATTCTGCTACATTTTAAGTCAATCCATAAAAATAAGCAAATGCTTTAAGTCCCAAGCCCTGATAATAATATATAATGTGTACGAGCACTGCCATTCGTCATTTATTTTCTATATATATATATAATATTAAATACGAACGACAATAATAAATACGAGTATTATAGTTTTCCCGACGTATATAATGTGTATACATTCGTACTGCGAACGTATACCTACGTCGCTTAATCGGTACAAATATTACAGTTTGTTTTGAACAGTAAATAGTTATTGCGGAGAGACTGGCAAAAACATTAGACGGACACGACTGTGCAATGTCGTATGACTCATCAATACTTTGAAAACACGCGTTTCATTTTTTTTTTTCAGATTCATTTATGTATACATCTTAACCGACGTATTATTATTATTATTAATATGCACGTGTGTGTAGGGATTTCGCGTGTAATTTACATACGTGACTACATTTCTCATATTAAACATCATGAGAAAAAAAAACTATTTTTTTTTTTTTTTACTTCGAAATCCGGCAAAACGCGTCCGCACGTGCACGGGCGTCGCATATTATTCGTGTAATAAAAATCATTTATATATATATATATATATATATTTAATAAATTTTTTTATTAATAAATAAGTTTTTTAATAAATTGAGTAATTACTCAATAAATTGAGTATTTAGCCGTATTTAGGTACATATAGACAGATCCGGCTCTTGTTTTCGCGGAGCCTTGGCAGTGGCGTAGTTAGAAAAAAATTTTCTCGGCAGGCCTTATATGTTGTATTGGGAAAGATTTCCAATAAGTATTTTAATATTTACACAAATTATAAATTAATTTTAATATTTAAAGGGAATTTTTGAAAAAATTGGGTTGGCCCCGGACCCGCCTGACGTACCCACCACGTTCACTACGCCACCGGGCCTTGGGCGACATAAATTCGCGGGGCCTTTTTTTTTTATCGATTTAACTACCTTTTTATGGCGTGAAGCGCGGGGTCTAGGACAAATGTCCCAATTCACACCTACACCTAGGGCCCGTTCCTGCGTATAGAATGTCTAAACGTTTGTAATAGATTTGGAAATAGATTCCAGGGGCTATACGTGGTACGGAGAAAAAATACCAACGCGATAAAAAAAAAAAAAAATTAAAAACAAACAAACGTAAATAAGAAGAAGAAGAAGAAGAAGAAGAAGAAAAAAAAACAATACCCCTCCTCTATCGATTATTATCGTTCTGGGTAAACATTGGAACGGTATACTCGCGGATGCCAAAACTCGGGCGGCGGCCCGCTTATTATTTTTAAACGTCCAACCGCCGCCGGGCCGACGAAACACGCGCGCGGTTATTATTATTATTTTTTATCACCGCCCGTCCCGCCATCGTCCCTGTCGGTATACTTTTGGAAAATGTATTCTTCTTCTTCTTATTATTATTATTATTATTTATTTTTTCATAATATCGTTTTGGCGCGCGTTGGTTGACCATCTGCGCCGGTCGGCCACCACCACCATCGCACACTGTTCTCCTTCAAGGTCATCGCGATCGCCGCGCCGGCCGTCGTTTTTACAATATTTTATTTTCGCCTCCTCCGCGTTCTCGCCCACGTCTTTTTCCCACCACCACCGTCGCAACTGGCCGGCGCGGACGACACGCCGCCGCCGTTGCGGCGGTGGTGTCACGTTTCCGACCACTTCGCTCATCAGACCACTTGGCCCGTGTACGCCGCACCGCTCCGCACAGGTCCGCGCGCACTTTTGCCGCCGCCGCCGCCGATAGGTCTTGCAATCGAGCAGCGCCGCTAAGCGCGCCCGGTTTTTCTTCTTCTATTGTTGTCGCGCTTACCATTGGTGTTTGCGTGACGGGCATTTCGTGATCTCGCGCGGATCCGGGTGTTACCGATACGCGCCACGACGACTTACCGCGACCACGATTTCGGTCTGTCATTGCTATGCGTTATAGCGGTCGTGATCGCGACGATGGAAGAAGAAGCGGTCGCGCTCGTTTACAACGAGAACCCGGGAACGGCGGATGTGCAACGTCCCAGTGCCGCGGACGAGACGGAAGAACCGCGGCAATTGCAACAGGCGCCGGTACACACGGCGGACGAAGATGACGGCGAAGATGTCCAGAACGCGTTCTACTGTAACGCAGCGTACAGGTGAGTGGTGCGCATTGTCGGTATTATATTATGGGTTAGATGAGTGCAATAGATTTATTGAATATCTATTGTATTTACGTTGTTGTTTCGTTACAGTTTATTTTCCCCTTATATATATATATATATATGTGGTTGTCGAATCTCGCGTTGTCAAAACCGCGGAAATTTTTTTCTTTTTACAAACGTCGTCTCTTAAATCGTGATATTCTCGGAATTCTTTGTCTTCTACCACAAGTAATGCAGGTCAGCTGTATTCGTATTTCTGTCTTCTATCCGCATTACCGTCTCTCTCTCTGTTTATTGACACCATACAAATCTCTTTGTATGGAGTCTCGTCTTCCGACCTCATCTAAACTCACTGTACATAGTGTACAACTATGTTGCCGTTCTGCCTCCAATTTCTTCTACGAGAATTTCTACCTCTTAACACGCCCGAATCTTCTCGCGGAATTATTTAGGAGTCTCAACAATAATTCCGATACGGAATTATTTTAAATACGCGCGAGCTGTATTGATTGTTGGGCCTGAGTACTAATGGTCCCCTATTGAAAACTAACATAGTCGGCGATTTTGATTTGATTATAGTGTAATTGACGACAATGCACAGCTGAGGGCATGCTGTAAAACGTTGTACGGAAAAATTGTCGAAAAACCGGCCATTCTCCGGTCGAAATTTCAACTGGACACGGGGATGACTGTTGTTAAATGTTTTTTAGTACTAAGAATGATATAAAATGTATATAAATATATATATATATATAGGGAGAGCAACTGTTGACACTTGTGCGTTACCATTCCCATCGCGTTTTAACTCCGTTATTTTTATTTATATTGTTATTTATTGGAGTACATATTACACTGCGAGCTATCATATCGCAACACTACTACAATATATATATATATATATAATATATATATATATATATAAAACAGAAATACGCGACAAAGTATATGCGGTAGTAATTATTTTTAAGTATAACGCGACTTGTGAAGGAATTGACCTCACATTGGCAACGTTTTTGTGTTTCGTCATTATAATATATATATATATATATATATATATATATTTAGTGTATAATGTTCGAAAAATAATGTCGCCGAGAATTTTCGTAGTGTCAAAAACACGTCGTTTATGTGTATATATATATATATGATTGAAATGTATTTCTACACGCACCGAAATTACTCGTCGTCCGCTGCAATATATTATATACACTGGCCTGCAGTAGCGGCTAGTAAAAAAAAAAAAAAAAAAAAAAATTCCGACGGATGCTGTTCTTTTAAAATAATATTCCATACTCTTTAGATTTACTCTAGGAATATAAGCGCACCCCGCTACCGAATTTTCTTTCATTATACGCACGTTCATTCACAACAGTTTAGAATATAAAAACTACTATTTCATAAATTAAAAGCAATTTTTATTAAAGAAAAGTGCAATAGTTGTCGTATTAAATTTGAAAAATCTCATATTTTTCTATACGTTACACAATACGTTCTTTGGCTTAATTGTGTACGGCGCCTATACAAATTTATTATTTAAGAACTATTATTGATTCATGGTTTTTATTTCTCCGTTTCTTTCACACATCGTCATTATTATAATTATTTTATTTATTGAATTTTTACTTGTTTTGTTATTACTACTGGGATAAACGCGTGTTAGCCGATTTCTTTAAGAACACATTACACGCGCGTAGTATACGATTTAAATAGTATTTTTTTATTTATTAGAAGTCTGTTACCCGTCCATGGAAAAGTATGACGGGCGCTTCATGCATCCTAACAATTTCCAAAGGTAATTGCTACAGACACTCCCAATATTATGTGTGACACAGTCGCCGGTGTTCCGTGTTTTTTTTTTCGTTGTTGTTCGACTCCTACGCGCCGTCGTTAACCGTGCTATGCTATCATCGTCACGCGGGCTGTTCCTTCGAACGCAGCGTGCAATGATGTTTATTCGCCGTTTCAACATTATTCAACATTAATAAATGAGGAACGTTAAACAAAAATACACATCGTTCCTGCCGTGGCGTGCTTATAATTTCAATTACAATTATTTTTGTTGAAACCGATTGACGATTAGTCTCGACATTTATGATTTGGAAGTTTAGTATAAGAAGCAGCTTGGAATTCTCAAAAACAAAAAAACGATTTGGTGGCGAGGATAACGGTATACGTGATCGGGAAGAACGAATGTGATGAATATTAAATTGGATTTTGACAGGAGTCGTAGTGAACGAAGAGCCGAGAGTCGTTTTTTCCGACGTTTTAAAAGATTGTGTGAAGGAAGGTACAAAGTGTGTAGGTGAGAGAAAGTGCGGATTGCTTTTTGCGTGATAGGTCAAGTTTATAAAACCAAGGGTGAGATGGACTTGATTTTAATTATTATTTTATTTAAGTAATTCGAAAATGCCTTTATGACGTTCGATTGGTACGCGTGTAAGTTTAAATCGAGTTTCCACGCAAATACGAATGACACATATTATGTAGAAATTGTGATATATATATATATATATTTAATATATACAATTATAATAATGTAGGAACAAAATATGTATACTGTAGAGATGAATAGAGATAAAAAATGATTTCGTGTTTATAATGATGTTAGTGAATTAACGATTATAGAGAATAAAGTAAAATGTAGGTTAGTTTTTTTGAAAGTTTAAGGTCGTACGTACGTATACTGCACATATCCCCCATTATTTATGGGCTTACACCTACATTTTATATAATTACGTTTTGTCTTTTATTTTTATAGATATTCATATTTTTGTGAAATACATGAATGCGTTTAAACTTGTACCTGTGTGCGATCAATGTCTGTAATCATTCGGAGTTTAATGTCAGTTACGGTTCAGTTTTAATTTGAAATCTCGAAATAATTTTATTATTTATCCAACAAAGAGAATCGTATCAATTATCAATATTTTATCGCACGTTATTGCGTATATTGCGAAGGAAGCCAGATGTCAGTTGTTATTGACGGTTACAAACACGGTATCAAAGTCATATGCGTATATATTTTAAAAATTTACGTTTTATTTATTTACTTTTTTGAATACACTTTATTTACTTTTTGTTGTTTAAGGAAATATTAAACAATTAATTTTTAAACGATACTTTACGCGTAATTCGATGATGATTTATTACAATTTAATTTAGTCGGGACCAAATACGTACTAAATTTCAGCGAAACCAGCAAAATATTTTCTTCTCTTCGTTTTAAAAAAATTAAAATATCGTATTATATATTAATGGTAATACCGCGTAATTATGGTCACCGATATTTCGAGTATCGCATTGCGCATTAAGCAGAGTCAGATTTGCAATCTCGTATAATATATATATATATACACGTTTTGCTAAAACACGAACTAAAATTATACTTTTATATTTGTTTGAAAGTTCCGAACGGATCAGAATTTGTCGAGCGGTATTTTGAAACAATCGCCGAGTGTACGTGATAAGTGATAACATATTAACACAAAAACATATTAAACCTGAAGGCGTTTCTTGAGTTTCAGAAAATGCGTGTTGTCATCTAATAAGTGTACATATTTCTCATGACTCACGAACATATCGAAACACAAAAAAAATATATATATATATATTTCAAACGACTTTATATAAACGATTATGAAGATAACTATCAGAATAATAATAATAATAATAATAATATGTCGCGTGAGTCATGTTACACAAGAAAGAGAAAAAAAAATCGCAAATTTAAATGTGTAGGTGTTAATGCATATTAATAATAGTTAACGCTTTTTTGATTCAAAGAGTGTCGAGCATTCGAGTGTCGATTATTGAAAGTTGAAATGATACACGTATAGCCCGAGGTATTTGAAAAAAAAACATTTACATTAATTTCGTAGGTGATTTATATTATATGTATATATATTGTATATATTCAATAGGTACTGTAAATTAGAAACTGAGTTATAAAATTACGAGTTATTTAGATTTATCTGCAATATTATTTTATATTTCGAGCGGAAAAGAAAGTAATGGCGGGAGATATTTATTTTTTTTTGATGAGAAACGACAGTATTAATTTTAAATGGATAACAACGATCAGGAAAATATCACGTGACGCGTATAATTGTATTTAAAATAGATTATGAATCATAACGAACATTTTGAAATTGCAATTATTTCGTTAATTGGTGTTAAAATCAAATTTCTCGTGCAGTGGATCGGAAAACGCGGGAATTTATATATTGCTGCGATGCAATGACGTCGATTTTTACAATATTATTTTATATAGCAAAATAAAATGACGAATGTGTAGGAATCTGATAAATTCCCTATCCAAATTTTGTTTTGCCACACCGAATAAAATTTTTACATATTTCGAAATCAGAAATTACAGGAATTATAATTGGAGGAGTGTTTGCATTTTATTTTTGGTAAAAGTGAAAAAAAAAGTCAGGTATTCGCATTTTTTTTTTTTTTTTAATGTACGTTTGAACGCGTATTTAATGCAAATATTGCGTATTATGTTCGAATAAATTAATTTGATTCCAACTTTTTTTTTCTTTCGGCACTTTTATTTTCTTCACCATTGAAATAAAGCGACGACGAATCGTTTTACGTATAATAATTATTATTTTGATATATTTAAAGTTAATTTTAATTGGAAATAATCGTTTTATATATTTAATTAACAAGTTATAATTGTACGCGTACGTAAATTACACGAACAACACGGCGTAATTTTTGTCGCACGAGGTGCGATTTATCGCCGTCTATGAAAAAGAAACAATTCCGATTGAATTATATTATTGTAATCCTGCAGGACTGAAAACGATCTGCACCGCTGTTAAAACAGATCAAAGGAACAGAAAATAACATTTATCAAATAAATATTAAATTTAAAAAAAACTTGCGGACACAGTTTATTTAGAAGTGCGCACAGTCATATAATTCGTCCGATTTAATACGGTAAAACGTAAACAATTTTGTTGCCAATTTTAAAATGATATTTACTCGTATAGAATTCTGTTTCGACGTATCTAAACTCGCGTTTTAATTTTTTCAATAAATATAATATATTCGTACATAATTTCTAACCTGTACACTACTATTTACAAATATAGAGCACAGAAAATAATTCTAAGTTAAATATCCGTTATAATAATTTAATGGTGAATTAGATGTCCATTTTAAACGCGCGTTTCTCGAATGACGTTATACGCGAAAATATTTAATTATTTCGAATACGTATTTATTATATTATTATTATTATTATTATTGTCGTCGTTATGAATTATGAATATATATATATAAATGTATATTATTTATTGTGTAATTATGTATAGGTATAACGTGAATGTTCGTACCGAAACACTAATAATAATTGGCGATAGTTTGTCGAATAAAATAATTGGAAAATATCGAATATTCTCTGTTATTCGTTTTTTAAAAATATTTTGTTTTTTTTTCTTTTTTATCTTTTCCTTATCCACGTCATTGTGAAAAATACGTTTTGGACTCCGTTCAAAATTTATCAATGTATATATACATAATAAATATATTATTGTATAATGTTAATTAAATGGAACATCTTGCTGCACAGTATCTTAATACACGGCGCAAATATTTTACCGTCATGCTTTCATAACATCGTATCACGATGAAAGAGTGACTTTTACGTAAGCCGTATATAAATTATAAATATATATACACGTATTATGTGTTTTATAGTTATCGCGTATTTTTTGTTTATGTGCACGTCGCACACTTTGTGGTTTTTATTAAAATTAAAGGGTTTAATTAATGTTAATACAAGGTGTGTTCTCAAAGAATTTCAAAATAAATCTCTAAAATTCAAAGAATAGAGAGAGAGAGAGAGAGAGAGTGTGTGTGTAGATACTCTTGAACACTGGCGTAATTAGAAATTTGTTCTGAAGAGGGGATAGACATTTTTTCGATACCAATTTTTTCATTTTGTTTTTTCGCTCTTCAGAGCGAAGGGAATGTATTTCATTTAAACGTTACGGGGGGTTTTTTTTTCGTAAATAATTCAATTTTCGTTCAAAACTGCGCACGGACAAAGCCGGGTGGTACCCATTCGGTTAGTTTAATAATTTGCTAATAATCCAGTAAATATAGCGATAGTAGCAAAATTGTATTTTATAATACACAATTGTGTACAGACTATAAATTCTGACATCTGCAATAGGCGACGATGACAGTTGTCATGGTTTTTTTCATACATAATCAAAAAAAAAAAAAAAAAAAAAAATGTTCTAGATAGATTTATCCCCCTAATGCCCCCGCCCTTAATTACGCCCCTGCCCGTGAAATGTATAAAGCGTATGAGTACACATCGGTGCGCGGTGGTACATATTTAATATCACGATACGTGTGTGTTTTTCATTACAGTTTTGTCCATTACAACTTTCAAACAAACAGTTACGTGCAATACGACGTTAAACCGCAAATCGATGTTACGTCGCAAGAAGCGTTTCAGGACGATTTATCTCAAAGCTCGTTCAGCAACGACACCCCGGCAGACCAGTCGGATACTAAAAGACATAATTGTGAATTCACCGGGTGTAAACGGACGTACAGTACCGTGGGGAATTTGCGCACACACATGAAGACACACAAAGGTGCGTACGAGTATGTGTACATTATGTGCCGTGTTATAACGAGCGACGAGATAAAATATATAACACGTATTTGCAAATAACGCGTTTTATATAATTTAAAATTTTTATTATTATTATTATTATTATTATTATTATTATTATTGTTATTATTATTATTATTGTTATTATTATTATGGTAAGAGATTTGGTATAGGAAAAATATTCGTAAACCATTATTAAATTACCGCTTAGCTTAATAGATATACAAATACGTACGTTTGAAACAGGAAAATCGTAAACTGTTTAATATATATGTGCGTTTATTTTTTCGTTTTGAACTCGAAAGCGATCAAATCTCGCGATAATAATAATTGTTAAACGTGTTATATTATACGTATCTTTCTCGAATTATTATTTTCTTTCAAATCATAATAATTTATTAGACAATACACAAAAAAACCGTTTTTTAACTGGTCTCTCGTTTAGTATTATTTAAAAATAGAATATTGTTTTTTTTTTTTTTTTTAGTGAAGAATATAACTCGAATACAAGCTTCGGATTAAAATAGTAATGCCACAATATAAATTACCGCGGTTAAATGTATAATATAACGAATAACGTTGTTTTTTTTTTCATTTTATTTCTAAACGCAATACGAGTATATCGTTATGAGAGAGAAAAAAACTACCGTCAGTTTATCTCAATAAATACGAGTGACGGATGATAAAATTTCAAAACGAATATTTTGGCATTAATTGACCGATCGCGCGTATGTATTTTAACGTTTAAATACGGTTTCGGTTTTATTTGGTTTTTGTTTTTAGGCGAATACCGTTTTAAATGTAACATAATCGATTGCGGCAAACCGTTTTTGACGTCGTACAGTCTGAAAATTCACGAACGCGTGCACACGAAACAAAAGCCGTTCGTTTGCACCAAACAAGAGTGCCAGAAAGCTTTCAACACCGTGTACAGGTAAAACACTTCGGGATATTTTCGGTAAAATATCATTTTTTCTTTTTTCTCTGGGGGGGTTGGGGGGGAAACGCTCGTAAGAAAATATATGATGGACCTACGGTTGTTTGTAGTACAGGCTACGAGCTCATCAGCGTTTGCACACCGGCGATACTTTTGATTGTATGCAGACGGGCTGTGGCAAGTGTTTTACGACATTTAGCGACCTGAAAAAACACTACAGGACGCACACGCAAGAACGGCCGTACAAGTAACGAACAATAATAATTATTATCTGTCGTCCGAGCATGTTATTTCGTGGCCCGTTTTGCGTCTTGTGAAATTGACTATTTTTCTTTTCTTTTTTCGACCCGGCCGTCTGGGGAGGCGGTGATTTTTTTCAAACATAACGTTTAAAATTTAATCATCGCTATTACGCGCGTGTGCAGTAAAAAAAAAAAGTTTTTTTTTTTTACGATCTTTAAGGTCAAACGCGAACCGAAATTAAAAAAAAAAAAATTTTTTTTAAATTGAATTTTAAAATAGATACTATACAATAGACAAATAGTACTCGATGGATTTAAAAGTAAATTTAATTTAATATATACAGCAGAATATATTAATTATTATTATGTATCATCTATTGATTTTACACACATATGTGTTTCCAACTAATTTATCATTGGGCATTAAAATATAAAAATTAAAAAAAAAAAACGGCAAAATAATCTATTTTTGGATCCTAATGCTACGACGGACATCGTTATACGAATGTAATGTGTTTCGAACGTTCCGACTAGTCCCACTTTTGACACTGAATTAAATCTTTAATAAAAATACAAGAAATTTAAACTCGTTTTACTATACCGCGCGAATTGTGGGAAAAATTACTTTCTATCCGAAAAAGATTATAACAAAATCTATTTTATTTCTATATATATATTTTTTTTTTTGTCAAATTCAGTTTTGAATTTCGTTTTCCAAGGCACGAATTCGATCGTTTCGTAACGTCACTAAGAAAAAAAAAAGAAAAAAAAATTAAAAATCCAGTCGACCGATAAATACTATTAAAACGTACCGAAACTCGATATCGCTTTGCGTTGACAATCCACGCGGTCGAATTGTTATTTTTTACAAGAATATTTTCCACGAGAATCCGTGACGAGACACGTGTTCAACGCGGTTTTCAGATGTGCGGAAGAAGGTTGCGGCAGGGCGTTCACGGCCAGCCATCATTTGAAGACGCACAAGCGGACGCATTCGGCCGACAAACTGTACGCGTGCGATCGGCCCAACTGCAACAAGACGTTCCCGGGAAAGGCCAGTCTGAAGACGCACCAGCGCAGTCACGACATTTGGGACGAGTCGGAGACGCTGTCGGATTTCGCCGACGACTTGCTACAGCATTTCGACAGCGAGACCAACAGCACGACTTCGGAATTTTCCAAATATCAGAGTACGGTTTTTTTTTTTTTTAGACCATTTCACGCGATCGCGCGGGTTAAAAATAAATACCGATTTGCAGTCGTTTCTTATGGAAGGGGTGGGAAATGACGTTTTAAATATAAATATTAACAGCGTCGCATTTAAATCTATTTTGGCCGAAAATATTCTGAACGCCGTGCGTCCATTTGACGGTTCTATAGGAAACGAAATCCGTCGATGTTTCAGAAATTATTACAAAAATGATTTACGGAGGAGGAGAAAATGACCACGCGAAGCTATATGATAATCTCGTTGAATCAACGGCTAGAATTTAAATAAATGTATACTTTTTCGTATAACGAGTCTAATAATACATTTTTTTTAGTTTTACTTAAACCGAGTGCTCCCCCGGACTAGGGGGAGATTTTCAAAAAAACCTATGTAAAATAATTTAATCGAACCGTATAACCGAGACATAGGTGCAATTGTATACTTATACGTCGTGTAATAAAATAATATTGTAAAAAAAAAATCATCGGCAAATCGTCCGTTGTTGCGCAGGTCAACTAGTCATACCGCTGTCGAAGGCCAACATCGAAGCTTTAAAACGATCCGAGACCGCCGAAGTGGAGGTCGAGGCGTACCTGACGGGCAGCGCCATACGGACGTTCACGGCGGCGGGCACGACGGACTCGACGACGGCTACGGTGCAAAAGATGATTCTGGCCGAGCCGAACGACGACATGCCGGCCAAACTGCTGGTCGATTGCAACGTGGACGTGAAGAAGGTGGGCCAGGACGCGAACGGCACCATCAGCCTGTGCGTGATGGACAACGGCGAGGTGATGTCCAGCCTGCTGATGATGCCGGTGATCAACGACGCCAGCTACGAGGCGGTGATGGAGGACGACTTCAGCCAGCCGCCGGCCATGTCCATCGCGACGGAGACGGTGCAGGAGTTGCAGTTCGTCGACGAACCGGTCCGGCAGACGGTGACGGCCGTCGAACAGTCGGACGCGGCCGCGGCACCGGCCGCCGCCGAACTCATATCGTTCCACGACATACTCGTCTCGAAGCCGGACACGGATTTCGCGGTGTGCGAATCGCATTGCGCCGCGGTGGCGGACGAACCGTTGCTCCCGGAGGAAGTGGCCGAGGAGTTCAGCGTCGAAAAGCTCATACTCAGCTTGGCCGACGACGTGGACAGTTACCCGGACAGTTCGGTGGCTTCGCTGATGGTCAGCCCGCAGCTGGAAGTGTTCGAACCCGCGTTCCCGACTACGGCGGTGCAGGTGCCGTCTGCGGCCGACACCGGCGGCTGTGACGACGTGACGGCCGCAGCGATTTCCGCCGCTGCCGCCGGCCTTCCGGCCACGTCTTGTTCCCTGACCGTGGCGTGTAACACCCGCAAACAGCTCAGAAAAGTGCTCGAACACAGACGGCCGGCCAGCATATCGCACTGAGACCCGCGAACCGACTACACCTACACATACACAAGTCTGCATTCTGCAGGAACCGATTCGGCGTAAAAATACATTTTGGTGTGTGAAAAATATTTTATTATTCTTATGATGCAGTGTCTTTTAGTTGTGGAACGCTGTGGGGAATTTAATTTAAAACAATTATTGAGGACATTTTTTTTTTTTATGTAATTTAAAATAATAACATAAAAAAAATAAATTATTAGTGTACAACTATGTATATATATACATACATAAAAAATTCGATATGAACTCGTCATATACTCAAATTGTGATTTAGGCACCCGTTTAAAAAACTGGCTACATTTCTTTTCCGGCGGACTTCTACTATTCCCACGCTTGTATTTTCGTTTTTAAATTTAAAATGCTCACCCGTCAAAGAAATCAGGTATAGTCTTATGTAAAATTATTGTCGTTCATCGATAATACGAGCATCGGATATCGAATAATACGTACCTTCGCGCCAAAATGTACTTTACACACGCAGAACCGGCTCCACACAAAAATGTTTTTTTTTTTATTGAGATAACTCGACACTCGATCCGATGTCGAAAACTCTTATTTGTTGTTTTAAAAAAAACCAACGTGCAGGGATGTCATAATATGTTATATACGCTATTTAACGCGCTATTTAAAAACCTCATCGGTTTACGAATAATTTTGCGTTTCGCCCCACCACGCTGTATTTTCATTTCTAAAAAAAAAAAAAATCAGATGAAGACTTATTGATTCACTTTGTATGTCATATGCGATTTTTTTACTCACGTTCTATTATGTATAATGCAATTTTCGAGACGTCCGCGTCCTCTTTTATTTTAAGAAACTTCTATTTTTTTTTTTTTTACACACTTATTTTACACTATTATTTCTCATGTATACCTAATTGTATTTTTGTTACTAAATTTAAATTTAATTTTTTTTTTTTTTTTACTCGTTAAATATATTGTTTTCGGTAGTATATAATCGCTGCGCGTAATGCAGCAACGAAACAGAAAAAGAATTGGACAATGTTAACCGCCGCATCTCTTTAAAGAGAACGACTACGCGAGAAGAACAACGATTTATATTTACAATTGCATTTACGTAATATAATATATACTTTTTTAAAAAATTTTAATCATTAGTGTTTATTATTTGACAACGAGATTTTAATTTTGTAAGTAACACCCGAATACGATTATGTAGTTATTAATGAGAAAAAAAAATGTCACGCGATTGTACGGTTATTTGGCACACTATTTGTCGATTTTCCGAAATATTGTTATAACCGGAACGCACAAAACACGATTATATCATTTCTGATATTATAACTTTCTGTTTTACGGTGTAGGTTTTACAAATTTCGACTTCTACTGAGTCGTATCACGGGGCTTTGTTTTTTTTTATTTTCACGAGCCAACCAGACATCTAACAAGGTTTTAAACGCGCTTTAGCCCAGTGTTTCGTTTCTTCTTTACGATATTAAATCATTTGTAATACCGTATCACGTCGTACGCTGTTGAGAAAAGGGACTTTTAATTGCACCGCGTTCTCGGATTTAAACGCTGTTTACTCGAGAAAGATATGCACTGGATTTCAAAACTCCTCGACACGTGTAAATTATACAAAAAAATATATTCTTTAATAATTAAAAAGGTTGTCATTAGAAAAGAAAAAAAATAAGAAAGCCTTCACCTATATAACAGTTACGACGGGACGACGGACCGGGGATGAAAATATTAAAATTATTAAAAACTACATGAAATTATTATTTATGTTTTCTGAAATTTACCGTGGTTGGCGATGAAAAAAAAAAATTACATCGTTTATTTATATCCAAGTAATATAAATTATTATACAATCGACTGAATGCGTAGGTGCGCACAGTAAAATATTATATAGTAATCAAAATCGGGGCCGAGCTGACTATTATTTATAACCTCGTGCGGCGGCGTTTAATGTATTGTGCCAAATAATTTTTACCGCGTTCTACGAGAACTCGCGCGAGACGGCGGCGCGTTTTTTTTTATTTAATTCCTCACGCCGCGCATAACACATAATATATTTTACTATTTCGATTATTATTTTAATTATTTAAAAAAAAAAATTTTTTTTTTTTTACTTATTAATATATATTTTCGTGTAAGTCATTTATACGTACGTTTACCGTTGATCGCGGATAAAACCTCGCTCATTTATGTTTTTATTTACTATTTCTTATTTTAACGTGTACCTATTTTATATAAATATAATATGTCGTTTCGTAATAAACAATATCATAATAAGCTCGCGTTGAAAAATCAGACGTTCTTTGTACATACAGTATTATAATATGACTAGTGCGGTGAAGTGTCCTATAAGAGTTGTTTTTTTTTTTTTTATGTGTTAATGGCGATTGGAAGCGAGTATTTTCCTATTTTTTGTCTTGCGCACACGAATCGTAGTAAAATAAACGTTTCGTATTTCCATAATCCGTGAATAAATAATCAAATTCTGTTTTCAGAATCTTTGTTACCGGGTCGATCATTACGTTGCGGATGTAGGAAATGTTTGTTTCACTATGATTCGTATGTGTGTGTAAGACGAAGAGAGAAAATTCCAATCCCCTTAACGCTAAAATCTCGTTTTTGAAATATATCTCTATGAGTTCCTATCCGTTTCGGATGTTGGATATCATATTAACGATATGGTTGCTGCCGCTGAAATAAATCACATTTTTTTTTTTTATACCAATCGTGGAGATCCTTCAACTAAAATATTCTTCTTTCTCCTTCGACCGTTTCTCGTTGTACAAGCCCGAATATTTTTTTTACCGTTAGCTATTCCTCACGATATGCCCCATAGTCTTCGAGTTTTGTATTGTTATTAAAAGTTCCTTTTCTTTTCCCATCCTTTCCAGGGAAATTTTTATAAAAACCGGCACATTTCAAAAACTTCGATTCTCTGTCAGTGTCCGCATATGTTTCTTCGGCTTTACATACTATGTAATAGTAATACAGTGAAAATGCGTAACAGTGTGATTTTTGTGCCAAAAGTCAGATCGACCGGCGCTTGAATACTTACGACATTTTTCGAAACGCAAAATCCGACGAATTTATTTTATTCGTTGAGAACGTATTATTTTGACGATCCTCGTCCGTGTCACTGCAGATTTAAAAGACACAATATGTCAAGTAGAGAATGTCGCAAACGAAACGAAAATCGTATATTTCTCGTAACAACAATAATATTTACAATTATTTATGTATCCGTTACATATATACTTCAGACTCGTACATACAATATTATTAATTGAGAGTAAATCGAACGTTTAAACCACGAAACACGATTTATGTGTATCAACGAGAAAAAATTATTCCCGGGAATTTGTGCGCGACAATCATTAATATTGTAATAAAATATTATTTTAAATCGGTTCGCGAATTTCGATAGAAATCCGCAGAGAATTCGAAAATAAAATAAGAAAACAGTGAACGTTCTCTCCGGACATAATATATATATATATATTTAAAACATTAACAATAACGTTTTATAAACTGTTGGGGCGATATAATTATCAAAATTATACGTTATAACGAGTGATTTTTTTTCGGATAGAGAAACGCGAGAAGAGAAACAAAAATCTTACACGCTAATATAAAATGGAAAATTGTCAAAAGCCCATATACACGTATATAGAATTTTGTAAAAGTCGTATTATTTTTTTTTCTCCTGGCGCGCGTTACCATCAGTTGGGCGGCAGCCACGTGTTCGTCGCGGCCGGGAACAGGTCTTTGAGTTTTTCGTTGAGCTCTTCGTCGGTCACGCACGTCAGGCCCTCGTACGACTTGGCCACTTTCTTGCAACACCTCAGGTACTCTTGGACGTTTTTGATCATCGCGCGCGTAGTGCCGTTCTCGGCAAAGGCGAACTGATGCTGTTGCTGCTGCTGCTGTTGCTGCTGCAACGGGTGATGGACGACGCGGCCAGTCCGCGGACGCGCCGATTGCACGGCCGTCGTCGTGGCCGGCACGACGAACGGGAACACGCGGACCCAGTCGCCTTCCGAGTCGACGGGTGTGCGCCAGTCCCGCCCGTTGCCCCACACCGCGGGTGCCATGGCCGACGATGAGTTGCACAGTACGTCCGTCGCGGTCGCGCGACCACCGCGTCCGCCGCCGCTGTGCTGCGGCGGAGACGATTGACGCGCAGGCGTTGTCGCGTGCTGCTGTTGCGTGGCCATTTTGTCGTTAGCTCGTTTCGATTTCCATTTCTCGGTGGCCGCGGCCGCCAAAGCGGACGGCCGGCCGCCGCCGAACCGCGGACCCGACGCCGTTCGGCACGCCATCCGGAACAGCGACAGACCGGTGTTGCACATCGGTAGCCCGAGCAAGTCAAACGTGTCGTGCAACAGCGGCTTTTTCACTTGGTTGTCCACGTCGCAATCGTTGCCCAGCGCCGGACTCAGGTTCACCTGCAACAGGTGCAACACAGCTTCGGTGTAATACTGGACACAGTGGTCGGGAAATTTTAATAAATGTTAATAGAAAAAAAAAAAAAATTGCGACTCGGGATTGTCGAGATTTTTTTTTTTTTTTCTGAACTTACGTAGGACTTGTGTTGTACAAAGTTCTTAAAACCAAAAATTACTCCTCTTACGACTTAAACAGCTCAATACGCATAATAATTAATATAATATTATAATTTATAAAATTATTGGTATAAATAGTCCAACATGTTTTCCGTGTATAGATAAAGCGCAAAACAACACACGTTCAGTGCAAATTTCAAGACCGTACAGGACAATTATTATTTTGGTAGTTTTTTTTTTCCAAAATTATTGAGAAAATTCTCGAGTCGTTTTGAATTTAAGGGAATTACATCGAGAAAAACGTTTCAAATAAAAAATACCGACAATTCGCTACAGGAATTTAACACGTACGCGTGTAATCCGAGGTCATTCTTACTAGTCGAAAGTTTTTTTTATACAGAAAAGAATAATAATAATAAAAAAAAATCACTGTTATAAACCAATAATTTCCTGATCGAAGTCGCTCAGTATTCATATCATTAATGTGTGATATACAACGGCGTACGATTTACATATTCGAAAACGTCGTTTTTACCTCGAAACAATTTTCGACACGCGTTCGTAGCGAATTTTCTCTTAAAAGTTAGAGCACTGTATTAATATTTCGTTTCGTGCAGCGATCGTCTGAGGACTTCAAGGTTTCCGTCGTATCGTATCGTTACACACAAACGAACCTATAGCAAACGTAATTAAATAGAAACGTCGTTCGTTTTTAAAAGCATCGGAGCCGCCGCATCACCCACACCACAGTGCGCGTTACATTATTTTCACTCGTGTCTACCGTCAATATACCATCCTTATATCATATACATACATAGTGGGAATACACTGTTGTCATAATGAAAAAGATAAACGTATCTTTTGAAAACTGGTAATAAAACGCAACGTGATTTACGGTAAATTATCACGGTAACCCGGTCGCGCGGTATGGGTGTGTTTTTTAAGTCTATTTAAAAAAGTAAAGAAAAATTTTTTATATTTCCCATGTACCGGCAATGTTATTTTCGGTGTCTTAATAATAGTCGTCTATAATATATTGACGTAGAATATACGGGCAAGAGCGATAATAATATCGTCGTTGCTGTATAGTATTATGTAGAACGCTCTCGGATCGAACGATGAAATGACATTTGGGGGAGGTGGAATTGAAAACGTTGGATTTCGCAAGCTCGTTTTGAGAATACGACATAGTTTATTAGTTACTAGTTACTAGGACGTCGTAGGGGCCCCATGTATATTTTTTACGAGGCCATTCGCGATTCACGGCTGCACAGACCAAAATACCGGTGTACGCGTTTTACAGCGTAGTTGTTCCGAAAACAACGCGTCTAAAGATTTATTATTATTATGTATTTATAAAACGAAAACGGTATACTACCTCCAGAAGCCACGGTTTGAGATCGGAATCGACCAGTATGTCGAAACCGTACAGTTCGAAACAGTTGGACGAGTTGGGCACGACCTTACATTGGCTGGCCAATGTCAGGCACACCAAGACGGATATTTTTTGCCACAACAGCCAATCGTTGACGCCGGCCTGGCGTATGTGCTGCCGGAGCTGTTGGAGCGTCCATTTGCATCCTGCGCGCGTATAATATAATTATATTATTATCGTTGATATGACGCTGAGCTTTCTTACCGAGTCCGATCTTCTCTTTGGTCACCGAATAGTTCGGGCCCAGCTTGTTTATCGAGCTGTTGGTCAGGTGAGCAAACGGATTGTCCAGATTGTTCAGCGTGTACTTGTCGGTGCTGAACCGGGTCAGTCCCTCCCTGTACACGTATATGATGAGCGGGTGAAACGACGGCACCAGCACGTACAGCCTCAGGTCGTACTTGTACCCGCCGATCAGCATCGGGTTCTTCACGTACCTTTGCACCACGATGTTCGTGTCGTACTCCAGCTCGTCGATTTGCTGCAGCGATGCAAAACGTACGAAATTTATAAGAGTTTATTTATTTATATATATATATATATATACGAAAATATAACCCCGGACGAACGGTCTTTATATTAAAAAAAAAAAAAACATTACAAAATTAAAATCGGACCGATCAAAAAGGTCACACGACTTTGCGATCATAGCGATAGGTGATGGAATTTTACGAAATCCTGTCAACACAGTGTGCGATTGACTGTCTCGAGTAAATTAGGGTAATGAACAAATTTCGGAATTCGCGAAAATGTACGTTCTGAAACAATAACTATAATATGTGTGTATACTAACGCGTATTACTCGGGTTTCTCGAACGTTTTGCGTGTGAAACGCAACATCGCGGACTCCATATCGCGTTTTTCTTATTTTTTCTTTATATTTCTCCTACCCACCTTCTTTCTGTATACGAATATAGTCGAATATGTAATACGATCGATTTACGCGTACATACACACGCGCGCGCACTGTTTTCGTCGACTTGTTGCGCGCATTTTTATACTTTAGAAATATTTCGCGTACCTCACGTACGGTGCACGTTATTCGTAAAGAGAGCGAAACATCGTCGTAACATGGTGAACTCAATGGATAATAATCAATAAAATATATAAATAAATAAACGTACCGAAATCAGACAAATGCCTTTTCCTTGGCTCTGGCTCACCGGTTTGCATATCCAAATCGATTTTTCGCCTACGTCCGAGTCGTGGCTACACTCGGCGGCCAGCTTTGTATACTCCAGCGGTAGGTTGTACGTGTCCGGGCTGATCGGGGCAAAACAAACAAACAAAAATGATAAAATGTGAAGCCGCCCCACGTTTTGACCGTAATGAATAACAAGAATTCGTTAATTCAATTCATTGATTAACAGTTAAATCTATTTAAAAACTATTTAATTAATAATTATCCGTTTATCATTATAATACAGAACACGATAAAAAAAAAAACCGTATCGATTTTCCGATTGAACCGCAAACAAACACCGTTTGAACACGTGCCAGTTGAGCGAACGCAAGTAAACACTGCTTGAATCGCGGATCGCGTGCGGTGTGTGGCTAGGTTTCGATTCTCCCCCTCGTATATTGTACATGAACACCGAGGTTTCCAGCTCCTTCCGCGCTCAAACGCTTCGCGGATATTCAGGTATAAATAAATAATGATTACGCTATGGGGTGAAACCAATGGATACCATAAAGACAAAACACTGATACATTTTATTAATAGGGGAAGGGGGTTTGTTTTTATATCGTTATTGTACGAACAGGGACGAAGAAAAAAAAAACCCCCGATGTCGTAATATTTCTTATTTACGGTATGGAAAAAAATTAATAAATTTTCGCATTTGCGTGACGCGTGTGCAATAATCTAACGATCGAGTCCCCGATATTCCTTCTTTTTACGATCGATTCGTAAATTTGTAAAATCAAACGTTTTCGATCAACCGCGCGCGGGTATAACGTTCGACTAACAAGCATATGTGTTTCGACGGGAAACGTCTTGAAAATCAATATTGGAAAATCGTTTCGCCCTAATTATTCTATCCAACAAATGGATTTTCTAAATTATTTCTTTAATTTCACATGTCTAGTGAACGTAAAGAATAACGAATTTTCACCATTAATTCCACGCTGTTATTATTTATTTTAAGAAATTCCCAGGTTACAAAACAAATCGATTTCTTTATAAAAATGAAACATTCTTCGAGTTACTTTTAAAAAAATAACCATACTCGGAAACGAGGTACAATCCCGTTCAGGGCCGGCGTTGTGTAATATTCGTGGGAGGAGTCGTGTTCAATGAAACTCGTACTGAATAATGACGATTCATAAAAAGAATTTCTCGTTTCGCTCCAGAAGCGTGTCGTGTTAAATATTCACTAGAATCCAATCGCAGTTCAAAGGATTTTCTCACACTAATTCGTTTTTGTACACGTGCGTTTTTCTTTTTTTTTTTACTTGTTATCTGTGCAAATACTTTTGCGAGTAGACGGTGCCGAAAAAGAAGTGGAAAATATATTTTTGAACAACATTCACAGATGTTTGAATGTACTATAAACAATATTTAAAACGTTCAATGGCCGATTAAATCGTATACATTTACATCTAATTTCAAATTTATATTCGAATTTTTTAAACGAATTTTTTCAGTGTAAAATTACGCTGCGATTGCCGAGAAACGTTTTACAATTAGTAGAGCGGTGAACCCGTTAAACCCGTGGGGGGGGGAGGCCCTTACCGCCGGCTTCTTCTAAATTAATTTTTCGAAAATTATGAAAATGAAATTGGTTATCGTATTTAAATGCAATGAATTTAAACACTTCGTCATGTACTCAGTATATATACGAGTACATATATTCATAAATTTATTTTAACTCTCCCGTTACATTTCCACTCTTGTATATAAAATATAATAATTAAATATAATCGTTATATACGATTATATCATGCGATCCCCGTTCCGTTTTTGTGTACACACATACGAATATAAAATACACTCACTCCGTGTCCGACGTTTCAAGTCTACACGGCGCCGTTATATTATTATTATTATTATTATTATTATCGTGTACAAACGTATATGTTACTACATATATATAAAAAAATACTGGCGCGCTCGCAGTCGTACACGACTATGCCCATAAACGTTTGCAAAAAAAAAAATAAATAAATAAATAAATTCATGTACGATACACACGGTCGTGGTGCAAATATACATTGCCATTCACTCAGCGAACGTATATATTATAATATTATTATTGTTCGTATAAGTACGAATTCATAAGTCACGATAACGTAGTTTCCGCAGCACGTCTGCCGCCGCCGCAATTAACACGATGTAAATCGGTTTAGCATTTTTCAAACGTTCGACATTGAAATACGCACGTCCTCCGAGTAGTGCATTTATTGATTTGATAATTGCCGTGTGTATTATAGAATGACAGACGATATAATGAAAGTGAAAAAAAAATAAGCGTAAATTGTTATTTGCGCGTGAACATCACTATATAATCGTAAATATACTTATGAAAAAATGCGTGTACAATTGCAATGTTAATATATAACAGTACTACTGTTATTTTAGAAGGTATACACAGTGTGTATGTTACGAGAGAAGAACGAATAGAAAGGAAAAACATTATAGAATATTCTTAACGACGACGCTTGAGACGAATGAACAAAAACAAAAAAAAAAAAAATCAAAGTTCTATTGGGTAGATTGTTGCAAGAGACTATTATTATTATTATTATTATTATTATTATTATTATTATTATTATTACTATGTCCTGTTAATCGGAGAAAAAAACCCGTACAATATTTTTAGAGTTCAACGAAAGGAACGGATATATTAAATTGTAAATTTTATAGATACTGTTATATAAATTGTACTTTCTTAAATACATATTATAATCCTATATAAATAGGATGTGACGCCATTTTACCATAACACACTGCGATAGGAAACAAATTGTTCGATTTTTCACGCATACATATATATATTTGACGTATGTTTATTAATTTAGGGCTCGGAAGTTGATGACCTTAAAACAATTGAAAAATAACGGTTTAAAATTAAATAATATATTTGTTTTTAATTTATAAAAATAAAATATGAATTACTCAAAATCTAATAAATAATCCAAAACTAATAGAGCACGATTGATGTTGGCAAAATTAAATGAACGACGATTATACATCGGAGTGTAAATATTCGTAGTTAGAAAAACTTCTCTCCGCGTCCACTGAGGCGATTGGAGAAAATTTGAAACGAGCGGCCAGATGTTCAACGCGCTGAGGTCATCGGGAACACACTCACTTGAAACTTCTTCGCCATTTGGAATTTTCGAAATTGTCGGAAAATCAGTAGTAAAAACGATGGAAAAATGACCAATATAGTGAAAAAAAAGCCGGAACATACGAAATGAAAATCATTTATTTAGATTCACGTGCTATTGAAACACATTTTCGGCTAAGAAAGCGTCGTCTAAAGAGTTAAAAAACAAGATAAAAAATAATACTTCCGAGCTCTATACTATAGATGTTAAATATATAATCGTTAAATGTAATTTTATTTTCTCTTCTAGTCCAAATTCTCGCGGTGGTGCGGCGTCAGCTCGACTCTGAACGTCAAATGTGAAATAATTTCTTTACCAGTGTATTTCTTTCGAAATTTTATACGTAAAAAATTCGTTGCATACACAAATGCGTACTAAAAAAGAAAAACAACCCGTTTTTTACTCTCTCGACGACACGGGGTTATAAAATAACATAAAATTTGTTTTACATTAAGTATACGATTTATTTCCGCGTTTTTATACCGTATATATATAAATAATAGACAAACAAAAAAATGTTTATACGCGCAGATACACGTACGAGCACATATTAAAACGAGGGGTTTTTTTTTTTTTTAATACACTATATAGTATTGTCATAATATTATAGCTGGTACATTACGAGCATTCGCGTGCGCACAATAATTGTATCGCGCGTATGTCGGTACGACATTGTGCGCTCTTAAATTGTTTTTCTTTCCACGTACGTAGATATATCTACGTATACGTATATCTTCATTATTTTGTGTATTTTCCCCCTTGGTTTACAAAAAAAAAAAAAAACAAAAAAAGAGTTTCAATTTTTCCCGGTATATTACTACGTTATACGAGAAAAGCGAACTGCGTATTTTAACAAACTATACGTATACGCGTGTAATATTATACCATTAAAAATGGTTAAAACGGTTACCTGAAACCGAATAGCGACGTGCCGAAAACGATCTTCATGCATTTCAAATTTCGCCACAAGTTGTCTTTCCGGCATAACGCCGATCCGTTAGGTATGTGATTGTTAAACTGTGAACACGGTAAAAATTATAATAAGTAATAACGTATGATACATAAGAAATAAAAAAAAAAGTACGCGCGAACAGTCGTTGTTCGAGCGTTTCTCCGTTTTTGAAATTACGACGAGTCCCCGATGAAGTCTATTGTAAACGGTAATAACGAAATGAACATATTAAAAGCAGTATACGCGAAATAAATAGAAGAAGAAAAAAAAAAAGGGGAAAGGTTTACAACACTCGTAATGTTTTCATACAACGATTCCCGTAAATTTATTTGTATTTTTCCAAACACTCTTCGGCTTGATTGTACACACACACACATACGGAGCAGCGACAAAGAACGTAAAAAATTGAATATAACATAATAATTGTTTTTGATTATTTTCAACGACGATAATTTGTACGAATTAAAATATGTATAAAATTATTACTCTATATCGGTTCCGCGTTGAAACCGAATGGGCCGCGATATTCAGTCGTTACGGTCCTGTTGTTCACACGCACATACACATACGTATATACAAATTTACACTATTCTAAACGTTTATCTCGTATATCGTTCTCATAATACCGCGCACGTTCGTAATTTTGTACAAAAGCGTATATATAAAAAATAAATATATAATGTGAAAATATTTTGGTTTTTTTTTTTTTTTTATACCGAACGTTTTCCTTTCGCGTTACGATAATTATTTATGTATGTAATATTTTACACGCGCGTCTAGAGGAGAATTTGGCGGAAAGCAAAAAAAAAAAGTTATTACAAATTAATCGTATCGTTACGACGCGACGGCGTTTAATCGGCGCAGTCTCGGACGATTTATTAACGCGCGCGCGGCGTTTTAGTCACTTTGCAAGTGGACCGAAACCGCGTCGGCATGGCGTTATTATAAGTTTTTTTTTTTGGCGCGGTCAAAGGCATCGGCGGCGGTGCGTCGGTCTAATATCCGATGCCGCTATGATAAACCGCGGCATCGCTATACATAAACGAAAAGAAATCTTCCGCCGCGGAATCCCCGGGTCGGATAACTCAACACTAGAACACACTCGTCGTGGTCGTGCCAGAGAGTAAAAAAAAAACTAGTAAACATTATCCACGTACCTGCCATATTTTCTGCTGTTTATAGTGTGACAATGAGAATCCGGTCGATTTCCACCACAGATTCCAATACTCGTCCGCGTGCACGGACCACTCGGACGCGTCGCCGCTCTTCGTGCCCTCGTATTCTTTCCAGCCCCGTTCTTGGCATACCTGCGCGGGTCAGGTGACGACGGACGGCGGGGAAAAAATAACAAAAAATACCGCAGTTCAACACAATTATTTATACGGATACGACGACGACGAGCCCGTAACGCCCGTCGGATACTGTTTATTCGGAGACTCGGCGTTTTACTATTGCGATTATTGGCAGGCGAAGAAAAAACGTATGTACAAGAAGTATAAAAAAAAAAAAAAAAAAGAACGAAACGGCGTTTATAATACGAATTTATATTTATATTCTACGGACTCATTTTACACGTCGTAATGAAATGAAAAAAAATTAACGCACGACGTTATCGTTATATACTCCTGGATTTTTCTCAGCACGACGCGATCAATCATCTTTTGCATCGATACGGTAACGAAAAAAAAAAATAACGAACACCTAACGTACGGAGAATACGCGCACGCGTTAATAATAATTGAAACGTTTTTATACCGTCGCGTAGTCGTATACGTGTATAATATTACGTTTTTTTTTGTTTCGTATAAAGACGTTTATATACGCGGGGAGTGTATTGTTGTGAAAAACTTTTGGAGACAATTGGAAAGTATGAGCAAAGAAAAAAAAATAAATAATCAACGGAAATGCGGATGAAGACGACGAATCTCGTGGACCGAGAAGACACGAGTCGAATGACACGAGACGAGATTAGAAGATGTGGGAAAAAAAAAGAAATTTGATAAAACAAAATCTATTTTAATAGGACACCGCCACCACTCGTCACAGCGTACAAATCGTTCGTAAAAAAAGCGTTTGAAAGAGTAGTTTATCGAAAAACGTACAACGAGGTCGGTCGTCCTAGAATTTCGTATTTCCAGGATTTCGAGCAGTTTATCCGCGGCTCCTACTACAAACGGATGAAAACCGTAACAGAGACACGCGTCGCGATAAGATGAAAAAAAAAAAAAAAACGCGAACGATAATGACAACGCGTACTAGCTCTATAATACGAATAACGAGGACACAAATATATTTGATTTAATGACGAGGACCGCATTTCGTTCTAGTCGCAAAAAAAAAAAAAGAAAAGAAGCACAAAACGCGTACACGAATTCATTCGTACATAATCGTACGATGTCGTCAACTAAAATAAATCGTGAAAAATATGTTTTTTTTTCTGCTCGGTTCTACATATTGCAATTCGTACATTTCCGTGTATTTACTACAAAAACGGTTTAAGAGTTAACCCGCGGCGAACACTTAAAAATCGTATCAATAGCCCGCGCGACGTAGTACATTTAGAAGAGTTCGCCGATCGCATAGCTTGTAAACCGCAGCAATTACTGTTATCGGATTCTGCGAGAAAGTGAAAAAACGCGAATTTCGTGTCCGTAAATGGAACACGATCGTGAATCTAGCCTTGTGACAACAGCGTAAATTGGATCTGTCTGCTTTCGCGTTGTGTACGACGTGTGGTTTAACCGTTTCTACACACGTGTGTTTTATAATAATGACGCGATATCTTATAATATATACAGTAATTATTAATTACGAATAAGAGGTTTATTATATGTTTTAAAAGCAAGGCTGAATAATTTTTTTTTTTTTTTTTGTAATCCGTCATATTATAACAGTGTTGGTAATATTTTTTTCCCTGTTAACATTAAAAGTTAAAACGTTTTAATAACGACGAGGAAAAAAACGTATGTATACAAATTAGACCGATTATATAACACCAACAATACACATCTTCAAGTGTCTGTTTTTAATATTAGTACATTACGTTAACGTTATAGGTATAATTATTGTTATTTAATCGTAATTTAAATACCTATTTTTTTTCTTTTTTTTTTTAGTAAAAAATAAATAATTTGCGTGGAACACGTTAAAAATTGATTTTTTTTTTTTTAAAGTAACGGTTTCAGTAATAGGGTATTCAAATTATATAGTAATTTTTACGTATAATACGAGTGACGTTTTATTATAGATCGGAATTTCACACGCCATATAACATGATTCGACGTGGGAACTAATAAAATACGTATCAAACGCAGTTTAATTTTAGTACATTTTCAATACAACGGATTAGGGGGTTGGAAATTCGAGAAACACGGGACAAGTTTATCGAGACGTCATCTTGTTTGTTTTCAAAATTTTTGCGGTTTCTTTTTCCTACTTTTCCATTCTACGATTCAATTTTCGCATAATACCTCTCAGAGTCATCTCTCCGCATTAACCGTTGTCCGATAACCGTTTCGATCTAATTTTTCTACGAGTTACGGGCGTTCTAACCGTTTCATCGTCGGTTGTATTATTTTTTCTTCGACAATATTTCACAATCAATTTCGTCCGAAAGAATCGATCGGAACTTCAGAATTTTCTGAACTCCACCCAATTTTACCATTTGTTTTTCCTTCAGATTTATGGCATTTCAGCATATTGGGACTATATACACGCAGGTTATTGGGCTGTGAGTGTACAGAAGCGTACGGGCAACTCGTTAATAATATTCATAATTGAAACGAAGCCAAAGCGATCGGAATACGGCAAAACGGTCTACAACAGCTGCAACGTTGCTGTAACGATTTATTACGTTCAATACGCGTGCACGCGTCATGCGTGTATTTTTCAGATGATATTCTTTGTCTATTTATAGTAAATCGTTGTCGTACCCACACACACGTTGTCGATTTCAGTTCGGCGTTTTCGAGAAAAGAGTAAAAAGAACACGCGTTTGACTTTTTTTTTTTGCCTCGCGCGTCCGCCACGGAAAACCTACGGCGCGAAATAGCTTTTGATACAATAAAAGGAATTGTCAAACACAATATCATACGATATGTTCTTTTTCGCTGTTCGAGTGACAAACTCGTGACTTTTAAGCATAGAGGACAATAAGCGTTTTGAAGAATTAAAAAAAAAAAAAAAAAAAATCGTAGAAAGTGTCACTGTAATGGACGGCGGCTCCTTACGCGTCACGTCTATCGCAATGTTTTTTTTTCGTCTCCTCTGCACACACTATTCAAGAACCGTTGTTCGTTTACGTAATACTTTTAAACGTTTAACATTTCGACTCTTATTTCTTTTCCCGGCGGTCCAATCCCGTCGTTCGACATTCATACCGTTCTTCGCCCGTCACAACGCTTCTATATGAACTTCCATACCACCGATGATACGGATACTAATCGCGTTCGTTCTATCAGCTATCGGACTGTTCAGTAATCGATTGTCTGCTATCGCTGTACCGACACCAGTTCTCGTGCGTGGTGTTATACGTATGAAATGTAGGACGGATCTCTGGATCTCCAGACGATGTCGAAAACAAATAAATCGACTGATTGAGTCATCGAGGCTACTTTCCCGAGGTGATTGTATCGAGCGGAGTGTTCCTTCGTACACACGAAGTGCAGACAGACCACAGACAGACGACGTACGTGAATAACCCGTGAGTTCGGTCGTTTGACGTTACATTAATTATACGCATATGTTTCTTCTGTGTACGCCGGCCGGTAAAGGGGTTACTCTCTTATTTCTATCCTAATAATACCGTATATTAATTAGTGACGACATCGTATGGAAAGAGGGAGAGACAAATTACTTTTTTTTCTTAAATAATTTAGTACGAATCGAAACGCGGACACGGCGTATAGAAGTCGATCTCAAATGTATTGACGCGTTAATTTCCCGTACGAATTTCCGTTTTCGGTCGGTCGGTCGGTCGGTTTTTTTTTTACGCGATATCGCGAGGAGACTAGTGGAGTGCGAAGGAAATGTGGCTATTGTCGAGGACAACGCCCTACGGATTTCCTCTGTTATAATGCGTATAAAAAAATATATTATTATATACACAATATATTTAGTCGCGTATAAAAAAAAAAAAAAAAAAAAAACGACTGGAAAAAATATTCAGTGATTCTCAGAGAGCGGGAAAACTTGATGATAAAAAGCGGAAAATCGCAAATACATAATGTACCTGCCAGCCACTAAGCCGGAACGAAAAGCCAGTCGGATACGGGTTTGATTGCGCACGAGTGTTTTGTAAAAACGTTTTGGAACATAAATAACATACTTATTATGTCGTTGCGATTGCCGCGTAGTTTCCCTGTTGTTCGAACGCGTCATCGTAAGAGTAAATTTTAAATCCGTTTCGCGCCAGTACCGCCAATCGAAATTTAAACCATTTCATTATTATTATTATTATTTTTTTTTTTTACACCAATTCTTTTTTGTTCTTCTAAAAAATCTCCTCTGTTTTTCAAATATTCGTCGCGTTTTTAGAGTTAAACACGCGAAATATTTATACCGATAAACGCGTAACCCGTACGTCGTCGATTTAAATAAAACAATACGACGGATTTTTCTTTTACAAGCGATTTTAACAATAATTTTCTCTTTTCTACTCTGTTGCAACAACAACAACAACAACAACAACATCCGAGCACTAATCGCTATCGCGCCGTTAAACGCGTCGTCTCCATACCTGTATGAGCAGCGCCGGCCCGGTGCCGTTATTGTTGACGCGGAATATGAACGGCCGGTCTTCGGCCGCGGTGGAAGACATTTCGCCGATCCTCCGGAACCGTACAATCGCTATAACAGTAAAATATTACGGAACAAATTATATTAATCGTACACAATTCGACGATTGAACGATTGCCGCGGCATTCGTGTAGACCGGCGGCGCACTAAACCGTTTTTCAATAAATATTTACGAATTATTTATATAAAAATTCTTAGAAACATTGTGCCCGCGCACTAATGTCGGCGATTTCTTTTTTTTTATTATTATTATTATTATTATTGAAAAATTCTTTCCGTGATTTCCCGCTATTACCATGTACAATCGCATTTTTTTACATTTTTTTTTTTGATTGATAACGTTTATCGACCACTTTATACAATAAATAATATATTTGAAATGGAAAGTAATAATAATAATAATATGCGAGGCATTTATCTAAAAATAACGTACGATATATTATAGTCACGTCGCACGCGCGTACATACCGTTTGTGTTGCGTCGTATACTTAAAATAAATTGGATTTATTTTTATTTTTTTTTTTTTTGCGATTTTTGTAAACAAATACGGAAATCGAGATTATTTTCGAAGAAATCGCGGCGAACGGTTTATGAGAGTCGATTCTTTCGAATATATATGAAAAAAAAATAAATAAATATTATAACTGAAACGCCAAAATAAAAGGGAACCTTGGTTGTTTTCACTCTGTTGAATGCAACGACGACCGTCGGAAAAAGAATTCCACGAGGCGCGCAATGATATTTAAATGCGAACACACGTATACAAAATTTACGTTAATATTATCGCCGTAGCGTATAATTTGGTTTTTGGATTATGCGCGGCGATTCCTTTCACGTGACGTACACGTCATGCGCGCGACACCCGAAGTCCGTTTGGCGGAGAACGACCGCAGAGAAATTCCGCCCGATACGGAAAACGGTTAAAAGTTCTAAACACAACGCGTTGTAATGTCGAAATCAACTGAAATACAAATATCGTCTTTTAAACGGTTTAAATTTTCACGGCTCAAGGCGTTTACCGATGGCGATATCACGTATAAAACGTATATACCGTCGGATCTCGAAAAACGACGGGGAAAACGCGGAACGTGGAACGTGCGAAACGGGGATTGCGTTTTCGGAAACGTTGCTAGCCGTCGGCCTACGCAGCAATGATTGGCTGCAGCACATCGCGTCGTCCAGTATTTCTCATCGTCGTGTACCGACAGAATTTTTTATTCACGTCTAATAATAAAAGGTGTTATTTCAAAATTCAAACAAATCGTACGGCAAAACGATTGTTTATTATTATTATTATTCATTTATTTTTCGAAATCCAACTGTACCGCCGCCGGTCATCAGGGAAAATCGATCTCATTCCGTTCGTCCGTCATCGTGCATGGTTTTCGCACGGATGGACGGAGAATATTATAATAATACACGGATTAGTGGTTTTTATTATTATTATTATTATTAATCGTGTTTTCGTCCCGGAATATGACCTCGGCCCGCGTGTATATAGCTCACGTCGCGACATACCTCCTCGAAATATCAAATAATTCCGGGGCGTGTGCGGCGGACCTATCTCGGATCTATAAATCTCGCGTGGGCAGATAGGCTTTTACGTACGCGGCACACTATATAATATATAGTGATATAATGTTTTATTATTATTATTATTTCGACGTTACACAGAAATCCATTAATCATATTATTATAGTCGTTGTTCTCGTTAATAGAATATTATGATCGTTTGTCGACGTGTTTTTATTATACGCGTTACGGTAAGGAGCCCGAAAGTGGTACGATAATATCGTAAATAGTGCAATGTAAAAATGTACGGACTGCCGTTACCGAAAGATTACCGTATAAGGACGTTTGAACACGGACACATTTATGACGACGAGACGAGAAGAAAATTCCAACAATGAGCTACAGGAAGAAATGATCGGCGGGACATGGACTTGCACGCGATGCGGAAAAGTGTTAAACGATACGAGTAGAACACACGGCGTACTGGAATTCGCGTGGAAATTATAGTTCGCGAT
Source organism: Chaetogeoica ovagalla (assembly GCA_032441825.1). Lineage (NCBI taxonomy): Eukaryota > Metazoa > Arthropoda > Insecta > Hemiptera > Aphididae > Chaetogeoica > Chaetogeoica ovagalla. The sequence goes on from CM063737.1 coordinate 9,454,872, forward strand.
GGTCGGCCCAGGAAGGAGACTTTTAACAAGACGGAGAAAAAAAGTGGAAGGAGACGGTGATAGCGGTAAAAATATTTTTGGAGAGTAATTAACACCAGTTGGGAGAACAAGAACGTATCAGAGCGATACGTATAATGATTTTATACGCGTTTTACACGAATTCCAAACAAAACCGGTGAGCGAAAAGAACACATAATGCCGAATTCTCCAACACTTTTCAAACATTTTTATACAGTTATTCAATGTAAATATATATATATACAGCGACCGATCGGCGCACGAACAGTAATTAATCACTAAGTATATGCGCGTGACGTTTTCGAGTAATAGAAAAACTGTTGACGTCAATATTATATTATTCTATGTTGACAACATACACACACATATATATATATAATATTTTAAAATTATTTTAATTGCAACTATTATACGTATAATGTGATAATTTAACAGTTCGACTGGAATATTGTTTCAAATTGTACGTATATATATATATGAGAATTTTTAACGAAATTGCATTGGTAAAACTGATATTTAATTATTGGGAGGGAATATATATTTATATACGGTGACAGTATAATCGTGCGGAAATACTTGTGATAGAGATATCAGTTATCTACGTTCCATATGCAAATTATCAAACACAATATTAGACAAGTGTGAACGATAAATTTTATATTTGGACAATAATACGATAAATCAATCAGTGTGAGTTTAGAAAAAAAAAATTAAAGACAAATGAGAAGAACAGTATTTAAAATAAAATCATTTAGATTTTACGTATAAAATTATTATTATAATAATAATAATAATTACGTGGTCCGCGAGGGGGGGGGGATTTTTTATCCGAACGGACATAAAACGATATGTAGCGCGAGAGGAGATTTAAAATAAAACTAGACCGTTTTAAATTATATTTATAATATATTTATGCGATGTAGGATTGTGTGCCAAAAATTATAAAAATTATTATATTATATTTTTTATCGTAAATAAAAAAATAAAGAAAAAAGGAATTTCTTAATTAAGCCGTATAGCGACTATATAATATACGTTATGTGTGTGTTATAGCACGCGACTCGCACAATGTAAAACGCTATTTGTACACTGTAAGAATTTTCATTCAAATATAAAAACGTTTCGTCATCGCGCGCGCATGCGACTATTTTACATTTCATGTTGATTACGAGAATTTATCCGAAGACGAATAATTTTTTTAAACATTTATTTTTATAACGTATCGTTTACACGTATCGCATTACTATATGATTAACACGTAATATGTGTTTATATCGTATGAAACGAGGGATGGGATTTATGTATGAAACGTTTATAGCCGTCTCAACCCGTTCCCTCTCCTTAGGGAAATCAAATTTAATATAGTATCGAACCGAACCGTCGCCGTATCGTCCGGCGGTGGTAATAAAAACGTTCAAAATATATTATTATTATTATTATTATTATTATTCGGACAAAGCGCGTTAATGCTTTGACATTAAAACCAGAGAGAGAGAGAGAGAGAGAGAGAGAAACAGATCAATACACCCGACTGTATATATTATACGGCAAAAAGGCAAGGCCAGTGTTATCTAAAAAGTTCGTGATTTCAGTGTGTGTGTGTGTGTACAGTATACCTACCACGGATTTTACGATAGATTTAGAATGATTTTTGTTCTAAAATTTATTTAGAATGACTATTATTTTTAACGGTTTTTTGGTTCATAAAAAAAAAAAAATTGTTTTGTTCTTCTTCTTATAATTTACGTTTTTTCTTTTTTCTCGTACACTGCGATATAGTGTGTTAATAGCGTTTGTTAAAAAAAGAAATATATTATAAAAAGCAATTTAACGACAACGATTACATGCATTATTAATAGTCGTTGTCGACGACTGTGCGCGTAGTATATATTGTATATATATATATGTATAATTTTGTTCTACGATTTACTGCTTAATTTTGAACACACGCGACAACGACGTTTTAAGTATCGTTGTAACAGTTATAGGTAGCGGATCGGTATTATTCAAAAAGCCGATTAACTGCGACATCTCAGTGTAAATAAATGTAATGTATATTAAAAAAAAAAAGAAACATTAAAAACAACCACGTAACAACCTAAATATATATATATGTACAAAAAAATATATTAGTAATTTTTATTATACGGGAATGAACGTATAATAAACATAATAATATATAGACGCGATTTGAACGTTTACATATTTCTCTCGTATAAACGTTCGTCTCTCGATTTTTTTATTTATTCCACAGAGGTAAAAAAAATATATATATATATTTATTTTTAAATACTTATATAATAATAATAATAAAAAAAAAATACCGGGGGATTTATCAATTTTGCGGTATTTATTATAGAACAACGCGTGTATAATAGAATAATAATAAAATCGAATGAATTTAAAATAAAAAAAAATTTTTTTTCAACCGTCAGTATACGGCGGTAATACCTACTACTTTTGAATAATAGATAGATAAATTGAATTTTATTACGGTCGGAGAAATAAAACGTCAACACTTTACGCGATTTGTTTTCCTTTAAAATATTAATCTATAATTTCACGTATTGAAAAAAAAAAGTACATATGTACCAGTCGTCGTATCGAATCTGTTTGTCAATCGGTTTTTGACCGAAATTCACGCGATTCGTAGCCATTAAGCCGAAAAGGAGATACAAAACTTACCTACTGTCTTTTCTATTAATTATTTCCCGTATTCTTTTTATCCTTGTTATTCGTTCGAGAAAAAATTGTCTCCTATCGATTCGTTTAAAAAAATTGATAATTGATAAAAACGAAACGTTTATTCACCTACGATTATCAAGTACACTCCATAATTGGCTGCAACGATTTTTCATCGTACAACTCGTACGATTCGACGATTTCTCCGCGAACTGTCGTGCACGGGTCGACGCCGCGACACTTGACCGCCGAAATGAAATAGGGAAAGTTAAATAAAAAAAAAATAAATAAATAAAAACGAAACTACAAAACTTTTTCAAGCCGACGGACGGACGGACGAGACGGGCGCGTGTGCGCGATGCGCCGCGTCGGCAGCACGTGTGACGACCGCGACGGTAACGCGCGTCCTGTCTGGAAATCGGGGCGAGCGCAAGCGCACCACCGCCGCGTGTGTGATACGTGCTCGATTGAACACCGTCGGCAAATCCTCGCGCGTTCTCGCGACTGTCGTCGAGACTTCTATTATTTAGAGGAAAAAAACGAAGACGGTTTGGTTAGGTTACAGTTTACAGTTTGAAAAAAAAAAAAATTATAAAAATCGTTTCAAATATCGAATTTACGAGAAAATCGGGCGAAATAACGTAGTCATACGATTGAATACTACGCGCCTATTGAAACACCCGGAAAAAATGTCAAATTTCCGACAAACAGACTGTCCGATTAATTTATATTTCGAACATACGAACATACGATATAAACGCGCGCAAATGAGTTTCAAACGAATATAACCAATAAGAACGTATGAATCGCGGTGTTTTTTTTTTTTGTTTTTAATCGGTATGTCTCTTAACCTCCGCCGTGTTATGCGGCGGAGGTTAAGAGAAAAACGTAAAAATTACAATCTCTATACGTAAGTAATAATTATTAATAAGACGTGGTTTTTTTTTTTTTTTGTACTTTGTCCCCAAAAACGCGCGAGTCATTTCGTTATAACGAATTAAAAACGTACTTTTTCGGCTTACGCCATACGATGCGATGGAAAATTTCGTATAATTTTCGTTATTTTTTACCTACCCCACGACGACATATTGTGATAACCATTCGGAACGATGAAATTCGCCGCCGTCCTTCGTGATTGCCTTCTCTTCGGGAGGGGAAAAAAATACAATTAAAATATATTTACATCCGAATCCGCGTAATGTATCGCGCGCGTGATCTGACGAAAAAAACACCTCCTCTCAGCGTGTGTACACACACACATACGTCTAAAATAATTTATTGATTTCATTTGTTTTCCCTCAGTTCTCCGTTATTAAATTGCCACTTTGAATAGAAATCGTCGTGGCAATAACGCAATTCTAACGCGACGAATATTATTACCAGCGTTTTTATACGATTTTTTTTCGTTTTTTGAAATGATAAAATTAGATATTATATCGCAGGGGCGTATTTACTTCACATCCCCTATGGGGGTGGGGGGGGAGGCGAATAGAAAAACGGCCCGTCGAATCTGTTGCCAACTTAGAATTATCGAAAAATTATATGAAAATAATAATAGTTTTAAATAAAAAAAATGTTTTATTACATTTTAGTTTTAGTTCGATTAATTTCAGTCGTCAGTAGACATAGGTACATACACAAGTATGTGTAGGATCGCCCCGGCCCTTGTATACGCCCCTGTTATATCGAGTGACAAAAGGAGATTTTTTTGTTTTTTTTTTATTTTTTTGACGGAAAGCTGAAAACATTTGGAAACGTAACACGTAGAGCACCCGCTGCAAAAAGCGACACCGTAATACAATGTGGACAAATCGATCCGTTTTTTTTTTTTGTTTTTGTACTCAATCGTATTCCGCAGTTAAGTGCACGCATAATTATTATTTATTCGACAATAGTGTGTATTTCGGTGTTGGGTATTTGGGGGGTTGGACATATAGAGTTCGTATAAAATATTGCGAGTACATTTTTATAATGTATATACACGCGGAACACCACACACCGGTGTTGTTGCAGGGCGTGGTGCATACGCGTAGTATACAATACTATAGAATCGATGACACGGCGGAAATGCGCGTTCGGCAAAAAGTGAAATAAATTCGGGGCCGTGGGGGGGAGGAGAGGGCAGCAGTTCGTGCACGCGCGCCGCCGCTCCACACACACACACCGCTGCACAGTGTGTCACGCGCTCGTTAGTTTGAAGTTTTTCTCTTAATCGTTGATCAAATTCGAATTCGAATCGCATATTTTTTCTTCTCCTTTTTTTTTTTACCTCGCGTTAAACACGAAAAGAAACCACTCGGCGTTTTTCTCGTCCACTGGAAAACCTTTTATTCAACACTATCAGTACCATCGTTTATTCATAAAACGGTTTACGTTAATTATATTACGTTCGTGTTATCAAAACACTGTGTAATACATTATGTTCGATTTACTCGGACTCGTTGAATTTTCAATTGGTTAATTACGCGCGCGCGTTACGACCGCGACAAGCGCGTGTACAGAGTTCCATTCGGAAAAATTGATATTTTAATAATAATAATAATTGGTACGATACGAAATCCGGGTCAAAACGTGCAGCATACGCTCCGGCGAGCGCGCAACGAAAATTGTATAATTATTACACACCGTTTCGTCGTATAGTGGAAAAACGCGCGTGCGATTTGATCGTTAAAAAAAGGAAAAGACATGGTCGACGGATAGGAGAAAAGAAAACGAATTCTTTTTTCCATTCTATACGAGTACACTTCCGATCCGCGTCGCACAACAACACAATTATTATTATTATTATAAAACAAAAATTAGTTATGTGTGTGTGGGGGGGTAATGTAAGAGTAGCCACTAGTTAGCAGGTCGAAGCGTCTAAAAATGTCTGTTAAAGCTAATGGATAAAACAAAAATGTTAAGGCCAAATGTGATCTTATGCGACCAAATATCCCGCCTATGATAAGTACTATGTAATTTTCAAGAGTGTACGGGAAAATTGTTTGGTAATTTATTGTTTTTTCTGTGCCGCGTTTAAAAACCATCGAGAAAACAAGTTTTCTTTTTATTTAGCTTTTAGTAAAAACCATATAGCTCAACACTCATAATTCATACGTACGATTATTAATAAAGGCAAAAAAAAAAAAAATCAATTGGACAATAAATAAGAACATAAGTAACAACAACTACACGAGTTTTTATCTCATGATTTTGTTGGGATGTGTTTAGAATTACTCATAACTACACTTGGGAAAACGGAAAAACGCGTTTCAAATACAATTGCTGTTGTAGACACGAAATAATTTGTTAATCGTCGCTTCTCTCAGAATGCAAGAAGATTAGAAAAGATACACACATTTCCCAAGTTCCTCCTCTCTTGGTCGTTTGAGAACCGTTTTGTTTGAAATCTCATTTTCCCAACTGTACACGTTATAATCGGAACGTTGACGGAATTTTTTTTTTTCCTTTTTTGCCGTTAAAATAAAAAACCGTTGAGACGTACATTTAAAATTTCACGATTTATTCGAACTGTCGCGCGCGCATTTGTTGCCCGGCACCCTTATTTGCTGCGAGTCCTTGACGGTTTTCGAACGGACGACGTCGGCGCAATAATAACGGTCGTCTCGCGCTGCGGTTAATCGCCATACGATTTATTTATTAATTTTTTTTTATTCGCTCTCGCTGCAAAACACCGCTGTCTGGGATACGCATTTAATATTTGTAACGCGCGTTCGCCGCATTATACGAATGGAACGCGCGTCGGTTAAATTATACGTTTATATACATCTACTCGTGTAGAAGGTAAAAAAAAAATTAAACGGAGAAAAAGTGGCGACGATTCGCGCGCAATTCCACCGTATATTATTACCGGTGGACGTCGTGCGCGCACCGGTTGCCGTGACCGTGACGAGGTCACACCACCACCAGCGGCAGCGGCAGCAGACGGACGTGCGCGTCTAACGCGTTAGAACGGCCGTGGAGATCGGAAACGTCGTAGAGAGAGAGGCGGGGCGGGGGGAGAAGAAAAAAACCGTTTCGGCCGGCAGTTATTTAGAAAACAAAAAAAAAAAAACGAATTCCCCGTGAGAATAACAATAATATATCACGTATTTGAAAACGCGTTCCGATCGGTATGGATTTAATAAATTCCAATCGCTTTTAAACGGAATGAGAAAATAAATATTCGATTAACGGTCTGGGGGGATCCGTCGCAAAAGTATATGTAAACGTATATACACGCGCGACGGAATTTATCTTTTTTTCATTTCCTTTTTTCCCCCTTCAAACTTTTATACGTAATATTTATTCACTGTCCGTGACCAGTGGCGTATTTTCGGGGGGGGGGGCCCAGAAGAAGAAAAAAAGGTTCGAAAGTCATAAATGACTTGCTATATATGTAGGTACGGAGAGAGAGAACATTAATTTGTATTATGTGTTTTTAATGTTTATTAAATAAATAAGTTGGGTTTAATTTTTGATATTTACAATAAAATTAAATATTTTGTTTATAGGGAAGATCGAACGGTTTGGCGATGTTATCAATAAATAAAAACTACGTAATAACACCTGAAGAAGCTATTGATGAACTGTCAAAAGAAAAAAAAACACGTTTACCTTTTATATTATAAAAAAAATCTTAATTTGTATTTATAATAATAATAATGGAATAATTTAATTATTAATTCATCTCATATGTATTTTTTATAATATTATAAACTTACTTATTTTTAGACCCCCCCCCCACAAAAAATTTGAAAATACGCCACTGTCCATGACTATTATACACTCTTCGGGTCAATTCGCCGTCAACACGCGTTTTTTACTACGACGGACTTGACTGCGTTTTTACGTACACAAAAAAAAAATCCTATGACCGTTTAAAAATATTATAAAAAATAAAATGGACGTCTTACCTCAACAGATAGTATTATATTATTATAATCGACGCGTATACACAAAAAAAAAAAAAAAAAAAACCAGCCGCGGGGTGTTGCGAAAATCGTCGGGGGGAAAAAAAACGTGCGTAAAGCGCTTATAATATATTGAAGAGTTATTTTTCGCCGAAAGATTTAACCGAGAAAAAATCCATACTTGTACGGGGGGACCCGTTAAATCGTCGTACAGACGGATACGCGTGTGTACGAGGTTTCCGTCAAAGAAACAAAATTCACTGACTTGTCGCTCAGGTGATTATCATCAGCTCTCCTCCGAACGAGATAAACGTAATCGCGTAATAATAACATTATTGTATTGTGCGCGATAGACAAAACGTGCGCGGCGTTTCGGTTTCATTTGTTGTAATTTTTGCCCATGCGACACGTTCATACAATATATATATATATATATTATTATAGAAGACTATTTTCGATTTCCACGCGGTAAAATCCCTATCGTTTAATACCAGATTATATTATTATATAATGAGCGATTATAAAGATTTATTTTAGATGTAAAATATAGGTAGGTTTTATAAATACATATCGACGTTTTTCTTGTTTTCATATAATATATATATATATATATCGTAATAAATAATCCATTGTGTGGCACGAGGAGTCATTGGGGGAAAAGAAATCGTTCACAAAAGTAATTGGAAACGCATTATAACTATATTTTGATATTTATTATACATGACCATGTAACGCAATATTACTTTCAAGGTGTGTAGGGTAACTGAAAGAAAAAAAAAATCTTCAAGACGCGTACGGGCATGGAAAGAAAAAAAGCAAGTAAACTTGAAACGATATTGCATAAATAATCATATAATTCAACAGCTACATAATATTCTAATTATTTGTATATAAATATAATTAATAATAATAATAATAATAATAATATATTTAGCACGAAACATCCACAAATATTGATCAAATAATATATTAAAAAATACACAATATATTATTAAAACAAATATCTAAGTATATAATAATAATAATTTATAATATATATTTATTTATATTTTATTATTGTCTTTAAGGGCACAATGTTTCAAATGGCAATATAGTTTTTTTTTTTTTGCACAAAAAAGTATAATTTGTAGCGTAAGTTTTCATAATAATTCAACTATAATATAAATACAGCGTCACATTTGAAAATAACCGCACACCACCAATGAAAAACTCAACATCTAATCAATACACTAAATTGACATTAATTTTATTTTATTATTAATAATATATAAAGAAGAATATGACGTTTATGTATATTTATTTATTTAAGCATAAAGTAATAATATTATTTAATTCTATAGTGATAATCCATAAATAATATATTATTACAATTTAATATGGTAGGTATAATAATAATAATAGTTTAGGATATGCAATAATATTATAATAAAACTAGAGTCTTACAGTTCGTAAGCTAATCGGATATATTTAAACAATAATAAAACGTTATAAATTCAACAACGGGGGTGGACAGATGATAATACTGTGAATAATATATTTTATGAATAATCCGATAGCCGTGAAATGTGACAGAGTTCTGTTAAAAGACTGATTTTCCAGCCGTCTCGATTATTATTATTATTCGGGTATATATAAAAAAAAACGAAAAAATAGGCCCAAAGAATGTGGTTTGTCATAATTCACTACATAGTGTTATTCGGAATAGTGATTAATTAATATACACTTATGCATCCCCCCCGTTGGTTAGAAAATGTATTTGTGATTAAGCAGAGATTATTATTTTTTGCAATCTGTTCGAATTGATATGGTAATAATGATTTATTAGTTAATATAACCAGCTGCCGGAAATACATACAGAAGCAAAAAAAAAAAAAATCTTATTCACTTGTGAGAGTCTTGTACAAACGTATTTGAAAATAATATTCATTAATAAGAAACTCAGTCTTTTTGCACTTCTGTTAATATTTACGTATTTCAATGACATTATTGTAAGTCTGTTATTGGAAGGGGAATTAAATTTAACAAAATATACACACAAATTGTGTAATAGAAGCTTCATTTATATAAATACAACAATATATATATATAATGGTATGTATTATATGCATGTAAGTGTATGTGTGTTAGTTTTAAAATAGATTTTAGGAATTTATTGTTTCCATAGAAGTTTAAAGATATATGTTACCACGCTTAAACTAATAGTAACAAAAGAGAAAAAAGTAATAATAATTATTATAAATAAATACAATAACAATAATGGTTTTGCGACCTTTTCTTGATCAGGAAAAAAAAACTAACACGTTACGGTTACTGTAAATGGTGATACATAATGCTATTTCTAATACGATTCTCTCAACTTTGTCTATAGCTGGTACTCACAAACAACTTATCAGCTTATGCATTGACCGCTTGAATAGATATCACACCACCAGGTCCAGGTAAAACGGACTGCTCCATGAGGAATGCATCTACTTCTCTAGCTGCTTGACGTCCTTCAGAAATCGCCCAGACCACTAATGACTGGCCACGACGGCAATCTAAATGATAAAATTGGTTGTAAATACATCAAAAATTGAAACTCTGTTAACAATATGTTGAGGTACATACCTCCAGCGGCGAAAACTTTAGGAACAGATGTAGCATAACGACCAGCTGGCGTCTGGAAATTAGATCTTGGATCAAGAGCTAATGATAATTCGTTGACGATTGTACGTTCAGGACCGAGGAATCCCATTGCCAATAGAACCATATCACATTTGAAGATCTTTATATTACAAAATAAAACAAATTAAGATGAATGCACAACAATGATATTAGAGGTTTAAAAAAAAAAAAATTAATCCATACTTGTTCAGAGTCTGGTACTTCATCCATTTTCCATCTTCCCGCTTCGTCTTTGGTCCAGTTTACTTTGACCGTTTTGATACCACTAATATGGCCATTACCGTCATCAATAAATTCCTACGATAAATATTATATTTGTAGTCGATTGAATTAATATAGTAATAATGAAATTAAAAATATGTTATACACCAATACTTTTCTATACCTTGCTCATGATGCAAAATTGTCTAGGGTCTTTGCCGTGTTTAATTTTAACTTCCTCATGACCGTAATCCACTTTGAACACTCTAGGGTATTGTGGCCAAGGGTTGTCCCGTCCTCTGGTAACTGGCGGTTCGGGAAGAATCTCAAACGATGTAATAGACTTGGCTCTCTGAAAAGATAAAAGTAAATTAAATGATGATTATCTATTATAATAATTATTAAAAATCGATAAACTAACTTGTCTCAGCGAAGTAGCGATACAATCGCAACCGGTGTCACCACCGCCAATCACTATTATGTCTTTGTCCCTTGCTAACAGTGGTAAGTCTGTAGGCCCACCTAGTTGTTTCTTTTGAGAAGATTCCAAGAAGTTCATAGCAAAGTAAATGCCTTCGAGATGACGGCCAGGTATGGGCAGATCTCTTGGCCACGTAGCTCCTGTGCAAAGTACGACCGCATCAAACTGATCCAAGAGCTCCTGAACGAGTGAATCAAATGATTGTTTATTTTTCTCAATATCCATTATTTTCATTGTAAGAATTTACTTTGGCTAAATAATCTTTTCCTACGCTGACATTTGTATGGAATACTACTCCTTCGTCTTCTAGAAGCTTAATTCGTCTCTGGACGACTTCTTTGGACAGTTTCATGGTGGGAATTCCATATTGCAGTAAACCGCCAACACGATTGTTCCTCTCAAACACCTGTACCAAATGTCCAGCCTAAAAAGAAGAGAAGAAATTATTTCAATAAATTTTTAAAGTTACCAGTTAATTAAATATTTTTACCTTATTCAGTTGATGGGCAGTTGCTAGTCCTGACGGACCAGATCCAACGACAGCTACTGTTTTTCCAGATCGATTTTTTGGTGGTTCAGGTTTAATCCAACCTTGTTCGAAAGCATGGTCAATAATAGCACATTCTATGTTCTTAATAGTGACCGCAGGCTCATTAATGCCTAAGACACATGCTCCTTCACATGGAGCGGGGCAAACTCGACCAGTAAATTCTATAAAAAAAAAAAATTATTTATTATCTACATTATTATTTTACAAAAATACAAAAATTATAAAATTAAAAATGTCATTAATCGTACTCACCTGGGAAATTGTTGGTTTGTAAAAGTTGATTCAACGCCTCTTGCCAATTATTGTGGAATACTAAATCATTCCATTTCGGTATGATGTTTCCTAAAGGACACCCGTGTGAAGACTGGCAGAATGGCACACCACATTCCATACATCTAGCTGCTTGAACTCTAAGCCCTTTCCTGACGTGTTGGAAATTGTAAATTTCGTCCCAATCATTAAGCCTTTTTTCGGCTGGTCTGTACATCATTGTCTCTCGCGAATATTTTACGAAACCTCGAGTCTTATCCAATATTTTTTCAAGCCTTTTCTTTTCAAACGTCTGGTCATTAATTGTTTCTTCGATATCCCGAACGTTAGGCTCGTTAACACTTTCTGTTGGATTTACGTGGACCTGTGCTACTTTTGTTTCTTCGGCCAGTTGTTTCAAAGCTCTTTGGTATTCATACGGGAATACTTTGATAAACTTTGACGCCGATTGGGGCCAAGATTTTAACAGTTTGGACGCAATAACCGACTCAGTTTTAAGGACAAATTCTTTTAAAAGGGATTTAACGTAGTCTAGATCTTCTTGGCGCTCGAGAGGAAGTAGTTCCACCATTTCTGTATTGCATTTGCTGTAAACACACATTTTACATAAGTTTAATATCTAATAAATGCTAATCTAAACTCACGGATAAAATGTAATTTAAAAACAATTCCTTTGACTTTACCTTTTGAACGATTGATCGACGTCAAGTACATAAGCGATACCACCAGACATACCAGCAGCAAAATTACGTCCCGTTAGACCCAAAATAACTGCACAACCTCCAGTCATGTATTCGCAACCATGATCGCCCACTCCTTCAACAACAGTTACAACTCCAGAATTTCTGACCGAGAAACGTTCAGCCGCAATGCCTCTGAAAAACGCTTTTCCACTAGTAGCTCCATACAAGCAAACATTACCGGCAATTACATTAAGTTCAGATTGGAATGTAGATGATTTTGGTGGATAAATAATTATTTCACCTCCAGAAAGTCCCTGAAAATCAAAACATTAGTATTCCCGAAAGTAATTTGTATTTGATATGCGCATACTTTTCCAACGTAATCGTTAGCATCTCCTTCTAAGGTCACATGCACTCCTTTGCTCAAAAATGCGCAGAAACTCTGTCCAGCAGAGCCTGTTAATTTTATGTTCACGCTGTTCTCCGTTAAACCATCATCACCATATTTCCTATAATGGACAGTAAATTTGACTTGAGGTAAATTTATTTTAAAAATTGGATATAATAGAAAAAAGTTACATTGAAATATGATAGCTCAAGGTCGATCCAAAAGCACGGCATTCATTATTAATGGTTAGTTCTATGTTTACGCTTTTTTGCAAACCATCGATTACTGGTTGCGCGGCAGTTATAACAATGTTGTCCATACGTTTTTCTAGTTGGAAATCCTAGTAATAATTTTATTATTAGCGCCAAAAGAAAATATTTAAGTTAAATCGTTTCATTTGCAATTTTATATTTTACCTGCGATTCCGATCCACCAACTATGTTAATGCCAGGTCTCATATGAAGAGCATTGCGTAGTATTGGGCTGAGGTTCAAAAACTTTGCTTTGGGGTTGTTGTTGTTATCTGTCATTTTAAGTAGGTCAGTACGTCCGATAAGGTCTTGATATTTGGATACACCAAGTTGAGCCATGTGTTTACGTACGTCTTCAGCCAACATGAACAAGTAGTTAATTACGTGTTCTGGTTTACCGGCGAATTTCTTTCTCAACACAGGGTCTTGAGTGGCAATGCCCACAGGACAAGTATTTAAGTGGCACTTTCTCATCATAGTACACCCGAGTACGATTAATGGGGCAGTGCTCAAGCCTATTTCATCAGCACCTAACAGAGCAGCTACAATGACATCAAAACCGGTTCTTATTTGACCGTCAGCTTGTACGACCACTCTGGACCTCAAATTGTTTAATACAAGGACTTGATGAGTTTCGGCCACACCGAGTTCCCACGGAAGACCAGCATTCTTGATACCAGTCCATGAACTAGCTCCAGTACCACCATCATGGCCAGAAATCACAATATGTTCGGCTTTTCCTTTAGCCACACCTGATGCGACTACTCCCACGCCCACTTCAGAGACCAGTTTTACAGATATTCTTCCATTAGGGTTAGCGCACTTCAAATCGTAAATTAATTCTGCTAAATCTTCAATCGAATAGATGTCATGATGAGGCGGTGGCGATATCAATCCAACGCCGGGTACTGAATGTCTAGTAGCAGCGATTTCTTTAGTCACTTTATAACCGGGCAACTCTCCACCTTCACCAGGTTTGGCGCCTTGAGCCATTTTTATTTGCAGATCATCAGCGTGAGCTAGATACGAACTGGTTACACCAAATCGACCTGACGCTACTTGTTTAATAGCCGATCGTTTGTTATTTTCTATATCTTGATTTAAATAACGGTCAGCGTTTTCACCTAAATAAAAATATGATAATAATCATTAGAACACGGTTATAAATATATGTACAATATAACAATATACCTCCTTCTCCAGTATTTGATTTTCCTCCAACTTTGTTCATGGCAATCGCTAAAGACGTATGCGCTTCAATAGAGATCGAACCAAAACTCATTGCACCTGAATATATTAGACATATAAAATACTTATAATTTTCCAAATGAATATTTTTTAAATACTTTATACCTGTAGCAAATCTTTTTACAATATTGACAGCAGGCTCAACTTCGGAAATATCTATGGATTTCGTAGTAGGGACCAATTCTAATTGACCTCTAAGGGTGCAAGCACGAACACTTTCCATTGTCGATTCACAAAATTTATCATAGGAGTTTTTGTTTTTGCTAGCTGCCGCTTCCTATAATTTAGACATAGTACACAGCGTGTACAATTGTACGTAGTTTTTTTTATAATCAATAACTTACTTGTAAGTTGGCTATGCTAATTGGATCATTAATATGTTTTTCACCGCCACTACGCCAGTGGAAATAACCAGGATTCATTAAAACCAACATATCCGTATTACGAGAAGAATAAGATAGGTAATGGCGCTCATATGCTTCTTTGGCCAAACATTCAAAAGTAATGCCGCCAATACGTGACTGTGTGCCTTTAAAACACTTGTTGATAACCTCGTCTGCCAAACCAACAGCCTCGAATATTTGAGCTCCTTTATAAGACTGTAATGTGGATATACCCATCTTTGCCATCACTTTAGATATTCCGCGCTCCATCGCCTCGCAATAGTTCTAAAAGGAAGTCAGACAGTTTAAAATATTAAATGGTTTAAATATTCTAGTCACTAACCTCGAATAATATTTTGTCAGTGAAAGAAGCATCTAGTACTCCTTCGGCGCGTAGACTTTTGGCCATTTCGAATACTAGGTAAGGACATATACCATCAGCACCGTAACCCAACAGAACGCACATTTGGTGAACTTCTCTAGCTTCACCAGTCTCGACTATTAATCCAACTTTCATACGAAGTCTCTGGTCAATCAAATGATGGTGCGTAGCTCCCAAGACCAATAATATACTCACCGGTATTCTGGACAAATAAAATGTATACACCTTAGGTTAGAAAACAAATTTCAATGTAAATTTTCTACCTTTCAGATCCGGCTGATCTATCCGACAGTATAATGAGTTGATGATTACTGTTGGCAGCTTCACTGGCTTCTTCGCATATACGATCTAAAGCTTTTGAAAAACCTGATGGACCATCTTCTTTATTGAATGTAACATCAATTACTTTTGTCTGTGAAAAATTGATTCTTGTTTTTTAATAAACGTAAATCATTTGATGATGTACACAAAATAATTTATCAATGAATTGTAGTAGAACAGTTTACCTTCCAGCCGCGATGTTGATTATTGCGTAAAACTTCTAGATCGTAAAGTGACAGTATTGGATTCGGTAAAAATAATCTGTGACACTGTTTGGCACTCGGTATAAGGATATTGGCTTCAGGTCCAATCGGGCACATCAATGACATGACGATTTTTTCACGGAAAGGATCAATTGGCGGGTTAGTTACTTGGGCAAATAACTGTTTAAAGTATGAGTAAATCAACGGTTGAAACAATGACAAGCAAGCGAACGGAGCGTCGTTTCCCATAGATCCCAATGCTTCTTTTCTAAAACATTATAATGAATAATAGTATTCGTTGAACATCAAACATTCATTTGAGATGTAAATTCACTTCTGACGCACTTTGTTCTGATCATTGGAATAATTAGCATGTTAATAGTTTCAATAGAGTAACTGAATAACAATAGGCGTCTGTCTCCTCCCCATATGCGAGTCATCTCTTGTTCTGGAATGTTATCTCTGAGAGTTTTCTTACGTTCTCCGCTTATGAACTCAATCGATTTAGCTCGTACCAAACCAAATCCTTTAGCAACAGCTTCTTCCCTTAAGTCTTCAATTGTGATCTGTAAGGGCACAAAATGTATATTATCAAACTGGAATATTGAAAAACAAAAATCTAAAAATAATGTGATTATTATACATATATACAATATAACGAAAAATCATCAGACAGTAAGCCAGAAAATATTTCCGATACTATTATTAACATTAATTTTTGTACATAGTTGTATCTAATAAATCCATCACACAGAAAGAGTAAAAATCACAATTAGTTATCAAATTATTTACAATATGGTTGAGCATATGTTATGAAGAGAAAGAGTAAAGAAGAAGCAGAAGAATTGAATGGGCGACAAATATGGTAGGAAAAATAGGAAAGCAAAAGAAAGAAAAGAAGTGGGATTTTTCTGAGCTAAAGTTAAAGATTAGAACGACCGGCTCTGAAGACAGAATAAAGAAGAAGAAGTAGATTAATCAATATTTACAACAGATTAATTGTAAACTAAATATACAGCTAGGCATTCTTAGTACATTTCTTTTTGAAGGTAAGGTATAATAAAAAGTATGTTCAGTGCAGATTGCGGAAGCGTATTGTCAAACCATATATAATCAACACGTAACTCACCCTCTATAAATTCAGTACAGGAAACAATTCGCGGCATCGGATAAACAAACAAAATGTTTTTATTATTCAGTTGTCGTACATTATGAGAGTGTATTTGTAATTGACTTTACAAAATCGTGTTTACAACAATACAGTACCTGTTCTCTGAGCCAATCGGAATGCGGTCTTCTTCTCGCAATGTCCAACTTCAGTTGAACGTCTTGTATGATACGTTTCTCTTTGGTGTCGACCAACAGCATGCGGCCCGGTTTCAAACGGCTCTGTGGGAAAATCAGACGCAACGGTCGATTAGGTATGTTTCAGAGTGAAATGAATATTGATATTTATAACTTTACCTTCAACGCCACGTTTGCTGGGTCTGTATCGTACACTCCGACTTCGGACGCCATAACCATGACGTTGTCTTTCAATACGTAGAAACGCGACGGTCTCAATCCGTTCCTACACAAACGAAGTACTTTTATTAAACGTACTTATCCGAGTGTCATCGGATAAACAGAAAAAAAAATTTTTTTAATCGCAACGAATATAGACGGCAATCGCTTATACCTGTCCAGCAACGCGCCGACGTATCGTCCGTCAGTGAACGTCAAAAGGGCTGGACCGTCCCAGGGTTCCATCGCACATGCCGCCCAATTGTAAAAGTCCCTCTTCTCGGACGGCATGGTCTGATCGTTTTGCCAAGCTTCCGGCACCATGGTCATCACGGCTTCGGGCAGTGAACACTCGCCAGCGTTGACCAAGAACTCCAAAACGCAATCTGCCGATCCGGAATCGGATAGGTTCGGCTCTACCACCGGGTACAGCTTTTTGATGTCGTCGAAGTATTTGCTTTGCATTACGCCTTCCCGAGCGGTCATGAAGTTCACATTGCCACGCACCGTATTGATTTCGCCGTTGTGCGCCAACACCCTAATACGCGTATATAATTTTTTTGTTAAAATACATAAAACACGACGATTTACAACATGTTTTGAATTTACCTCAAAGGATGCGCTCTCTCCCAGCTCGGGAAAGTGTTCGTGGAGAATCTAGTGTGGACGAGTGCCAGATACGTCTCATAATCCGGACTCTTGAGAACAGGAACACATGCGATTAATAATAATAATAATAATAATAATATTATTATAATACGATTAATATTAATAAAAATAAAACGAGTGAGGGGGATAAAATGACGTTTTTTTCTTTCTTAGTTGAAATAAGTTGAACCGGTAAAATATTGGCGGGCGCGAATCAAAGGGTCGCGCGCTATGGGTCAAAGACCCTAAATTGGAGGACTCCAAAGCGGCCGTCGTAAATACAATTTGTACACAAAAACGATATTGAATTTCGTTACGAAATTCACGTCATACTGTTAATTTGAAATGTCAATATATATATAACGTATATGTATATGTATATACAGGGGCGAACGCAGGAAAAAATTTCGGGAGGGGTTTTGAAAAAATTTAAAGTAGGTATTCATTAATATCATATTATTCATACTGTATTACACTTTAGCTATTTATTTTAGACACTTATACTGTACATATTACATATCGTAGATTAATAATTAATTATTAAAATTTGTCAATTCAATTTAAATTATAAAACAAGATCTATACGTCTCGGTTTTTCGGGAAGGGTTTAAACCCCCCACCCCCCCCCCGCCGCGTTCGTCCCTGTGTGTATATATATATATATAAAATAGGATTTAAATTTTGTAAAACGAACTGATGATGAATTTCGGCGTCATGTAAACACGGACGGACTGGGCTAAAACTTTATTATTTGTAACGCGATTGGCGACTGTCGCGGTGACGGATACCTGTAGATCGGCGAAATACGCCCACAGTTGATCGGACGTGAACTGGCCCTTGTAAACGACGACGGTGTGCGACAACGAGCATATGTAAAACCTGCGGCCGGGCTTCGGTATGGTGTGCGTGGAACGTTTGCGAAGGGCGAACACGCGACGCCTGAAGTCGTCCTCGTCGAACGCGTCCGCGGCGTCCACCACGAACGCTTGCCGGATGAACGGCTCGCTGCTCCTGGCCACCTCGCCTATCTGATTGTTGTGCACCGGCACCGTTCTCCAGCACAACACCTGCAAACGTCAACAACAGCGCCGTCGCGGCGCCCCGTCGTTAGTTCGTTTCGCACCGTCACGTCGGTTGTTCCACGCATGTGTGTGTGTGTGTGTGTGTATATACAGTGTATATTTTATATATATATACCTAATTAAATAATATAATCGTAATAGCGGCGTTTTGATTGTACACGAGCATAAATTAATACACACACACACACACACGTATATGTATAAGAAGGTTTACGATGTATTTTAACGTGTTTATAAGTACACGCGCGAGTAGTATATTGTATAGGGCTGAAAGAGTTTCTCGTCGAGAGAAATACGCGAAGAAAAAAATTTTAAAATGGCTGGATGTCGGGTAGTGCTGCGGAATGGTATAATTTTAATTTCATATAATAAACGTGCAAATATCACGCAAGCACGAGCAGATACACTATACCGTCGGATCTTCAAAAAAAAAAAAATATATATATATGTATATATATACTTTTTTTAATAATACACAATAATTTAAATAACGTTACGACAGTGCGGATATAATGTCGACAAAATAGATTCGATACGTTGTGGAAAAGTTCTGTAGGAGGGAAACTAAGGAAGACGAAGAAGAATCGGACGGACGGGAGACGCGACTGGTGTACACGAGAGGCTCTAGGGCGATTGATCTCACATGTAGTTGACATTATACGGTCTAGCAAATAATAATTTCATCTATGAATATACAGATAAATCGAAATATAATATTATATTGTACGGGTGTGGTGTAACAGCGTATTTCTTCTATACATATATAATATATACGGTTTTTTATTTTTTGAGTTAAAATAAAAAAAAAAAAAATGATTAGCGATGAAGTGCTTAAATACGGTTGTGCGAATATATTGCACATTAAGCGCACGTTTCACCGATTATATATTAAAAAAAAAAAAAAAAAAAAAAAAAAAACGTATATTTTAAGTTAAATTTAAATGTATAATATTATATAAACATAACGTAGCAAATTTCGTACGATTAAATATTTTACCAATTTAATTATTATAACACGTATGGTAATTATTCGTTGTTAAAAGTCATTCAAAATTAATATAATGATTTTGAATATATGCGCGTATACATTATTATGACGGGCGTTTTCGTCGTAGTTTTTATCGATTCGTCCATCATTTTATTAAGTATAAGTAATTTTATATATATATATATATATACTCGATAAGATAAAAAGAAATATGCGCGCAGCGGCGTATCAAATACAATTATAGATTTTTAATTGTGTATTGAACGAAATTTAATAATCATATTGGATAACGAGATTTTTTTTTTTTGTATGTGAAACGGAGGGGAGGAGGAAATCCGGCATAAACGAATGGACGAAAAAAGTCGGTAGTAGTTCGGTATACAAGTCGGACGCAAGGTTTTTGTAAATATCTGTTACAATTTATATTCAAAATATATTTATTTAGAAAATATTATCGTGATCGTATCTGTATATTGAAATAGATTTGTAATATTATCGTTCATCGCGTAAGTTTATAAGAAGAAAAAAGAATTAAAATGAAATTTCAAATACACCCGTATATATATTTACGATTATTATACGCGTTCGATTATTCCTTTTTTGTAAATATTTTTCTCGGTTTTTTTTTCAAAAAAAAAAAAAAAAATATTGTTTTAATATTTTACGGGTGGTGGTGGTTTATTAGTTGAATTCAATACGTCGTGGAAAACCGGTAAAAAAACTCGTACTTATATACTATAAGACGAAAGAGAAAAAATATCTTTATATCAACGAAAACGATAGTTTGGAAAACATTGTGAAATTAGTTTCCTCCTCTGCGCCCATAATCGTAATATAAGTAATATCATGGCGCACGAGAACCCGTCGGTTGACGTAACGTTGTAAAATCGATGTAGTATTATTATACTCTCGATGTGGTATTTATAACGCGCGTTGAAGAAAATCGTCGATTTCTATTTCGATGCGTATGCATAAAAAATATGCCACAATAATACGCGGTGGTGTGAAAAAAAAATTTAAAAAAATCCGGCATAAAATATTAATGGACGAAAAAAAATAATAATAATAAATCGGTATACACAGATGATAAATTTTGTAAATATCGACAATTTATATTCAGTGGTTGTCTATCGATCGAATCGGCTATTTCGTTTCCGTCGGTATTTGTATATTATTGACCAGATTTGCAATATTATCGTTCATCGCGTCGCATGTTTATACCGCGAAAAAGAATTAAAATGAAATTTCAAATACACGACGGTCCATATATATTTACGATTATTATACGCGTTCGATTATTCCTTTTTGTAAATATTCTTTCTCGGTTTTTTTTTTTTCAAAAAAAAATATTCTTTTAATATTTTCGGTTTGGTGGTGGTTTATTAGTTGAATTCAATACGTCGTGGAAAAAAAACATTATTCTCCTTCGTTACTCCAACACAATTATCATAGCCGTCGTAGCCGCCGCCGCCGCCGGTTCTACACCGTTTCTTTATTTCATTTGCGCGCAGCGAGCAGACTGACGGACACGGACGGGACACACACTGACGACGACCCGGGGTCGTCCGTGTGCTTATACGCGGTGCTAGAAAGTATATTCTCGATTTGGCCAAGATTGCGTAATGCGCAGAAAATAACTCACTTTGATTTTGCACTCTAAACCAATGGCCGCGAACATCTCCTCGCTCTCGGCGTGATGCGCCTTGTCCAAGTAAAACATGCCAGTCGCATAATGGCCCACGGGCGGCAAGTCCACGTTTTCCTGTTCTCTGTAACGTTAGAAGAGAGAAAAAAAAACAAATTTCTTTCTGTTTAATTTATCGATTTCAATAATAATAATAATAATAATAATAATCGAACGAGTTGAAAACATTCGTCGGAAATCGGTGTCTAGGCGGAGGATTCTACGACCGAAATTTCGTATACGTGTACGAATTATATAATATATAAAAAACATATATTTTAATTCATTACTTTGTCTGTCAAAACGACGCGATATTGAACTTTTTAGAAGGGATAAACGACGAGAAAAAAAATTTTTTTGTATGGACAAGATGATGCCCCAGTACGCTAATAAAACCGCCACTGAAAGATCGATTTATTATTACGTTTATATAGGAAGAGTTTTGACGTGTTACGTCCAGTGTGCCTGAAAATAATAATGTTCAAATATTTGCGATTCGATAAGTATGATACGTATCACATGTATAAATAATACCCAGTAGAGTAAAACGAACGGAATTTATTGGTAATAATTTGTGTGTGTGTGTGTGTGTCTGGAAAGCGTCTTTGGACGACGACAATCCAGAGCCGTCGGCCGTACAGAATGATCGATTATTATTATAATTTATCGAAAAATGCGCGTAACACGATAAAAAAAAAAAATAATAATAATAAACAAGAACGCGTCAATTGTCATTATAATCATTATTACAACGATCGTCCATTATATGATATTATCGTCGAATAACCGAGAACTCTGTGAAAATAATTGTTTTCGTAAAAATCGTTTTATCTGCGTAATTAAAAATGTATAAAAAAAAAAAAAAAAAAAAAAAACGAAACGAAATACGATTATTATAATTCGAACGTGTCTGACGCAGTATTATTATAAGAAACTTTATGTATCGTGTAAACTTATCGACGCGAATGTCTTTCAATTTTACAAAAACATACGAACGGCTGCTACGGGGAAAAAAGATAATAGTCGATTTTTTTTTTGTAATTTTTCTTTTCTTAAATTTAAAAGTAAATTGAATTTTCTTGTTCATTTTGTCGAAAACCATTAATATAACTAAATTATATTCTTTCGAATTATTTCGCACTTAATTTGTTGGTTTTTTTTTTTATTTCTGAAACTATAAAACTGCAACACTGAATATTTTTAGGAATATTGACAATTTTCGTTTTTCCCCGTAGCCCTTCATATTATACAATACGGGGATATCGTCGCGGTGTTTGTAATAGTAGTGAAGAAAAAAAATAATAATAAAAGAATACGTTACAATTTTCCAACGGGTTTTAATTTTTGTGTACACTCGCATATATATATTGCGCAACAATACTCGGTGGTCGTTCGCGCGCGCGAAAATCGCGAGAATTATCGTTCCTGTTTATTATATTCTATACGGTGGAAGACGAATAGGTCTCGGATGTCTCGTTTAAATATTTACAAAAAAAAAAAAAACAAAAAACATTTTTATGGTTATGACTTATGACTATACAACTCATTCGATACACGTGTATAATAAAAGAGATTTTTTTTTTTTGAAAAATCTCCCGAGGATAATTTTTATAAAACGAGCAAGTGTATATTTCGCGTCAAACACGTTGTTTTTACATCACGAGTATTGACATAATGTGCGCGGAAAAATCGAGCGTTTTCAATAAAATGTTAAATATACTATTTGATTTGAATCACACGCGACGCAGATGTTTCCCGCGTATTGGTTGAATAAGAAAATACCTTCTAGTATTCAAATTCCGCCTTGAATTATTCGAATTCGTGAAATTTTACGTCGATACGAAAAAAGAAAACACGAAAGTCTCTCTTATACGATACACACACATTCGTGTGTCGACAGACACTGTTAACCGTTAATATTAAACTGTTAAGGGCGATAAATGTTGACTAGGCCACGTCGTCCGCGGGGGTTCACGGTACACAGCATAACGACAATTTATTAATTTACACTCAATCGTATTTTCGTTTAATTTAATTGATACGTCTTCTATCTGTTAAACGGTTCAATTGGTTTGTGAAATAATAATTTAAAAAAAAAAAAAATGATGCGGTGAAACTACAAAAAAAAAAGAAAAACAAACACTGGACGAGACGACATTGAAAGAAAATTGTATACGAAAATTATAACGGTACGTTTTTTTAACTAAAAAAAAAAAAAGCGTTTATTTATTTTTCCCGGTAAATTATGACATTTAACGTTGGACATTTTATTTACCACGGAGAGAGGAGGGCGGGAAATGAAGAATAGGTACAATTAATTTTCAAGCGGACACAACAGATGACAATGTAGTAAAATTAGTCATATGACATCATTAGTTTTCTTTGCACTGATTTATAGTTACATAGAATTCGACTAAATTTCACAATGTCCCCAAAGAAAATGTCGTCCAAAGAGCGTTTTCCGGGCAAGTCAAATCCAAATATATACTTTCCCTAAATATGTTTTTCCTCTCTCTCTCTCTCTCTCTACGTTAACGTGCACGTGATAAAACGACTTTGGAATTAAACTGTAAAAATATTTTACTTTTTCAATATAACATAGTACGATTAACGCAAACCTTAGTTCGTGGGCGTAAAACGAGTGCGGTATGGCTGTCAATACACCAGCGCCGTCTCCGGAATCGTTATCGCACGAGCATGCGCCTCGGTGGTTCATCCTCATGGCCAATTTTTGAGCATCGCGAACGATCTGCGGGGGAGGAAAAAAAACACGAAAATTATACCGTCGTTAGTATATTATATTTATAAATTTATATTATATTTACATATACAAAATATATATTATAAACATATAAATTTATATTCCACAAAAAATACATTCCATTCGCGCGTAATCGTATACGTATCAAAACGGTATACATAATACGAGTATTGTTATTTCACATTTTTCGCGCGAGAGTGTATCTATACGTGTATTTTTTTTTTTATGATTATAGTACATATTGTTTTTAAAGTAAAACAAAAATATTCGGAAAAAACGTTGAAAATTTGATGAGTGAAAAAAAAATTACAATCACAAAACAAAAATGTCTTTGCGAGTATTTATTAATATATAATACTTCTTACAATGATAAAACGTAACTAATTAAAAATAAAAAGGATTTTAAATCGCGTACATATATATATATATATATATATATATATATATATATATATATATATCATTTTTTTTTTTTTCAAAGCAAACAGAAATCGATTTGATTTGTCAGAATTGTATAGTAAATAAAATCAACGAGTACAGGGAATTAGGATTCGTAAAAATTAAAAAAAAAAAAAATGTTTAATGAAATTTTAAATAATATTACATAGGTACACACACACACACACACACACACCTGTGGATTTTTCTATCGAAAAATGTTTATTATGATATACTTGTTAATGATGTGTTTAAACTTCCATGACGCGCGACCTTTAAACTAGAATCGATCGTTGTGAAAATATTAAAAACACGTGCGCTATAGTAAATTAGACGATAAGAAATAATTCAATATTATAATATTTATAAAATTATATACTTATATATATATTATTATCATACCGGTATAAATCTTATTTTATATCGATTTTAAAATAAAATTATACGATTCAAATTTGTCGCAAAAATTATTTACCGGCGCGATTGATTTGGAAAGGAATTTTATTCGTTAAAATTATTACATACGAGTATAACTATAACAACTGCAGTGTAATAGATAAAATGTTGTCAGTATAATCGATATTTTACACCCAACACGAAACGGAGTAAAATCTTATACGATTCGTATGTATATATAAATAATAATTGTCAAGATACACCGAAAGTAAAACATATGCATCTCTGTGTAAAAACTAATTTACGGGAACATAAAATACTGGGGCTACAGTCGAAATAAAAGCACCAAATTTTGGAACTATATAGAAGAGAACTTAATCTCTATATCGTAGCGTTTTTATTTTTTTTTCATAACTCGTTTCAATTATGTATTATATATGTATAAAAAAAATCATTAAAGTTTAATAGTCAATTACTTAATTTAAAATAATTATATATATAAAAAAAATAAATAAAAACGCTATGACATAGATTAGGTTCTCTTCTATGCGGTACCAAAATTTGGTGCTTTAATTTTGACTGTAGCCCCGGTATTTTATGTTCCCGTAAACTAGTTTTTACACAGAGTTGCATATGTTTTACTTTCGGTGTAGCGTCCTCTTAAAAATCGAATCTACTATTCTGTCGCACTAGACGTACCTATTAGAAAAATACGTAAATTTTTTCAGATTTTTTTTCGATATAAAATTATCAAATGTAAATAAAATCAATATAAATCGTATTTAATATAATAATATTCGAGTGAAAGAAAAAAATCAATTGCGCTCGCGCGTTTCGAAACGCGTTGTATATTTGCGAATTTTTTTAGTTTAAACTCGTATATATATATAATATTGAATACGAAGAAGCGTTGTATAACAATTATTATTAATTAATATATTATACACACATTATCGTTTATTTATATTTTAAATTAGGCAATATTAGTTTTAATACGTTTTATATAATAATTTACGGACAAATCGGACCAGCCGATCCGTATTATTTTGTAATTACGAATAACATATTCAATCGAATATATTATTATATTCGTATAATAATGTTGTACACCGCGCGCGAGGTGTTTTTCTACTTGCAATTTCCCATCGCGTTGGTCGAAGCGAATAATAAGAGGAGAAAAAAATATAATTTTTAAGCCGACAACGCCGTGATTTATGTGTATAATAATAATAACAATAATAATAATAATAATAATAATAATAATAATAATAATAATAATAATAATAATAATAATATTAATAATAATAATAATAATAATAATAATAATAATAATAATAATAATAATAATAACAATAATAAGAAAAAAGTTATAGTTATTAAATATATATTTATTTGTTGTGTAAATTTGCTCGTGTATGTTATGCGTAAAATATTACGAAATACGCGCACCTAATCTAACGTCGACGGATTTTTTTTCTTTTAACGTCAGCTCGAATCGCACGAGGTATATTTTTTTTTTTGTGCTCGACACCGTTTTTTAATTTTCGTACACTATATTTATATTAGCGTGATTCGAACATAATATTTCCAAGAAAAAAAACCCCCGTATTGTGGTGAAAAAGATATTTATTTCTTTATACACCACCTACTGTGTAGTTTTTGTACTGCGTGTAGTTGAAGCCGTCGTCTCGTATGCCGCTTCTCTCTCGCTCTCTCACGTGAACACAATATGAACAGTAGCTATACATACGAGCAGCTGGCGCGATATTCCGTTATGGCTTCTCGTTTTTAGAATCGAACACGAAAATAATACATTTTATTAAAATATTTATATAACACGCCCGCGACTGTATTATTATTATTTTTATTGTAAAGAAGAAAACGCAAAACATTAAAAAAGCGACTATATATACACGTCGTATTGTATATAATATCCTCGCCGCGATATCGATTTACTATATAATTAATATATGCGCACAATCTCGTGCGGTCAAAATAATTATCGCGCGCGTGCCTTATATTATGAAAATTAATCCACTGCTATTATGTAATACGCGTCGGTTACGAGAAAAACAAACACGTGGTTTCAAAAAAATAAAAATATTCCGATCCTATAGTTTCGTTTTAATACGACGAAGAACGATTTTAAGACACAAAAAAAAAAAAAAACCTCCCCCGTTCGCGGCGAAAATTCGGTAATCGCGAAATTTCAGTCCGTCAAATCCGACACGACAAAGCCTCGTATTTTTGTATTTATAAAAAAAAAAAAAAATCGAAAACAAAGATTTGCCAAATATTTTTTTCAAATATCGTCGAAGAATTTCAACACAAACAAATAATACTATTATAATAAGCGCAACAAGACCATTTCAACCTAACCCGGGGACATTCTATTTCTTAAACGCCGCAACGACCGCGTAGATTTAATTCGCGCATATTATTATTATTATATTTTATATTAATAAATCCCGCGAGAAGGGATTGTTTTAAATATACATATATATATATTTGTTTTTTTTTCTTAAAAAAAAATCACCGACCCGTTTACGGTCCTCCGCCGTTTACGTTTTCCAAGTATTAACGACGGCGGCACCCACTCGAAATACGGTTGCGGCATCTGTTCGTGAGAGATGTCTAAAATCGATGACGCCGATAGGTGGAGAGCACTAACCACGACGGTGGAAACGCGTGGCGGCGCAATTCAGTGGGTCAAGTGAACGTTGGCGGCGGTAATATTAGGGGAACGAGAGGAAAATCGTTGAGGTGCCGCCGCCGCAGCAGCAGCAGCGATGACAGCGTTAGTAGGGTCAGACAGCCGCGGCGGCGCGGTGCGGAGAGAGAGAGAGAGAGAGAGAGAGAGAGAGGGGAATGGAACGAAACGAACACGCAGTTGGCAACGTTCTGTGCGTGCGTTCAGGGACTTTGTGCACGCCGTGCCGATCGATCCACAAGTCTCCTCCCACCCACCGGCAACAAGAACCGCATACACACCAATGTGTAGTACACAACGCATACGCCGTACCCCCGTGTGACGAACGAACATTCATTGATGTGACCATCACAGTGGTTCTCAATGTCATTGTGGGGTGGCACGAACTACCACAGGAACGACGCGAAACATCCCCCCGGGGGAGGGTGGGAATAGACAACAAAAGAAATCCAGGCAATTTTAATTGCAAAGTGCAACGTGCAGATTTGTTTGGATTTAGCGTACTCGGGCAATGTCGAGGGGGACGGGGGAAACGTCAAACACTCGCAAAAACGAGAATTTTTCCAACAAAAATTACAGGGGGCTGAATTTCGCATTCAACGTTCGTTATAATTTAATTGATTTCACGCATTTAATCGGCTACCACTCGAATATAATATATTTTATTCCGTATTTATATATATATATATTTTTTTTTGTATTTAGAAACATAAAAATTCCAATGAATTATACACACACCGATGGTGTATATATTATGTCGCGGATAAAATGGTAACACACGAATAATAATAATAAAAATATGTGATTGAGAACTACTGACGCGTGTTAGGAATTCGAAATATCATTCTCGTTTTGTTGACGGCGGCCACGTGTATTTTCGGGGTAGAAGCCAATTACTTATATACACGCGGAGTATTACTGGAAAATTTATCTTTTATACAAGGTCCCCGAGCATTGTAAAAAAATGTCAAGTAAAACGCGTGTATATTATTCTGTCTATCTATGCCAGTGGTTCCCAACTACAATCATACACCTCATTCGTAAATTTCCCACTATACTTAATAATAATAATTATTATTATTATTCACCTAATACTATATACTATACTGAATCAATAAATAATAGGGAAAAGGTAAATAATAAGCAATGCGCGGTAAATGTCCGAGGAAAAATATTAAAAGCGTATTTATTGACGACACCGCGGGCTATAATCTAGAAAAAAAAAACTAATTTTAATTAATATTCTTTGTGCGACACATCATCGCGAAATGGAATGAAATTTCACTATCCTCGGCGTTTGTTAGGTACAACTAATTTTCAAGTTCTCTTTTTAAATTTAAAAAAAAGTTTGAAGTAAATGAGAATAGGAAAAAAAAAAAAAAAAAAACGTTAACTCACAGCGGATCACCACGATTTTGGAAACCACTGATGCATGCGATGGTCACCGTGGTAATAACATATACACACACACACGAGGTTTTACCGATGATTTCGAGATAGACGAGAAGTCGCTATTACCATTTTCGTCTTGAAAAACATTCGGTTCGGCCATTTTTCGATTTTACACGTTACACACACACCAATAATACTCGATATATTATTAAATTGATTAAAAAATAATTTATATCAGTTTTCGTGTGAAACGCGTTCGTCGTTTAGCAGCGTGAAATTTGAACAATACAAGTTAAAAACACTAACACGTATAGAAGCGTTTTAATTTTTCTCTATGACGCGTTATACAAATGGAATTCGATATTTAATATCGTATTACATTATTTACAAATGTATAATTTAAAAGTATTTTACTTTTTCTTTGGTTTTTTTTTTTTTTTTGCGAACTAGTAGTGTTGTAATAGCTCTCGCGCATACATGTATTATAATTTACTGCCAACGCGTTTGCAAATGAAATCGTAATTTGCAATACGTTCCACGGCAAGTTTTATTCAAAAGTATAATACGATTTTATACGCTATATAAAATGTAATATTTTGCTATTGAGAACTTCCGACGCTCGATTGTCCTCTGTTAATCGTTTTGTTTACCTACTTATAAATGTCATAGCTATAATATAACACGTGGTAAACAGAACAACAAACGGAATAAAAAAAATATTACACTTATTAACATTTTAATACGATAAATATAATAATCCTTCGTCTGTGTCCCAGGAAAAAAAAAATAATAATTCGTCTAGATATACATTTTATAACGACGTCAAACAATATTATGTCGGTATTTAGTTATTAAAAATTTTATATTAATATTATTTTTTTTTTACTATTTATTTAATCGATTCATCGCGAGCATACAAATACACATTATTCAAACACGAGAATACATATTAAAAATAATAATTCACGTTGCGTTATTGTAAAAATTCATAAATCATAAGTATCGAATATAAAATATATTTTCCACGCACAGACCTTCAAACGAGTTTTTTTGTTTTTTTTTTTTTTTAAACAAATTATTAGCGTTTAATAAAAATTATTTAAATGCGGCGTTACGCGTCAATTCATAATATATTATTAATATCGATTTAATTTGGAGAATATATTTCGTTGACGTGAAATTTTTTTTTAAATGTTAAGGTGTTTCATTGGCGTTGGCATTGAATGTACCGTATTAAATTGCCAAATATTTTTTCTTAAATCGCTCTAAAAATAAATTCGTAATTATTTCTCGATTAACGAACAAATATATATTTTATTTTATTTTGTTTTATAAACGCCTGTGCCTGAAACGAACGCAACACTGAATAGGTACGTTAATAAAACGATTAAAAACGTGATAATTATCACCGATTTATATTATTGAGTGCAGTGTTGGATTCTATACGAACAGTAGAGTTTAGGCGTTATCAATATTTGATTAGTATTGAAAAAAATTTCAAATAAACCAATAATAATTAACTGAATCGATTTGAAAATCTACACACCGATCGTCTCTTACTAGACGCACGCACGCACAATCGGTGATATTTTACATATAGAACACATAATAATATTTATTAGCACATCTGCCGCAGGGCCACTATTACTCGTATTTTATTCGGATTTAAAAATTCGAAATCCGATTCCGCTGTATTATTATCAGTATTTAGAGTAAAACTATTTAAAATACATTAATATTGAAATGTTAATTGCGCGGGCAATTAAAAATAAATAAATAAAATAACTGTACGAAAAAAAAAAACAATTTTTAGATTTTCAGTAAAATATATTAATGAGATTCGGAGTAATATATAGGGAAGAGACTGTTTGAAATGTTTATTGAAACGTTTTCGGTATTCACGCGATACAAATATGTATATATATATATAATTGGTATTTTTTTTCCGTTACGTTTTATGGTGTAATAGAGGAATAAGAAGAATATTATATACGAATATGTACACGTAGGTATAGATGGTTGTTTTTTCGAGTGCGAAAATCTCGCGCTACGTTCAAAAACAAGTTTTTTACTCGTTGAAATATTTACTCTGGATTTTTCACGATTTATTTACGTTTCAACGAGTCTGGTAAAAATAATATTTTTCACGTATTGTGTACACACGTTCAACGTAGTGTTTTTTTTTTTTTTTTTTTTTACAAGAAAAAACGTATCGCGTTATTATTTTATATGTATAAATATTTATGACTTACGAGTATTGATTTATAGTTTTTTTTTTTTTTTGTTTTTTCCTACACATTTATTTATTAATTTTTTTCGTTAACGCCGAAGTTTCGAAAACGAAATCGCGTTTCTGTCATTCCGCGTAAAGTAAAATACACGTGGAGGGCGTCATTGTCATTAGACATTAATCCGTTAAGATTCGTCGGACGGGGAGGAGGGAAGAAGGAAGAAATCGACTCGACAGTATTAATTACGCACGTCAAAGATTGCTTTATACGTGTTTCGGACTCATCCAGCCATTTGATAAATGATAACACAACATATTACGATGTGCCCTGCAGGGTGTACACCGAAAACGTATACGGCACGAAGTATATATATATATATATATAATACAAGGCGAGACATTCTGTATCGACAGAAGTTTATAACCGCAGGGACTGTGCTTTATATAATTGGACAAAAACAAGATAATCGATTTTGAAGTCGGGCCAACGTCGGGCACGTAAATAGTCGCGTACGAAAATAGAAGAGCCGCGCGCGCGGTATACGCGACAGAATAATAACGATAATCGAACAAAACTCGTGATATTTTAAAAATCATAAATTATATATCGGCCAGTTCAAAGAGAAGGAATTACTGACAGCAATGCAAAACTGGAAATACTGAAAAAGAAACTAATGAAAACGCATGTCTGAATGAGTGTGGTTGCGAGACACGGACGATAAATAATAATAATAATAATAATAATGAAAATGATATGACGGAGGCTCAACAGTAATGCGGTGTTGCGGAAAAAGATGCGCAAAGAATAAGTCGGACCGAAAGAAGAACAAACGAGGACATTTTAAACAGAAGATAAATGGATACTCTCTAAAACAGATGACATATTGACGAATTACACAGTCTATATAATAATTGAAGAAACGATAGATCGAGGGGGAGACTTAGAACGAGGTGCGCATTAACCATATATAATAAATGGAGTCTTACCAGGGAGCTGGCAAACGTGAGAGAGAGAGAGGCATTGTCGTATATAAATCTGCTGTAAACCGATCTTTGGGTGGTTGAAAAAAAAAGCTCCAGAAATAATAATAATAATAATAATAATAATAATAATAATAATAATAATAATAGATGTAACGTTCACAGCGGTATACGCAATGTAATTTTTTTTGTTTTCTTTCCTCGGACGTTATGCAAAATTTTCGGAACTATAACGAGCGTCGTTCACTTTCTGCCGCAACGCGAAAACGAGCTCGCGGACCAGACACGAGGCGCCGTCGACCTGACGTCTCGTCTAGGATTGTGCCAAAAAAAAATACCGAATTAGAATATATTATTACGACGATTTATAATATAATTTTGCAAACGTTTTCTCGCATATACATATACTATTACCGTATAATAATAATAATAATAATAATAATAATAATTATTATTATTTGTTTTATATTCTCGTGACGTAAAACCGTGCGTGTTGGCACGTGTCTGAAATGCGTAAAACACGAACGGTCCGAAAACGGCGTATAGTATATTTCAATGAAATATTAACGCGAAACCGTCCGTCGGAGGCGATTATACATTTTTTTTTTTTTAATTTCTACATATACTCGAATTGCTGTACGGTTGTATTTTTTTTTTATACATATAATTTTACTAATCTAAAAAGGATTAGTGTGTATTCTTCTTCGCGTTCGTACGATTAAATGTGTTTTTGTATACAGAGTGGAAGCCTGGACTTTGACGAAAGGAATATTGCCAACGTTTAGAAGCGTTCGAAACGTGGTGTCTTATATTGAGAATGTCGCGGCGAGGATTTATCGAACAGTAATGTCTCTGTGTGCAGTATAGGGAAAGAAACGAAAATCTTATAAGGACTATACAAATACGCGAGTTACGATATTTTGGTGACGTTATGTGAGAAAAATATAAGACATTAAAGGTAAATTGTTCGAGGCAAGATTGAGGGAAAGAGAAGACGCGAAAGATATAATACGGTTATAAAAAACTTAAAAAAATGGACCGGTTGAACCGTTTCGGGTCACGACAAGACCGTGATGATTGGAACACAATAATAATAATAATAATAGCCAACTGAGGATATGGCACTTGGAAGAAGAAAAAGGGATTCATTTTGTGTCGTCAAAATATCGTAACGCGGTTAAATATTAGATTTTTTTAAATTCGGGAGAGTTGTCGAAAAGTTACAAATATTATACACGAATAATACGGTTTAACATACCAAGGGGATATAAATACGAGTATACATATTACAGTAGATTTGAACGTTATCAAATTCCGAATTAACAGGCGGATTATTCTGCCGTCCAGGATCGTAGATATTATTATTAGTTTTTTTTACCACCAATTCAACTTAAACTGGCAAAGTACGTTCCAATAAAACAATAAAATGTTTTGAATATGCACTCGAGTTTATATGAACGAACGGTTTAACGTTTGACGCTGCTGTGTACGTGCGTACTGATTAAAAGAAAAATATACGTAAATAAAACACGAGAGAATTGAAATACTTATAATAATAATAATAATAATTATCGACGACGACGTTTAGTAGTAACTTTTTTTTTTAGAAATTTCTGACGTTTAAATACTATAAAAAACGGTATTGAGAATATTAGTCTACATAATATAATATACCGTTACGAAGAATATAATATTAAAATAGTAAACAGTTTTTTATTATACTCTAAAGAACAATTTTTAAATAGAAATTACGAAAGATTATAATAGATTAATAGTAATTCGTGTCGTCCTAAACTAACCGATATATAATGTAATAACCGACCGTATATAATATTATGTAAAATTAAATAAATCAATAGACTTAGTGTGTACCATCACACCGTCATTTGTACACTTGTTACAATTGTGTAACAATTATTACAATATTATATACATATATATATAATTGTGTTATTATTATTATTAAACAGTTGTAAATGCGTCATTAAACTTAAATTTTCCTAATCGGCTTTTATGTTGCACTAAGGTAGCTATCGGATTAATATATATTTTTTTCATTTAAATTAATATCGGTGTGGTTTAAGAATAAAAACGTATTACATATTTTAAACTATCGAATTTCGACGTATTACGATGGATTTACACATGCATACGAGATAATCAAGTGATTTTTTTTTTTTTTTTATTAATCTTTCGACATTTCTTTTTTGAACTAAATTTTCTTCGTTCAAAAAAAAAATGGCTCCTTTTTTTACTCTGACGAAGTAAAATTCGCGTATTTCGACGAGTCAAATAATCAGACATTAAAAAATATAAATATACGAATTTTTAGCACATAATAGTATATTTTCTTTTTACGCGCAACGTATAATATTCTACTACGATATTAATAGTAAAATGCATATTATAAGCGATTTATATATGGCGGTTCTACGCATAATATAACGATGACGCGCGCGCCTATAATTATATATATATATATATATATATATATATATATATATATATTAAAAAGACTATATTGTACAAAAAAATAATTACTGTGGAAAAAATATATTATCGTAATTATTCGTATATTATAATTTATAGCGCTATAATTCGTAGAAATTTAAACACCAGATGAATTTTATAATTGAAATTGAATTTTTTTTTTCAAATAATCTGTACAAAATTATAGATAAGCGCAGTATATACGTATATCTTCACTGATACGTGTAAATTCATTTTTCTTTCTATCTCTCTCTTTCTCTCTTCAGTCAATGAAATTCCACATACGATAATCATTATAAATATTAATTCTATTTAATTATAATCGGTGAACAGAATTCGAAGGTTTTTTTTTTCACTTATACACGCTAATCCCAGATAAAGGTCAATACATGTCCATTATAGTTTTATAAAGATCCGTTACTAAACGAAAGACAATCCATAAGACGAGGTGGGTGTGGGGGGAAAAATGATTAATAACCGTTTTTGGATCAATCGTTTTATACTGCGTTTAGACGAACGGCAGTGAGAGAGAGCTGATAATCTTATATACAGACGTTTAAAAAAAAATATATGTATACGACATTGGAATTAAAACAGTGTTAATAATATATTTATATACAGGTATAATATAGCGTATTTTACGTTTAATTTAATCTTCTCTTTGGCAATATTAATAATAATTTGTACATACGATACGAAAACCGATTTATTTACATCGTTTCAAACATTTGTTTTAAAGTGATTACGTTCATATGGGATACATATGCCAGTAAACGCGTATTTCAAAAGTATCAATTTTCTAAAAAACGATACATTTTCATTCATATTATTTACACGATTTTTCTGTCGAACAGTTATATTTTTAATATATATATAAATTACAGGTGCCTCTGCTTTGCGTATTAAACAGGTCTGTTCAAACAATGCGACCAGGTGCGGTTCGTCTCACACTACTGGCTGGTTACACTCGATAACTAATACTATACCTATACTATATAATCTAAATTGTCAGTGGCGTCCGGAGGTTTTTAAAAAAGTAGTTTTTGTCCCTGTACGCACCACTCGCCCTGCAATCAATTTTATTCATTTTTCGGAACTGTCATGATCGTACGTATATAGAGTTACATCCCGTCCCAAAAATGCTCAAGTGCTTAAGCTAGTTTTGGAATAACAACGCTACTGTGTGCGAATCAATTACACGTCAATAACTGCGCGTATTTAATACGCGATACATGGAAGATTGATGGACACGTATCCCTCTAACACGTGGTAAACAGTCAAGAGTTTTATTTACAACTTTTTTCTGTGGGGGGGGGGGGTGTAATCATAATCACACGAACTTACAGCAAGTTTCACCACTACAATATGTTATTTTTTTTTTTTTTTTTTTACAAATCATAGCCTATATAATCCACAGTTATGGTTTTAGGTTCACTAATCGACCAATACGTATGTATGAGAGTTTGCGGCGCCAGTGAAACAAAACCGTGCTCTCTTACCTCCATGGCTTTTATTATATATATATATACATATCAGAAGCTATGCAGTGTGTTGTTCTTTAACAGAAAACGTTGAAATTACAGTGTATCCACTCATAGATTAAATTATTTTTTTTTTAAAATATTATTTCACAATACTTATTATTATTATTATCAACTGTCAACACGTTTACCAATATAACTCATCGACTCTTGACAATTTACAATTTTCTATTATAACGATTTAAAATAAGCCTAAAAAAAAAACCCCCCTCAGCATTTGGGGGTGGGGTGGAAACTCTGTGCACCCCCCGTAAATACGCCACTGCCTACAGATAAAAAAATAAATATATATATAAATTCAATTTTGTGGGGGTTGGTTGGATTATTTTTATATTAATAATATTTTAAAAGAACGTTTCTAATCCAAGCGGGTTATTAAAAATAAATTTTAATAATAGCGAGCATAGAAGTTTCTGGTCCGACAATTCGGAAGAGAAGTAGTTATATATATACGATCTCGCCGTGTGTTAAAATAACTACCCCGAGAGAATTTCAAACATTGGTGTTTTGAAAGTTCTTTGGGAGTTTTTTAACGGCGTGGTCGTTACTGGACGTGACCAATGATAACACGGTCGAGCGAATGACCGAGACGAACGGTATCTCGTGGGAGGAGCCACGTGGTATACGTGTCGGACGGCGATTGGCCAACGTCAAGTCCGATGATTATTGGCGTACCTGGTGGCCGTCATGACGACGAGTTAATTTTTTTGTTATCATTTGGTGCCGGGGACGGAAAGAGAAATTCCGTACGATCCGTATTCGATTGGGTCGTTTCGGAGTGCGGAATAATCGATGCCGTTTTCCCTCACCCGGGGGAAGGTGTGTGTGTGTGTGTGTGGGGCGAGTAAAACGGGATAAACCGCGCCGGAGGGTGTTTCTGTTATGTTATAGACGCGAACCGGTGTGTTGTCGAACTCAAACGCGACCCCATCGGGTAAAAGTCGCGGATTTGTTAATCCGCGGATTCGCGCGCTCGTACACGTATCCATCGGGTAACACCTACCTTGTTGGTGCGTTTGCCGTCGATGGCCACGATAAAGCCAACTCCGCACGCTTCTTTCTCCAGCTGCGGATCGTACAGGCCGTCCGCTCCGGGACCGGTCCACGGGTCCCGTTGCACGACGTCCGCGGTCGGTTGCCGATCGTCTCGAGCCGTCATGTCCGCGCGGGCCTGGAACACGAAACGCGAACGGGCTTATTGGAATCGTCTCGGACGACGACAATCGGACGCAATAAAATACAAAAGAGAATTTATAATATGTGCCAATACGTTACTCTTTTGTCGGCGTGTATGCGTAAGTGTGTGTGTGTGTGTGCGCGCGCGCGCGCTGGCGCGCGACGGCGGCGAACACGTGCGACGTGGACCGCGGGCGGGTCGATCGATCGCAGGCGACTGCGACGACGGCGGTGGCGATCAGGCGCAGAAATAGAAACGTAACACACGCCGGGTGGACGAGGCGGGAAAAAAAATAAATAACAAATAACGCGCCGTTCTCTCTAGGGGGGAGGGGGTGTGCGTAACGTTGTCTCGCACACGCGTTTTGTTTTTCTCTTTTACTCTTTGTCACGACAATCGAAACACGAGACCACACACGCAATATCGTCGTTATATTAACACACTACATTGACCGCGAACAAAACGCGACGGACAACGACACACGACGACCGTGTGCACAAGACTAAAAACGCGGACTGCGTGTCGTCGTCGTCGTTGTTGTCACACCGTCGTCGTTCCGACGGGAGGGTAAATAGCACTGCCGCCACCGCCGATTTCGTACGAGCCGGCGCCGTACGCCGTTCGGCGGCCGCTGAAATCGACCGGCGCGGCGGGTGCAGTGGCGGCGGCGGCGGCTCGCCGCGTGCCGTAGTGCCATATCGTTCGCGCCAGTGTTGCCCCCGCTCCCGGGCCGCAATTATCGGGCGTTTCGCTCGGTTTTTCTTCTCCCTCCGACCGCCGCCGCGCGCGCGTTATCGGCGCACGGTCTCGTTCGCCACCCACACGTACACCGTGACTACCCGGGGCCGAATTTGTCGTCCTGGGGCAGCCGGGGGGGGGGGGACACGCCCTATTATCATATTATAACACCAAACTCAATGCAATATAAAAACAATTTTTTTCTCCGCGCGCAAATGTATTATTTCATCGTAACGTTATTGGTTATTATTATTATTATTATTATTATGGTTCGCTTTCAACGTTTCAATACGATCGGATTACGTCGATGAAATAATATATTGTATAAAAAAAATTTACCCGCCCCGACGACGTTCTTGTTAATCGGGGCCATCCACCGGGTGTCCAGAGCTGCTGCTATTGTACACGGAATAATGTACGCGTGTAAAACCGAATGCGTCACTAGAGGACAAAAAAAAAAACAGTTATCTCGATTTATATTCCATTAAAATGCGTGTTTTGCAGGGACGGTGTGTAGTATTTCAGAGCCCGTCGCTATAATACAAGCCCGACGGGATAATACAATACGGGGTTATAAACATAGTGCCCGCTCGTCGGTCTTAATTATTCGACCGAGACGCGAGGAGCGCGTTTAAAAGAAAAAATTCTGAAACTCTTTTATTTTCCTCGGTATTTTTTTTTTTTTAATTCCCCGGCGATTTTCAGGGACGTTATACGACTTGGCACAAAAAAAAAAAGAAAAATAACAATAATATTAATAAATAACGGATAGAATAAAAACCGTAGTGAGTCGTCGCCGTCGCCGGTCCGCCGCGTACGTTATAATAGTCACGGCGCGCGTTTGCTAAAAATCTCTTAAAATATTTTTCAACGTTTTTTCGTCGTCGTCGTCGTCGTCGTTAATAATATCGAGGAGAGCGCGTTTGGAATGTCCCGTACGACAATCGTCCTCGGAACCCGCGAAACCTAATTGTGTTTCTACACGTTCGTTAGTCGTCCGTGCGATCGTCGGATCGTATCTGCAGTTATTATTTTACGACAACCAATCGTCACTCGAAACGTTTGAAAATACGTTTTTCGAAAAAGAAAAAAGAAACACGTCAATAATGGTGGCCGATATTAACGCGGGCTGTGAAACAATACACGCGACGCCGTAGCCGAAACGCTTATTATTGATTTATTTAGACGAGAAACATAAAAAAAAAGAAAAATCGATTCCCGTGTATTGGTACACAGATAATCGACAACCACTGCGTCAGTAATATTGTGTTATTATAATAGTATATTTTGTAGACTTTGAATTCGGTTTTACGTTTTACACCGTACACCGTTTATAGGGGCGAAAAAAAAAGAAAGAAAAACGTACATTTAACTTGCGTGTTTCACGTATCAAGATCAATGTCGATGATAATCGTTCGTTTAAGAAAAACTGTTCAATTAAAACATTCGACGGTATATACATATTTATATTACATATAGTTTGAAGATACGGTTTAAGAATTCTTGACAAAACTCAGAGCATTTTTTTTCAGATTATTTTTATGGTAAAAAAAAAACCAACCAACGGAGCGTTTATATATAATAAAATGTCAAATATAATTATAATAATAAATGATTATTTGAACTATTGATTGCGGGTTAACATATATTATAATACGGTGTATTATTACAGTCTGCATCAGTGCGGTATATAATTGATCATTTTATCGACGTCTATATTATTATATGATCCGGCGGCAAGACAAATTTTTATAACGTATAAAAATTAATATAAAATCGTGTTTAACTTTAATAATCGTAATCGGACCGAATTAACGTCGTATATACGCTCGAGGTTTTTTTTTTATGTGTCTCCTTTAAGGAATTTTATATCTCAATAAAATAATATTAATACGCGATTGCGGTCTATCCGAATATTGTAAATTTATAAAATTAAATCGTATTACATATATATATATATCCAAAAATATCTCAATACACGCGTTCGAACGTTATTTCGCATGTGACACACTGTTATTATTTGGTTTCTTTACTAAAAACTATAAAGTTTCATTAGTCAAATGCCCGCGATAACTGGTCTCGTATTGTATGTATAAAATAAAAACCGAATATTCAATTGAGGTGTACAACGCAATAAGGGAGAATTGATTGACACTATTTTTGTCCCCGAGCAGAAAACGAGCGAGCTAATAATAATGTCTCCTCTGTTCGCGGAAGCGGAACGCGTTGTATCGAAATCGGAAAAAATTAATTATTTTAAACGTTTTTGCATTTGATAGGCGTTAAAACTTTTTAGTGTATTACTCCGCTGTTATAATATATAACGTCGCTTATACAATACAGCTCATATATACATACGGTTGAATAATTCGCGTTTATTTCATTACTATTGTACATTAATTCGTTATTTTGATAAACAACATATTTCGTTTTGGAATTTTTAATCTTTCGCAAAAATCGAGTAGTGCACGGTGTATTTACAACGGAACGTTCTGCGGTGTACATTGTATAAAACGCGTACGTATTATTGTAATATATTTCCCACGCAAATTTTAGTGTTCCGTATCAAAATACTCGTATACTAAACTGGGGTGTACAATATTATTATTATATAATAATAATAATAATAATAATAATATTAACATCAAAGGCGAGAATCGAAAATCGACACGACCGACGTACAAAAAAAAAGTGCCTGCAGGTCTTGGGGGATAAAGTATAAGTCTGAGCGAAGCTCATCGATGACGTTTACTTTGCCTGAGTCCGGGCATATTATTATTATAATATATATTGTATAATATAATTTACCGGTTTAAAAACGTGAACACAATTTCATCGGATGATATTGTCGTTGAAAACACACATATTTTGTACGCGTGGAAGGGACGGAGGACACGGTATTATAATATACGACGCAGATGATGTCTTATAGAATATAAAAATCGTGAACAACGTGCGACGTAGGAACGGCTTTGTAAAACATTCCATCATTTTTTTTTCTTCTTCTACGCCTACTCAATATTCAAATACGTACTTTCTAAAAAAAAAAAAAAAAAAAGACATTTAAAATACCTGATTTTTGTGTTGTCCGCCGCAACCTGATCCACCAGTTTTGGAATACAAAATCTCGTATCCGGCGTTATTGTGTTTAAAGAAGAAAACGTTCGAGATAAGTTAATCTTTTTTTACCGAATAACAATGTCATGCCGGTTATAACAACCGTAGCCGATAGAAAAATAAATGACATTCAATGCATTCAATGTACGAATCCCAAGGGAAAACGGGAACAGGCGAAATTCTGCTAAAACGAAACGGTTTATTCGCTGATATACTCTCACAATCATTGGCGACGTTACTCTTCTAACGGCTCCCACTGGAGTTGTAGCCAATAACGTAAATGCACCCCGTTCTGTTCTTTTATCTGCTTTGAGGCGTGTTTCGCCACAATCGAGCGGTTCAGGTTAAACGTACACGTTGCGTCAGACTAAGAAGCGCTCAATCGTGCGAACCCGGCCGCAGCAATAATATAGCGAAAAAACCTTTGGATACGGAAAAAAAAATGTCTAGTCGGTACACAGGAAGAGTTACCGATATATATAATAATAATAATAATACGATGTCGAGTATGGTGAATTTATAAAATGAGAGAAACGCGCTATTGCGCGTATACTCGTGCAATTATTCATTTATTTCCATCGTACCAATTGATCCACACGTCATGGCTGCATTTTTTCGCTTTGAACCGAATTGGATTTGCGCGTGATAATAAATACTATATTGTGTTACGCGTTATTATTTTGAAGAGGTTTTCTTTTTCGATCGATTCTGTATACTCGGGGAGAAAATAAAAACAAATATTGTTTTTTTTTTTTTTTTATCGTAATAAATTTAATAAAACGGATATCTAAATAAAGAAATAGTAATGAACCGGTTATATATTTATTAGAATTTAGAAAAAAAAATAAATGTTTTTATTGGAGAATTTAATGAGAAAACAAAAAAATGTTTAACGCGTTTAATATACGAATTGGATCAATGGGCAATAATAATATTTTAAACTGCAAATACACCACTGAGAGTCCGTCACGTGGTTGTTGTAACCAGTGGGGGGGGGGGCCCGCCTCGTCAGGAGAGACTCTGAAACTGTGACTTCCCTTAAGAATACCAGTTACTTGTGAATAACAATCGGTTAGAAATAAATATTTATAGATGTATTTTCATTTGAATTGGAAAAACAAATCGTTTTCTTTGTCTATTAAATGAAGGCCGCTGCTAAATCGAAAATCTATAAAAATTTAGTTGTGGTCCAACGGGAATTTTACGTTAGTCGTTCGGACGAGACGGCGCACCACCACAGTGGTCCGAATCGGTAAATTAGCTTACATTAATCGACGCCTCTTTTATTATTGTTCAAAAAATTCTGCTAAAAATTAATTCTAATCGTTTTGGAGACGTGAAATCCAAATATTTGATCGAATTTGAAGAAATCAGCGTCTTAATTAGGGGTGCAATAAGAGGTGTTTTTTTTTTTTTAATTCTTATAAAATCTGCATATTTTACATCATTTTAGATGTTTTGAATGGTGCCGAACCCAAAATTCTCTGTTAGTTTTTGCGGCGGTTAGGTCTTTCGGTGAAACTGCCGCCCGCCCCCGACAGTCTCAATCGCGGAACACGTAATGTTATAACGGGTCGTCAGGGGAGAATAAGAATCTGTAATTCTTACCGTCTACAACGGCATTGAAACTGGGTTCGCGACAATAGAGAGTTCCTGCAACTCGCGCAATATTGTTTCTCGTACGCGAGAAAATCACGTGACCACGCGTGAGAGTGCGCACGCGCAGTATTCTCGTGTTCTGTTTGTCGTTCTCGTGTGCGACAACGCGTGGAGTCGTCTCGTATACGAGAACGTTATTGGTATTTATATTTAAATTATTTTCGGGACATTTTTTATCTACAAAACCTTGACGACACGATTACAATATAATATTGTCCAATACGTTTATTTTGTTCTTACGCTTTCGTTCTTAAATTTTTACATTTACAATAATGTTATCCACTAACGATACGATATGATAGTATATTTACTGTGATAAATAAGAAAATTCAAAACGTCCGTCAGTTTCCCGTACTACCCGCGGAAACTGGTATTTTCGCGTTACCTTTTTTCGTATACGAGAAACGATTTACGACAAGTTTGTCTCGTTCTCGTACATAATTTCTACGAGTCGCAGAAACCCTCTTCTAATATACGCCGTGCCGACGTCAGCGCGATCCGTTATAATTTTGTTTTTTTATTTAAAAAGCTACAAATACTTAAATTAAAATAGCTCAACGATTACAATTTTGAAACACATTCAGTGAAAATTACAACAAAAAAAAAAAAAATAGAATAGTAAAAGAAATAAAAAAACAATACAACACAAAACATAATATGTATATGAATAATAAATTTCACTCACACTAAAAACTCAGCATTTCCGAAAAATTTAATTGTTTCGTTAATAACGGAAGGAGATTTGTTATTTAATATAGTTAATGGATTTATTATATGAAAATTATTATTATTATTATGAAGGCATTGAAAAAATTGGAAACGTAAAGCAGCAAGAGAAGGACAATCCATGATGATATATGGGCGAAGTCGCATATGAATTCACTTTCGTGACGAGTACAGAAGGGGGAATTATTTAGTGAGAGACGGAATGCGTGCGCCGAGAGTAAATTATGTCCAGATCTGAGCCTCGAAAACGATATAATTTGAGCTCTGGAAAGTGGTAGACCGTAAAACCATGGATGAGCTGGAATTACCGG
Source organism: Chaetogeoica ovagalla (assembly GCA_032441825.1). Lineage (NCBI taxonomy): Eukaryota > Metazoa > Arthropoda > Insecta > Hemiptera > Aphididae > Chaetogeoica > Chaetogeoica ovagalla. The sequence continues at coordinate 9,499,061 of CM063737.1, forward strand.
ACAAATATTTTATAATTTTGTTACATTTAATAATAATTATTATACTTTAGTTTTTTTTTCGACGTCTATTATTCACGATATTTCAGTATTTTGCTTAAAAATTATTTTCAAAATACAAATTGACCAGGGCTTTTGTTAACCGATGGTTAAAGTGTACTCAATTTTTACCCACGAGCCGCTCTACTGGTTGTTACCGGGTTCGCGGTTGTCACCGCGCGCACTGGTACAGGGCCGCGCGGTATACCGGCGAGGCGTACGTACACGCCCGTTATAGGACGGACGGGTGTTCGATGGGCCGCCGTCGTATTAGGACGGGGAGCTGCTGCGCGAGCCGCAACCGTGCGCGTTATAATAGAGCGCGCGCGCGAATCAAATTCCGTTTATAGTTTTCGAAAACGTTTCTAAAAATAACTTTTTTTTTTTCCCCCGGTGAAAAAATTGAACGTGTCGACGACCGGTACGCGCAGACGTAACAAAACACGTCCCCCCCGGGTCTAACAATTCCGTAATAATTATTATATAATATAAAAAATAAATTATTAAATATAATAATAATAATGATAATAATAATAATAATGTGAAAAAGAAGTCGTGCGCGCCATAGAAACGAACGAATGACCGTTGTCGATTTCGCGATCATAATATTACAATTAGTCGTTCAAAAAAAAAAAAAAAAAATAGATAATTTAATTGAAATCGAATTCGTATTGTTGAACAGGGTCAATTTTTTTATTTCGTTATTAATTTTTTGTTTTTAATAATTATTGTATTATAGTTACGGGCCAATGTCGCCGAGCTGTAATAATAATAATTGCCCCGTAAGCGATTATGAAATAATGTATAAACGCGGCATTACTTATGTGTGTGTGTGTGTAATTATAAATAACAGGTTAGCAGCGCGTTTAATATTATTATTATTATTATTATTATTATTATAGCTGATATTGTCTGAAGACACATTTAAAAGTCGTTTTAAAACGAAATTATCGATTAGACAAAATGCGATTAAAAAAAAAATATATATATATATTATCGCATTTTCGTCGGTCCGTATAATATATATAATAATAATAATAATAATAATAATAATAATAATAATAATAATAATAGAGAGTTTTTGCACGGCACCGGTTAAACGCTACGGTAAAAATAACGTTCGGTTAAATCGTACGTTAATATATTTATCGCGACACATGAAACTTTAGTTTTTGCATTACGGGATTTACCGGTAAAAGCCTTTTATCGTATTATCAAGTTTTATCAAGTGTTATCGTATCGACACGGCACGACCAACCTTACGACAGCAGACGAAGTCGGTTCGCGCCACTGTGCTGTTATACACCAAAGACTTTTAATACATCATAATTCAAAAATAAAATTATTTGTCGAGTTCAAAACTCAATTTTAAAATAAGTAATCATCTACCTAATCTATTCAAAATGGAAGAAATATTCGGAATTGGTCTGTTTGGATGAAATGTCAATTGATGATGTTGAACATCTATTATTAAATGAGTTACTGTTATTTCGTAATGAAATACGTATTAGGTCTACGTCGTATGGTGATTTCAATTTTCAACAATTAAGTGATGAAGAGTGTAGGCAACTTTTTAGATTTGAAAAAATAGATATGGATAAACTTAGGTTAAATTTAGGTATACCAGATATAATTAAAACTACCCAAAGATACAATGTGTCAGTTAATCAAATATAATTTTTTAATTTAATTTTTTTTTCTTTTAAAATGTATTATTATTATTACTTTGCTATTGTATTACTATTAATAAGATATATTGAAAATATTGAGGTATAAATTGTTTGGTATAAACTGTTTGGCCAAAGCTCTATTTTTCTCTCAAAAAAAAAAAAAAAAAATAATAATAATAATAATAATAATAATAATGCACCTTTGAAGTTATACTAATTCCGAGTTGTAAACAAAAATATAAATTCTATATTTAATGAATACGTTTTACGTATAACCATATTTAACCGATTTACGTATCCGTTAAATGATTGAGAATAACCGATAACGATAATAGAATAACCGTACCGATATTCAGTGCGCATGCGTACAGACGTATTTTGGGAAATAACGTTAACGGAACATTACGTTATTTTTAACCGTTGTTGTGCAAAAACTCTCTAATAATAATAATAATAATAATAATAATAATAATAATAATAATAATAAATATGACACTGCGTTGCCGCGCGGTCCGCATAAACTCATTTATTTATATCTCGTCTTCTCGTCTCGTAGCGAAACATCCGAGCGATTGTCGAGCAATCGAGCAAATGACACACAAACCGAGAAAAACGTGTGGAAAAATGAAAATTTTTCATCGGGACGAAACTGTAGTAATAAATACAATAAAATCTTCACGTTATTAACACACACATAAGTTCATGATTATATCTTTTATTTGATAAAACGGTAATTTTTTCGATCGTTTTGAACCGCTAATGTCATTAAAATTATTCGTCATTCGTTGACCACAATCGTTGTTCGTGTGTTATTTTATTCAGAGGACTTGGCGCGACGAAAAAACCGAATGCTCATAATATCGTTATAACACGTTGAAAATCGTATCTATCGCACTGTAATGTACGATATATTTTAATAACATTAGTGGACTGATTTATCCGAGACAGAGGTTTTTTGGGAAACATTTTTAATCGTATCACACACACACGTAATAACGTATACACAAATGTTATTAAAAAACGCGATATTTTTGTATTTTTCAAATGGGTATTTAATTATATAACATTTTTTTTTCTCCATAATATCGGCTATAAATATCGGGTTAAATCTACAAAGTTAATACATTCCGTGTAACTACGCGCGTGTTACGAATTTTTTCCTTGTACACACTACACGCGCACAAAACAAATAATAATTTTCTTTTTAAATTTCCGCGCAGTGAAACTTGAATATTTCACGTATTGTTTTTGAATCGCGTCAGATATTTTACAGAACAATTTTTCTTTTGTAAATCTCATCTCGTAAGCGTATAATAAATTGCGATGAAAATATAATAGCGAGATTATTCATCGACACTTAGTTTTCGGACACCCGATACGGTTTTGAACATTTCAAAACGTCGTCGTACTTAATAATAATAATGTACACTTGTAATTCTAATATTTTTTATGTATGTATTATGTAATGGGAACAACACAAACGATAGTTGAACGCATATAAATTATTCGATTATCTGATGTTTACGGACTCGCGCGCACGTTTCGAGAAAAAAAAAACGCTCATAAATTTTTTATGATTTATCATTGGATGAAAAAAAAAAAAAAACAACAAGCGAACGAAACCTGCGAGTCCATTAAACGAATTTCGTTTCGCCAATATTAAATATTCATCATTCGTTCTGTAAAGTGCTCTCATCTGCGTAAATCCAGTGGATCTCGGGCCAATACGAATGGACAATTCGCGTATTGTCCATTAACGTAGTATTGTGATTGATGTGAATATTCTATACACACGCGTATATGTTCTCGCGACTTTTACATTCGAGTACCAGACGAAATCGATTAAAAAACAAAAAACCTACGATATAATAATATAGAGTTGGCAAGATTCGTTCATTATTATTATTATTAATAATAATAATAATATATCGGCCAGTTTTCATGTGCGATATTTGGGCACGTGATTATACGTTAGATGCGAAGATCGCGTCGTCGTACGTCCAAAACGGGCATGTGCAGCGTAGACTTACACGACAAATGGCGATCGACGAGCTGAACCGATTGGAAAAGAAAGAACGTATATTATTGTAATGATAATAATAATAATATACGATAAAATTATATACTCTTAGCTGGTTGTGTTTGCAAAAGAAAACCGAAACGCGTATTGCATATATTACAATAGTAAAAAGTAGGGGCCGAGCGATTTCGGATTTCAATCCGAACGATAGCGTTCGTTTCAGTTCATTATTATTCGATCGCGCGCGATTATATTATCTGTATGTACATAATATATATACACGCGAAACTGTTTCAGACATGTTCACATTCCGTTTGTATCGGCTGGTGGTGGTGTTCTTCATGACATTTGCCGTGAGTATATTGTAATTGATTTTCGTTTTTCTCTTTCTCCAGAAAACATTAACGGGATCTATACGTTTTTAATACGCGCGTATATTATTACAGGTCATGCGATTTGACGATTCTAAACACCACTACTACTCTCGCGGCGTGTCACCGTTTTTTAATCTTCTACAGCAGCAGCAGCAGCAGCAGCAGTACGGTTCTCCGATGAGTCCCGCGATCGACAATGATAATAACAATAATCATAACGAGCTGATACCGTTCTACGTGGTACGTTTGATGAGTATATGATGTACACAACAAAAACGTACTCGGTTTCGTATATTTCGATTTTTAAATTTATAATTAAAAAAAAAAAAAAAAAAAACGAAAAATAAATACCCGGCAACTGTTATTTCCTACACTCTGTATAAATCTAATACGATTGTCGTGCAAAACGCGTTTGTTAAACATTGCGTTGTACTCGACATTTTTAGCGCTATTTCCCGTCCTCGTTTAGATTTCAAACAACGGCTCGGCAACGTTGGTCAACGATTTCAGAATCGAACCGGACGACGACTCGCACCGTCGGCGACGACACCGCAGGAAACGCGTCTATTCCGACTGGTCGGATTGGAGCCCGTGCGATTCCGTAAGATGTACCGCGGTCAGACAAAAGTCAGTAATACACATCGCATAATATTTCATAGAAGTTTAACGGAGTTATTATTCCATTTTTTTTTTTTTTTTTACGTCGAAATAGAATGTAATGATTGCGTACGTAATATCATTTCTCTTGCATTCAATTATATTCACACAGTTTTCGGTTCCGAGCGGAAAGCGTACGGTTTTACTTTTTGTCTCAAAACTGTAATATCTATTATTGTTATACCACTTTTTGAATAGACATTTTTACGTTTTCGTTCGCGGAAAATGAAAAAAAAAAAAAACAAAATTTTTGAACGTTTTTCTTTTCTTTTTCGATCAAATCGCAACCACTTCGGTATTAATGAAATTCGTATATATACATACATTAGTTTTGTATTTTTTTATAGAATAAATTACTTAATTTGTCAAACCGCGTCCACATCATGATTGTATATTATAATTGAAGGCGATAGTAGTGATTCTTATCAGTTATTCTACTAAAATGTTTTCAACAGAAGTGATTAATGCGATTATAAAATAATATGTTCTTGATGTTTTCTCGAACGAAAACGGTCTAAAAGGAAAAAAAAGTATTTTGATTAAGCTATACGGGGGGGGGGGGGGAAACGAGAGAACTCGCGCCCGAAGACTCTATATCGTATTATTATAATTTTCTCAGAATGAATTTAGAACACATTTTTTAAACTGAAAACGTTAAACGTATCTTATATTTCTTATTTGTTGTCGTCTCAATTCTTTGATATCGGCCGCATATTGCGGGTGGACTTGTAACGCGTTCGTTTTTCAGCACGATCTCGTTTGACTCTGTTCTGTAATGATTTCGTCCCGCGAATAGAGTATTCTCCGATAAATTCCATTATATTAAATTCGTTGGCCATAATTACGAGAAGACATTTATTTATTTATTACTCAACGATGAAAAAAAAAACATATATATATATTTTTTTTTTTTAAAACCTATTGTTGATTACAGACTTCTATTCTCGCAGTAGTAGAAAAATATTAAAGTTATGCTTTGTTACGAGAAATTATTATTAAATATACATTTGCATTAACATGAACGTGAATATTTTATTGTCAATAAGCCTATCATTCATTAATTACACGCTTCTTTACCAAAAACATTTTGAACGTGTCCCCGTCCCTGCAGCCGTACAACAGTCGAAACACCTTGAGAGATTGAACCCTGTAATTTGTACGTTACGTACGTAAAAAAAAAAAATAAAAAAAAAAACAGTCCTGATCCGAAATAGACACACGCGATTTTCATTTTTTCGCCGTATTTCGATTTTCGAAGGTTCATTCGAATCCCGCCGAATTGTATTTTGCTTGATGCATCATTTACGCGACGAATTTAATAATTAGGCGAAAATTTGCGAGACACTCTATTTACTACATGAGCCCCCCCCCATCCCCCAGAATAAAATCTTGACTACAGCCTTGTATATTATTCGACTGTAAGTCCGACAATTTAGAACGCATCAGAAGATCATAATAGTCGTTATCTGTATTTATTATTATTATTATTATTATTATTATTATTATTATTATTATTATTATTATTATTATTATTATTATTATTATTATTATTATACACTCGCGTGTAATAGGAAATATGTGTACAGGCATTGTGTACGACGGAACGTCTGTGGATCGAACGTCGTCACCGAATCGTCGTATTGTTACACGGAAGGTTCGAGATGCCTGAGGCTCGCGACAGACTACAAACGGTGGCCTGACGATCGGAGTCATTCCGCAGCAGACAAAGGTAAGGTGAACAAAAAAAAAACAACAAGAAAAACAAAATTCAATACACGTGTTTTGTATTACTTTTTGTAATACCGTCTCAAACGAAGCGTTCGCGTTATTGTCATGCCAGTTTCAGCCGGCGCGTCCGTGCAGAATTTCACGTGCGGTACGACCTCATCCGCTTCTAAGACGTCCGCCGTCACCAGACGTCCGCGCAGTGTGATTAAAAAAATAATGGGAGGTCGAGAGACCGAGAAATTCCGTTGGCCTTGGCAAGTCGCGGTGCTGAACGGGCTAAAAGTACGGTGTATATAATATATATATATATATTTATTTTATTTTTTTTCGGACTATATTATGTCAACGCGTATTTATTTATATATCAATGGAAAATTATTTTTTTCTCGTTACGACGACGGTGCAGGAATTGATTTGCGGCGGTACTCTCGTCGCGCCCGGTTGGGTGCTTACGGCCGCGCACTGCACCCGGAAAAGACTGATCGTGAGACTAAGAGAATACGATTTGTTCGTCCACGAGGGCGACGAGATCGATGCCCGGGTTAGTATAATACAATATTCTCGAGAATCGTACAGAACGCGCGATTTTATCAATACGCTTTAGCGCTTAATACGTTATTTTTAATAATATTGGCCTAATGTCGGAAACCATTCGAGAATTCAACGATGTGCGTGGCGGCGGCAGTACATTCGGCCAACTGTTATCCCGTAAAATCATCATCGAGCAAGGCGAATTTGTTGTAATAAGGTGTGTAAACTGCGCTCCACTTATACGAGTTGATCTGAAAATAAGCACCACTTGAGAACGTCACCCGCAGGAGCTGATTAATTCGAACAGGGCTCAGAATTACGTATTTGAAATATACGCCGGGTTGCGGGGGGGGGGGGGGGGGGGGAGAAAGGAAAAATAATAAAATCCACGTGTTATTATAATTTATTATAATATTGTTTCGTGAACATTATACAAATTGTTTATTACGGAATATAAGTCGGTTGTTTAAAGGAATTGACACCGGGGATGTATTGAACGGTTTTTACTTGAACACAAGACGTGTACGTTTGCGTGTAAACACTACGACGTACAATATAGTACACGCAAGAACGCTGACTGCAATTTTCCGAATATTAAAAATAATATTTTTATAATAGTAGTCTTGGAAAATGAGTATTAACGCGCGCGCACATTCCTATTTTCGCAAATAGTGTAATTCAGTGTTTGGCCGTGAATCAGGGTAGTCAAAATGGGATTTTCAACTGGTGTCGTTGTTTGTTCGATCATGACGCCTTGGGCGGACGGGGAAAAGCGTTTGCACGCAGCTTATAAAAAAAAGTCCATCTCGAACAACTGGCTGATAATATGATGACGAACAGATGACATTGTCACGCAGGTCGAACGCGTTGTCGTGCATCCAAAATACAATCCGGACACGGTGGACAACGACATGGCTTTGTTGAAACTGCGCGCTCGGGATTTGCTGCGGGAGACCGGACACTTGGAACCGGCTTGTCTTCCTGTCTCGGACGTTCGACGGTTCAGACGCAAGCAGCCCACGATGTGCGTGGTTGTCGGATGGGGAAAAGTGCGGTCTCGAGACTCTTACGGATCGAAAGTGCTGCAAGAAGCCAGGGTGGGTATGCTCGGTATATATGACTATAATATTACGCGCGGGTCATGTTCAAAATTAAATAACGAAACGCGATTGAAAAAAAAAAAACGATTAACGCAGCAGAAAACGTCGACGAACGCGTGCGAAACAGAGGACAATTATGGCTGGTTCATATATAGTGACTCTCTACTAAACATCGCGTGCGTTCGGGGCCCCCAAATCCGGTAGGAGTTTTAGAAATTTCCCTTAAATCCAAGTGTACCACCGCGCGATATAATAGCATTACGCGTAGCGCAATATCTTAAAAACCACACGACAGTATCGGATTCGTTGATAAAATACCGTTTATCGCGAACGCTTGTACATTTTTAGCTAGCGTTCCGTACAAAAACCGCTCACGACAATCGGTAATTCGACTCGTTGTTAGCATGTTCTGGAAGTTCGGAATTTCGCACGGTCCAATTTCTTCAAATCGAACTGCAATCGAATTAAACAACAACGATTCGGGGACGGCACGTTCGATCCGTTGTTTATACTCTGGATATCAGCGTCAAAGATCGCAATCCGTTGATCCGACGACGTTCATACACAACACAAACGCGTATCGGTTTTCCGGATGTTCGGACAACGGTTTTATTCGGTGGTCGCAGGGACCGCGAAATATGGAAAAATCTGAATTCTTTTCTTTTTTTTTTTTTACAATCCGAATCGCGTCCGATTATCGATAACGTGTTACACCACGCGTTGTCTGTTTGAAGCGAGCCCGTTTACATTATAACATTCCACGTGGAATAAATAAAAATTATGATTTCAAAAACCGTTCGAAAACGTTTAACGTGTAATCTATAATATATGTCGGAGGATTTTCGAAAAATTCTGCTATACGAGTCGAGCGCAATTTGGACTTAGCACCTGATAAATCGTTTGTCAAGTCGCTTCTATTGCGAATCGACGCGATTGAAACCGATCAAAAACCGTATTACATATAAAAATTTATTTCCGTGATATTTTTCCAATGTTAAATGTACATCGCTCCGTCTATCGAGTCTTCAATATATAATTAAATTTAGTTAGCACGAGCGTCTTTAATTAATTTTATATAGTTTATTATGTTTCAACATTATAATCGTACGATATATAATACACATATACGCATAGGCTAATTTACGGTCGGTTTCAATATGATTTACATTTCTTAACATATTATTATTATTATTATTATAACGTGTAGATCGTCGAGACAATACCGTTACGTTTTCTCGTCAATTTCGTCGCGAACACGCGTTTAATTAAATCGTCTCTTATTGTTTTTGAACCCCCTACATGATTTGTATATTGTATGCGATCGATGAAAATCAATTTTGATATTATCGTAGTGCACTCTTCATCCGTCGTCATCATCAGTAATAATCGCATTATTGCGGGTGACGGTTCGACTCAAGCAATTCGTTATTATAGATCCTCGTGTGATCAAGAGAGTTGAAAAAAAAAAAACAAAAAAATGAAATATAATATATAGTACGCGCGAACGGAATTTCGTTTATAAACCGCGATTGTGCGGACGACGAAATATTTCGAATAGTTCGCGGATTCAGATGATAAAAACGAACACTACACGGCGGTGTATTATCATATTTTAAAATTAGCAACTCCACGTCTATATTTAACTCGATTTAAATCGATTAACACCAGTGTAGTAAGATTTCAGCTACAGTGTCTCCGGTGAGGAGGAGAGGAGATTCGCAAACAAGGCGAGTGGAGTAGGCGTACGGAACAAAACGAAAGCCGCCGAAAATGTACTTTTTTTCTCGTTTACATTTTTAAAACTTCTTTTTTTTTTTTTCTAAACGTTTAATCGAAATTGATTTGTAAAACCCGAGCTGCTCGTCAGTCGCGATACACGCCGCGAACGGGATACTCGCGGTAAAAACACTGCGCGTTTCGACAAAGTCCGAGAGAGATTCATACGAAATTTCGATTTGCGTAGGAAAAAACGTGTTGTCCGTAACCGAACACGGTGTATATATATTACGCGTACGTCTCGTTGTAAAAACATAATATAAATTCATATGCGAAACGATGATAAATTTCGGACTGGAGACGCCGTGTTGCCAAGAAAAAAACGAAACGAAATAAAAACTCGTTTTTGACATTCGAGTGGGGCAACGGGTACGATACGAAACGAGCGTTTTATAAGGTTTTCCGCGCATAGTAATATTAATATTAATAATAATAATAATTATTATTATTATTGTTATTACGACGAAAATGAAAACGAGAAAAGGATTTCTTTATCAATACACTGTAAACGATTTGCGTCCGTGTTTAAAATTTACTAGAGGAGGATTGCCTCAGGGCCGGATTTAGGAATGTGGGGGCCCTGGGCCCACCTTAAAAGTATATTATATTATATTTCGATAACATGTTATATTTAAGGGGATTGGAAGCGGCGATTGTCTGTCTTTCTCTATCACACACGTAACATAGCAATTTAGACCATTCCTATTTCCAACGTACCGATGGATCTAGTGATGCGATAAGGATTCTGAAAACTGATCTGAATTCTTCGTGATGTCTTCTTTAGAACGACTTTCCCACATTTTTGATTTTGTCCCCCTAAGTCCCTCTAAAATTACCTTAATATATTTAGGACATTTAAAAATTGACATTTTCAATTATTGTGAAAACCCAAGGTAAAAAATTAAAAATGTGGGAAAGTCGTTTTAAAGTAGATTTGACGACGAATTCAGATCAGTTTTCAGAATCCTTATCGCATCACTAGATCCATCGGGTACGTTGGAAATGGGATTTTGTGTTTTTCAAAAACGGTAGCCGTATTTGCTGACTTGTACCTGCGCGTGCGAGTGTACACACCACCAGCACGTATCTACCACACACACTAAACACTAAATCAGTGATTCTCAACCAGTGTTCCGCGGCACATAGGTGTGCCGCGAACTGGCTGTAGGTGTGCCGCGACTGTGGTACACGCGTATAGTATTATTACGTGTTAAAAATAGAAATGCCTTTTTTTGTTTCTTATTACTTTATTACTATAGTGTTCCGTCAAAATGTATGGTTATAAGAAATGTGCCGTGAGGATAAAAAGGTTGAGAACCACTGCACTAAATACTACTCACGCAAATACACTGCGCAACGCGAAAAAATCATAAAATTGCCTATACACAACCCCTTAATAAATGACCGCTTCCAATCCCCTTAATATATTATTATAAGTTCATTTAATTTAATAATATATTAACGTTTGTCTACAACCAGCGGTCAGGCGGCTTGTTATACAAACTATACGTGTTTATTTATAACTGTTTTTCTCAAAATTAAAAACCATACCTTATCATCGCTTATCCTACTCTACGAGTCATAATAGTCGATTTTAAATTACTTTAATTTTACCGTATAAATGATTGAACAATTTTATTCAATTTGTGATTTAAATTTGCAAATATTATGTTGTGTTTTATACTCGGATGCAAAGAAATCCCATTAAATGGAGGCCCCTGCTGCCCCCCCCTAAATCCGGCCCCGGGGATTGTCTTCTCGCATTTCTCGCGCGTTGTTTTCGTTATCGGGGCAAAAAAGAACAAAAAACTAGAAGGAATTTTCAATAAGACCATTGGAAACGGATGAAAAAACAAAATCACGGGGTCTGAACAACACAGGTGCCGATCGTTGGACAACGGACGTGCCGGGCGGCGTACCGGCGGCACTCGATCACGGAGAACATGTTGTGCGCGGGATACAGGGACGGCCGGTCGGACACGTGTTCCGGCGACTCGGGCGGACCGCTGCTGTGCCGGACGCGACGCGGCCGCTGGACGGTGGTGGGAGTGACCAGTTTCGGCGACGGCTGCGGCCGGCGTGGCAAGTATGGGATCTACGCCAGTGTGGCCAACGGCGTGCGGTGGATCGCCGCGGCGATACGCGCGACGTGACGCGACCAGACCGTCTCTCGTGTCTTGTCAGTCGCCTCGCGGGTTCGCTTTTCCAACCAACTCTTTTCACGCTTCCAACTCCTTCACCCCGCGTACACACTTTTGTTTCGAAACAAAAATATCCGAAATGCCGGCGAGAAATTCGACGACGGGGTTTTTTTCGACACTCGTCCGACCGCGTCACCCGTTACGTTAGCCAAAAAAAAAATAAAAAAAAAAAAAAAAATATTCGATTCGGAAAATTTAAAAAAAATAATAATTTTACCGTTTTTTTTTTTTTTGATAATATTAACAATAAAAAACCACTTTTGTCATTTACGCGATTATTATTATTTTGTGTGAAAAAATCCGATTGCTTTTAGACGTCTTCCCTTCCCTCCCCCCCTCCCCATTCGCCCCGAACAAGACGAAACGGTATTCTTTTTTCTGTAACAAAAATAAACGATTTCGACGACAATCACGGCGACAATCGGTTGGAACACAAGGAGTAAATTCTAGGCAATTATACATACACACGAACGTTGTGAAAAATACGATATTTTATTGTCCGTGCGCGAGTGGTATACTAGTCACCCACACAGGTAAAATAATAATTTTATTCGGATTACGACGAATCGTTGAAAGTCCCGCCGGATTTCCTATCGCCGCCAATCGTCGTTCGTTTCAATCCGAATTTTCATCGTCTCGCGGTGAAAACAACGGAGTTTCGCAATTGCAAAACCGAGTCGTCCGGACGGAGAAAATCCCCTCCCCCCCCCCGTCGCCCTTTTTTTTTTTTTGTTTAATTAGTTTATCGAATTAGTTTCTCGCAATATTTCAATGTCTATTTATTATCGATAAGATGAAATCGTTTAAATCAATGTGTTTTCTATTAAAATAGACTTTATAATAATATTACGTTGTACACGTTGTATATTTCGAATTACAATAGAATTTTCCGCGTATGTGCTTTTGGATTAAATATTTTCTTTTTCCCCCGACCTGTAACGTTTATGAAATACGATTTTTAAATAAGTAAAACACCGCATTTCGAACAGAATATTATACGGATCGCGTCGATTGTCGATTCGTAAAATGTTAAAATGCGATACGCGCCGTGAACTAGACGGACGTGATCGTATTCTAATCGTAGACCGCTTATTATTAATAAGTCGCGTTTCGTTTATCGGATTGGTATAAAATAGTCGCTGATGTAATTCTAATGTTATTATATAATATGTTAAATACCGCGGTTTTGTTTTATCGGTGCGTTTTACTAATGCGCCGACACACAATACTATATATATTCGAATTCGGCGCAATAATTAATTGTGGCGGAGAGCGGATGAATAAAAAAAACCACTTAAAAATAATATTAATTACAATTCTAACACATTTTACAAGTGAAAAATTATATATAATAATTACTGTTTTTTTGTCAGTACGATAAGAAATTAACGAAATTGTTATACACATTTCGAGTTTAAATAACTCCGTGACACTACTCTTTTTTCTTTTTTCTTTTTTAACGTATTCACCCGCAGATATCGTATTGTATTATTTATGAGTGCCAATTGCTTGTATTATAATATATTTTGTCGTGTTTTAATAGAAATCCACACGGCGTGTTGAAGTTTTCGTTTGAATTCATTTGAACATTCGAGTTGTTATACAGTTAAGTGTAGATATGCGTAATTGTAAATTATACGTAATTATAAATAAATCGAAATTGCGTGTCTAGTCAAACGAAAGAAAAAAAAATGTTTTAATAGGATAACGACCACTGGATAATTAACTATAGGTGCGCGTTTATTTTTATTCGATATTTTTATGTACGAGTATTAATCGTTGTGAACACACAAATGTATTATATTTTCGTCAGAACATTTTATTACAATAATGACTTTCTCGTTTTAGAAGAAATTTCGTCAATTATGTTTTGTCGAAAATTTCTTAAAAATTATTTGGTATTAATAAATTTTTGGCGCTCTATTTCGTTTCGCGGTCGAAAACATAGACGTTATTAATATGTTATTTCCGTACCGTTCGTTTATGCAGAATACAGCGCGATTAAAAAATTATACGCATTTTTTTTTTATACTTAAAATATAATACATCCATTTGAATTAATTCGAATACATTTAGCGGTGACTTGGTGTTTTTGAGTTTTACACTTTTCTCCCGTCTCAGAATTTCGGCCCACGTTCTTCTCTTGTCACGTGGTGAATGACATACTCTTGTGGAACCAGCGGTTTTCATAAACGCCGTTTATATAATACATTGTAAATATCGATCAGCTCTACATTGAAAAATCATCACCGAATTTGTTTTTATTCGAACTCGAAAAGTAGTCGGAATGTCGTGAAAATTTAACGACTTTCTTTTTCTCAGTCGATTTTCTGTTTGTGTTTTGAAAAAATGTACTCAAAAGGGAGAACGCGCGAAAACGAGAAGAATGCTCTCAGAATAGTATAATATATATATATATATATATCAGGTCCTATTGCATATTATAATAGTTATTTACCGAAGTCGTTTTATTTCCAGTAAAAATTAGGTACGTAATATTATTATTTCAGTTAAAACATGGTATATATAGAACATTTCCTTTATTTTTACGTCCGTCAGGAAAAAAAAAAACCACGTACATATACATTTTAAAATTATCGTAATAATAATAATAATAATAATAATATATTATATTAACGTAATGCGTTTCAACAATATTGCGGAATTACACATTTTTGGTGAACATTTTTGCTTACATACGAAAAATTCATCACGCGAATAAGGATCGACATTAAAAACGTTATCATACAATAACATATACGTAACTATATAGTCTATAAACACAATAATATTAAATATTATATATGCACGTTCATATAATATATTATAATAAATCGTTACCGCGATTTAAGACGTGACGGATCACGACGACCATCGTCGTCGTATGATTAAAATTCATTTTCACTGACCCGTCGTCAAGTCGAAAAACACGCGTGAAATTGCTGACTGGCGGCGCCATAATATGACCGTACCGATTGTAATGAACTACACATTATTCACGTTCGTTATATGTTTTTATACCGCGTTTACAATAGAGAACGTTATTTAATTTCTACACCTTTTAGTAATTTTATATAATGTTTTTTTTTCACGAATTCGTCTTAAAAAAAAAAAAATAAATATTTTAACAATAAAAAATTATTCGAGTCGTTACGATTCGGTGTGCAATTTCGTCTATTTTTAATACAGTTTTAAAACTAATAGAATCAAATACAAACGATACGAGCATTATTGTTGTTATTAAAAAGAACAAAAAAAAAAATTAACAAATTATTATTAGACCGGTAGTTATAGCGCAGCCGGCCGTTACTTCCGCACCGATTCAATGTCACACCAGCTGGTTAGCCGTAACAATTGGATATAAAATAATGTCTTAAATCGTGGTCGTTACACTCGATATATTGTGTAAGAGTTTACAAAAACCGAAAACAACAACACCGCGCGGCGAGACACGTTATTACAATAATAATAATAATAATAATAATAATAATAATAATAATAATAATAATAATAATAATAATAATAATAATAATAATAATAATAATAATAATAATAATAATAATAATAATAATAATAATAATTATAATAATAATAATAATTATAATAATAATATATTTCGAGAGGATTAGTCGTTTTTTTTTTTTACACAGAAATATTTTCGTGTCCCTGAATTTTAGTATTAACAATAACACACGATAAATTACAGTAGAAAAAAAAAAAAGACAAATGTGGCGACAATAATGCGCACGGTTAAAACTTTGAAAACTCAACGCCGTCCCATAAAGGTATTTTGAACACTGGGACGAAAGGAGGACGGGGAGGAAGAAACCTAACCCAGCTTCATTTTACCCGCACGGTAAATCAAACCGAACTAATTAATAATTATTTCAAAGGAGCGGCCAAACGTCGGTCAAAATATAAGTATATAATAATAATAATAATTATTAATTAAATATCATTTTAATACGGCGCGTCGGCGTTTGTCATTTTTTTCCTCTTCACACTCCGCGAACGAATAATAATAATAATAAATGATTTCGCGTTACGCGTAATAATGTGTGTATTATTATAAAGCGTTTGGTGGTCATGACACGGAGGGATGGGGGGGGAATCGGCGAATGTACTAAACGTTGTGAAACAATCCCGAGTTCGCACCCGGTTCAGTTCATACTGGTCATACTGGGTGCTTGAGCTGCTCAAGGTTTTTGCGCATACCATCAGTTCTCACACCCGTACACCATTTATTATTACTTGTTCATACACGGTATGTGACGCGGTACTTCAAAAAAAAAATAAATAAATATTAATTTACGATCTCCTATAGAAAGTCGTTTAAAGAAAACGGGAGTCATTTTTTTTTTTTTTTTTATCACATTATTTTCCACGAACGAATACCGCTGCATCCAATGTTGGAAACAAATCTCAAAAACGAAATAACACTCTAAATTGACTACGACGAATACGTATTATTATTATTATTCGTCAAAAATAGATTAAGGCGTTGAGATCCATAAAACGAATAAAAACGGTTCATTTGCCACGTTTGGCGGCGGTCGAGTCGTCGTTATCGAAGCGAAGGGCTTCTAAAATCGTATTTCTCGTAATGATATATGAACGATCGACGGTTATGTTATACGAGTGTACGGGAAATGCATTTTTTCTCCAATACAGTATAGCGGAGATATTTGAACACGTCGAAAAATTATTATTATTATTATTATTTTTTTTTGAATTCCAAGGGAATTAGTAGGAGACGCGTAGACGTTGTTTTTCGAATGTCCCGAACACGATATATTGTAGAAATTAATTCGGCACGAGTCTAAAGGTTTTATAAAATTTTACGAAACTCCGCGCTTAATATGTAATTATAATCGTATGTACACCAACGACGACAAGGGAGATTATTCGGTGGTACAAATGTTTAAAACAAACTTCTCCATTTACGTAAAATTCAAAATGCGTCGCAATAATATTATATTATATTGCGCATAGACTATATATATCGACGATTTAAATTTATTATTGTACGTATGTGCGATATAATATTGCGTAATCCGCTAAATTTATTCGTACAATATTTATGTTTGGACGAAATAAAAAGTCGGTTGGTTTTTTTTTTTTACGAAAACCGCTTTAAGCACACAAGGAATGATATTTAGAATGGGAGGTATAGGTAATATTATGCGATATATTGCAAGTACAAATTATAATATTGTACATAATAATATTGGGGTCATTTATCAAAGGAAAAAAAACAATTATTTACACGTATATAATAATAAAAAGTTCTTAAATATAGACACAATATGAAGGGATGAGGGGCGAATGCCGAACAGACATATCCCAACACGCGGTGTCAAATACCTGGTTATGCCCGAGCCACTGTAAATAATAATAATAATAATAATAATAATAATAATAATAATAATAATAATAATAATATGAGAACTTTCAACACTTCACACGCACTATACGATATAATTTTATACATATTTTAACCTTATTATTTATAAATATATATATATATGTTTAAATTAATATTTTACGAGAAAATCGTACAACGCGTGTATATATATACACACCTTGCAGAAATGTGTTAAATGTACACAATATTTATAATATAATATAAACAGTTAAAAAACTTGATTGTTCCTTATGTTATTGTTTTATTAATATATTTTTATTAATCGTTTAGATATTATATTTAATTACTCGATTATTTATATTGTATTTTTTTTTTTTTTTGTTATTATTATAATGTACATTATAATATTTTAAATAACATATAATTTACAGTTATATAATATATAACTATATATATATAGTTATATTTAAATTTTTATTATTATTATTATTATGTGAAAGACAAAAGCTCTCAGCGATATGATAATAATATATAAGTATGTAATATAATAAAAACGTCTCGTATTTGTAATAACATTACATAATAAACCTTAATATCTAATCACAAAACATACATTTTTCTTCGTTGTAAAAACTAAATTTGTCCATTCTATAATATATTGGTCTTCTCTTCAAAATGGTTTTCTATTTATTTAAGATTATAGGTAAGGTTCGACGTGGTCCCAATCAGACCGGTGTCTGCTGAGCCTTTCGAATACAGTCTTTTCGATTTTGTACTCCCCGGTACCGGCTTGTTTGCACAGGGTGCTCAAAATGTCTTGATTATCGACAGTCCGCGTTGGCAGCACGATCTGAAACAAATTATGGATTATATCTCGGCGGCACCAAATAGTATACGGTGACCGTCCAGACGTTTGTCAAGGGAATGGGGGGATTTAAAAAATAATTTCGACGGATTTCACGAGTTAAATAATTTAAACGATCAAAAATGGTTTTTTAAAAAAAAAACCCCCCGATTTCCCGGACGATCAATAGTAATAGCGTGAGAAATTTTACGTTTATGAGATCGTTAGGCGCGATTTTCACTAGATTGATATCTTTCTTCAGTCTCGTCATGATGTGGTGAAATTCCTCTTTGGCGTTCGTTTTCGACTGGCTTTTGTTGGTTGCCCATTTAATCATCGCTTGGAACTTACGGATCTCCGACACTTCGAGCGGCCGGCACATTATCTGCTGGACCAGCGACTCGGATAGCGTGAGGAAATCGCAGTGATTCAAAACCTGTAGCAGTTTAGACACGTTCGTAAAAACGAATCTCGTACTATAATATTGTGTGTGTGTATGTTATACACAACGAGAAGCCATCGATATGAAGCAGCAAAAAAGGGCGAGCTTTAGTGTGACTACATGTACAAATACTGAACACCATTTATCAGTATAAATTATTATTATTATTATTATTATTGTTACTTTCGTTGTCCAACTAACACGTATACGACGGAGTATTTTTCTCCATTTCACTCGCCCTTTTGATTACTACATTCGTATTGACTGACTCATTGAGCCATCACTCCTCCTCCCCTTAGTATGTGTTATACGTGTATATATATAGGAAATTAAAAATACCCTCAGTGCGTTTTGTTCGATATAAGTGAATATCAAATTGACCAGTTCCACCGCTGAATTGTATCTCCACACGTAATTCTCCAAACTATTCAACATCAGACATATCTGAAAAACCGCGGATCGACGAAGGCGCGTGTAAAATATACAATATTATCAAACAACATGAACACGATCGTGCTTACCACGTCCACGCGCAAGTGTTGTTTCGTGTGATGAAAACACGCTTGCAACAGCTCCGGCAAATCGTAGTGTTCCGCCGCGCATATAAGGCCGGGGACGTTGGCACATGTTATCTTACAAGAGCTCGTGTGCAAGTAATCTAGTAGTATTCGAAACGTGTCGGGATCGAATTCGATGATGGAAAACTTTGGTAGAAAAAATAGTTAATATTTTTAAAAAAACATTATGTAATATGCGATTTAAGTCGGTGTTATCGCGGCGATAAAGCGAACGAATTAACGATACCTCGGTCTGATTGAGTTTCGCCCGATCGATCTTGTCGCCGCCGTTATTCGGACAAACGCTGACTTTGGGCACGG
The DNA here is from genome assembly GCA_032441825.1 of Chaetogeoica ovagalla. Taxonomy (NCBI): domain Eukaryota; kingdom Metazoa; phylum Arthropoda; class Insecta; order Hemiptera; family Aphididae; genus Chaetogeoica; species Chaetogeoica ovagalla. The sequence goes on from CM063737.1 coordinate 9,518,683, forward strand.
ACAACTGAGCTAACCTTTCTTTTTCCTTCTCTTTGTCTTTTTCTTTCTCTTTATCTGTTGAGATTTAAAAGTAGACTTGAATCGCGCGAGCGACGTACATGTTTATTTATATACTTACGGCTGAAATCCTGAGAAGAAGCCCATTTCTTTTTGTCGTCGGCCGATAGATTTTGCTGTTTCCGTATCGACTTGCTCCATCCCGCGGTGATCGTTCCCAACCGGGTGAACGCTCTTCGCATCATCGGTGAACTCGGTACGCTCTTGGCTCTGTACAACGTTTTTATTCTGCTACAATTATCGTTCGCCGATGATACGCATATACGCGTATTACGTAATCAACACGGGATTTTTAATTTTTTGGTGGATGGGAAAAATACCGACCTTGGAGTTTCGATGTCGGGCACTTGTAAGAAATTACTGCTTTTAGCTTTTTGCTGTTGTTGAGACGGCAAACTGGGAAGACCGCGAGCCAACAACTCAGCGACCGGCATTTGAGGAGAACCGAAACCGGTCGATATGCCGTACAACATTTCTTGGAATACTCTGTAAATAATTGTGATTATTATTTTCTTTGGGAAATCACTCGGTCATTATTATCCGTCATACACGGCGTACGTACCGACTTCTCACGCCCAAAATTGCTCGCACGCCAATGAATCTCGTCTTTTGCTTGCTTTGCCCCACCAAGAATACCACGTCGAACAAATGACCGTTCTGGGATACGTTCAATTCGGAGTTGATGAAGAATTTCGTAAAATCTTTTGCTAACGTGTCGTAGTCTTCAAATCGATCTCTAACCGAATCGAGCAACGGACTGGACGGCCTCATGTGTCCGATCGGTCTCCACGAACCTCTCCTATAACGAAATGCGTGTTAAAAAGTCCGTGCACTTAGTGTAAATCGCCAACAGACAAAAACCAATTATTATACACAGTTTTCACCTGTACGGTTTAGGGATTTGTCCGGTCTCGCAATGATTTTGCAAATTGGCCACAATGTCTTCGAGCATTTGGCTACGGGTTCGTTCTTGCATCCTGGCGAATTTCGGCGCCGAATAACTAGCCCGTTCGCCGTTCACGATTTTTGTTAGGATCCATTCTCTGAACATGTCCTTCTCTTCGAACACCGATTGTTCCCAGAGATATGGTTTGTACGCGCCGACTTCGTCTCTGGTTACAACAGATACCTGGGGAAAAAACAGACGGAGCAGTTATTTTTATATTCGATCGAGTTATATTATCATATATTGTACTTCGTATTTAGTCCTTTCCGTTTTTCTGCGAATTCTCGGGCTGACTCTGACCAGTATGAAAGTATGAAGGAAATGCGATTTTATACAAGCCGGTGAAAATCGGGTGTCGTCCGCTTCGAGGAATACCACGCACACAATGTCGTTGCCAATGTGCCGTTTTCTCTGGAGCTGTAAATACGATAAAATACGCGGGTTTTTTATTTTTTTACTTCGTGACTAATAACGTATCGTTTGAGTCGGTTTACTTTTTGGGCGTCGTGCGCTTCGTAAGGTAACATGGTAGAAACGTGGAACATGATTTCAATGTTTCTCCAGTTGGTGTACACCGAATGCGTTCCGGTCAAATCGTGTACCGTGTCCAATCCTCCCCGGTACTTATCAAAACCTGTAAACGAGCGTACGAAATGAATAGAGCGAGAGACGAGAGGATGTACTCAATAAATTGTCTTGCGATTGGAGAACCGCCGTACCGCAGAGTCTTTTGGTCTCTCCTAAAAGTCCGAGAAATTCTTCGAACGCTAAGCTGTTGTCGTTGTTGTCCAGTATCTCCTCCTCGGTGTTCTGACCTTCCTTGACGTATATGACTCCGACTTTGAGTTCGGATTTCATGAACACCTGGTCCAACTTGAGCAGTTCGTCGGCCGTGTCGGGTAACTGGCCGAGTACTAATGGTGGATTTAAATTGATCTCTTTGCCCAACGACCGAACCACTTCCTCGCGGTTATAGCGGTCGGCGAACACGCACGAGGCCGGTATCAAACCGTGCACCGTATAGCTGATTGCTCTGACCAATATCCTGCGGAGAACAAAACGACGGTGACGTTAAACAAGACGCCGATCGCGCGGGAAAATTTATTATTATCGTTAATAATATACGTCCGTGAAAGTTATACGTTATAAAATTATACCTGAATTGATCTCGGCCGTTAATGGTTTCTTGTTTGAGGCTCAAGATGATCGGACCCAAATCCTCGTCGTTCGTGAAGTAATTCCAGTGTTCTTTTTGATAAAAATACCGTTCAAACGTTTCCTGTTCCACGGAAGTCAGTTCGAAACATCGGTTTTTCTCCCATTGTTCTTCGATCGAGGTTTTTGGTCTGCGAAAAACGACAAATCGGTAAAACCGCTTTTTAAATTAATACCATACGGCATTTCTTAAAATCAGCAATGGTACAAAAATATCGATGTAGTGAACGAAAAAAATAAATATAGTCAGTGTGTAGTTAAGTGGCCGAAATACATGTTATTTGGCTGTCGAAGCATTCTGTGGATAGAGTGATAATGGCTATAGGAGGTGGGATGGGACGGGAGTGATTTCTAGTGGTGTAGGCTGGAATTATGATTGAAATGGGTGATAGCATATTATCGTTAAGTGTTAACAGTACCGTTAAAGAGGAAGGAAATAAAAGAGTAATACGTAGCAGCACGACGACAGTGGGAACGTTTAAGCAGGAGCGAATACAGGAGATATCATGATAGGAATGGCGGATTTTAAAGACGAAAGCAGCGCAGGATAAGAAACGGTTTCTTGCTGGACTATCATGAGTAAAGTATGGATGTCGTACGACCACGCCATACTCCACAATACAGCGAACAAGGGATACAAAGAGACAGATATTTAGCTTAATGAACTTAATTATCTTTTAAGGTCTTTTTAACAGTTATATTGATATGGTAATCAAATGAAAATGATGTAGTAAGATGAAATTCAAAGTCCACACACGTTCAAGTGATAGGAAAGTTAAGGGAATAGGAATGGAGAAGAGGTGAACGACACTTGCAAGACATCATAACATGATATATGTGTTAAACGTCGATAGTAAGTCCAACACGTGAAACCCGTTTATAGAGTCAAGGAGTCAAGCTGCAGAAGAGGATAATTATTATTAATAATGTTGGTTCCTTAAAAAAAAATGCATTTATGATCTAAAAACATACGAAAATGTAATATACAATCTAAAAAAAAACATTGAAATTGTTTAAATTATCTAAATTTTTTTTCATTAATTACAATTTATATAATTACATTTTAAACAACATATGATCGTATTAGGTATACGTATTAAATATTATTATTATTATTATTATTATTAAAAAAAAAGATTACTTAAAATAATAACAGTGAATTCGTGATTTTTCTGTCGATCGTTGAAAAATATTTGGAAAAAAGATCTTTGTATGGTAAAAAAAATTCTTAAAAAAAAAATAAATAAAAAAACGCGAAATAAAAATTAATCATTTAGATTCGTATATTATTGCAAAATCACATTTTTACTTATTTTTAAGCATCATCCAAAGACGCTGTAAAAAATGCAAAAGTCATCTAAATATCCGGGTTCTATAGTCATTATTATTATTATTATTATTATTATTATTCATATTATTTTTATTATTATTATTATTATTATTATTATTATTATTATTATTATTATTATTATTATTATTATTATTATTATTATTATTATTATTATTATTATTATTATTCATATTATTTTTATTATTATTCATATTATTTTTATTATTATTCATATTATTCATATTATTATTATTTTATTATTATTATTCATATTATTATTATTATTATTATTATTATTATTTTATTATTATTATTCATATTATTATTATTATTATTATTATTATTGTGTTATATAAACCTTGGCGGCGGCATGACGTAATCGTCGTCGTACGGATAATATTCGTCGTCCTCCAACAGCAGACTGTCCGAACCTCTGGGCCGGCCGTATCTGCACGTGCCGAAATACTCTTGGGCGCCGTCCGCGCCGTCCGAGTTCGAGCCGTTGTTCAGTTCTCGTTCGTCCGACCCGGATTCCTCGACGCAACCCGTTTCGCTGGTGATTTTCTGACGAGAACACTCGATCCAATAGCCCGGAGCCGGTTGAAAGTTGTGCGGCCATTCCTCGCAAATGTCGTCTGCGGGAAAAAGAAGAAAATTAATCGCAAACCGCCGAAGATATTCGCAAAAAAAAAAAAAAAAAAAAAAAATAATCATCGCGTGTTTTTCATAATACGTTCATTATTATTATTATTATTATTATTATTATTATTATTATTATTATTATTATTATTATTTGTTTTCTTCTGGCGCACGCACGTGTTAACTCCCTTCTCGATTTTCCTTGTAAAACGCATCTTCCAGCGATTTACCCGTCCCGTTTTAAACGGGCTGAATACATTCAACGAGTGTATCGTTTCTTATATAATAATTTAATATATCTATTGTAGTGACAGAATAACACGAAATATTTTATGCACGGGAAATAGTTGGAGCGCGCAGAGGATTACACGATGTACATAATATATATATATATATGCTCGTATCTTATTATTGTTTTGGTTGAATATTTTCCGCTCAGTTTGTTTTTAAGAAGAAGAATAAGTAGAAAACCCGCCGTCTCTTACGGTCTGGAAGAGTTATTTCGTTTTCCAAGTTTTATAATTGGTATGGTTTTCATATGATTATGCGAGGAGTAAAATACGTTTGGTTTATTATAGTAGGGTATTATTAAAGAAAAAAAAGTCCACGGGTCTTAAATACGAATGAATCTTTATCATAAAAAGAAAACCACATATATTCAATTCGGCAGAGGCTTAAAACGTCTTCATTGTAATACACTTATTAAATAGACGTTTTATGAAAAAACGTACGAGAGAAAAAAAGAACGAGAAAATTCTCAGTCTAAGTTAAAATGGAATTTCTCACTTGCGCGTATAATATTATATAATATATGTATAGCAGCGTTTCCCGACCGGTGTGCCGCGAGCCATCCATTAGGTGTGTCGAGAAATTCCACGATTATTTATAATAATAAATATTTTACGGTTTTCTTATCACCTGACTTTTATTATTTTAATAAAAATGATTATAACTGAAGAACTATTGGATGAAGATGTGAAGGAGTGCTTGTCAGTTGTCATCTATTCGACCCCGGATGATTAAGAATTTGTCACTAGATTTTTTTATAACGTTATCGTATAATGTACTTAGCTGTATTTAATAAATGTAATATTTGTAATAAATTAAAATATGATTCTACACGAGTTTTCTTAATCTGAATAAACACACCATTTCAAGTTATTTACTAATAATTTACTCATATCATACAATCGTTTTAGTATTTAATACAATAAAAGCTTATTATTATTATTATTATTATTATTAATAATAAAAATAAATAAATATTAATCGTTATGAAGTGTGTCACGGTTAAATACAGGTTGGAATTAGTGTGCCACAAAGTCAAATAGATTGGGAAACGGTCATGTGTATAGTAATGGTTGCCAACCGAGATTTTATAATAATTAATAAGCGTTGATTTCGTTTATTTGGATTGAAAGGCGTTTTTAAACACATTTTTAAAGATTCTTTTTACCTAATTTTTAAAAAAATTGCGAAATGTGTTATATATGCTGTAGTCAATTCACTCCTCAAACGTTCTATAGCAAATACCTAACCGTTATTACAAAGGAACTTTATAAAAGCAGCACGTATGTACGCACGTCGAATGTTAACTAACTCGGATCAGAAAACTTTGAAAAAATATTAAAGAACGTATGATATTCGATTTTTTTTTCAACGCCTTTGCCGTTTTCAAATACGCGATCTCTTACAAAGTAAAAATAAAAAAAAAATGATTATTATAAATCGTACGAATAAAAAAAAAAATACGATTACACTCGATCGCTGCTGGTTTTTCGTCGTGACACACAATCGTTGTAGTTTTTTTGGAGTAAGTATGAAGTATGATGGCCTGTTCAAAAAGTTGCGGGATTTTTTTTTTTTTTTGGTTATAAAATTTAAGTTACATGTACTATTGAAAGTTATTGCCTTCAAAATAACACTATACTTGACAAAGTGCAATGTTCTCAACGAATTATCCGTTTTTTAAAAGTATTTTGCAGAACGACTTTAAAGTTCTTTCCTCGCATCTTTCTTTATCGATTTAATTTCGTTTATCCTTAAAACCGTTGACGGCTCTATCGAGTCTCGGAAACAGGACAAAGTGAATGTTCCGGTGAATATTTTGTTCGATGGTGGATTACTGATTTTTTTTTTTTATCAAATTGATAGAATTGCGCGGGAAGGTGTCATGACGCTCAAAAACAATAGTTTCTCGTTTGACATATTTCAGAACGCCTTCGACAAATCTTTAAAACTTATTTCGTTTAACCTCTGTAGGCATCAAATTCATAATGAATAACATCAAAGATATGAAAAAAAAAACAATCGTCGTTGTTTTGATGTTTGATCGAACATGTCTGGTTTTTTTTTTCAGTCTTCCATCGAGATAATTGAACATTTTTTTCCTTCCGGATCTCGCGTTACTAACTGTGTCAATGAGATGTGGATCCATCAGCAACGCGATTTTTTTTTTTTTGTTATTTATTGCGTCACAGAAGTGTTTGGAGTGGAATGTTCGTTTGTAAATTTTCAATTTTGTCAAGACCCAAAACGGATTTGTACTTCACTAATTAGTTCGCTATGTACTTTATCACAAACTATCGTTTTGAGACATCGTTGCGGTTTGTCAGAACGCGTTGTCACGCGGATCATCTTCAACAGACGTGCGACCGTTTTTGAAGAATTGCGAAAAAGAACTGTAGAACGACCTGAGTAGTCTTCTCCCAAAAAACCGTTTTTATCATTTCATTTATACAGTTTAAGCATTGCATCGTTTTTCATATCAGGTTTCGTACAGAATCCATAATTGCAGGATGGCACGTTGCTCGTCGTGCATTTATTTCTCGATGAAAACTGTACTACACACCTTCGTTCAATCGCGTACTACATGATATCAGACGTCGGCTTTGGATTGTGTTCTAATAAAATGTGAAAATGTCTACGCGCGTTGTTCGCGATCGCGTATATATATATATTTGCCCCGGAATTTTTTCAACACATTTCGTATATATGAGTACATATTATTATATAACAAATGAATTTCCCACTCGCGTGTCTTACGTACACAACACACGTGTCGTACGCGTATATTGTTTTTATTTTTATAGGTATACTTAGAGGTGAAAATCGATATTTTCTTATTATATAATATTAAGTACGTTTTTCCGAAGAAAAAAAAATACCCAACTTTTTTCGCTTTTTCCGTCGTACGGTTAAATATATATATATATATATATATGTATTTTATATAAACGGCTGGAGCTGAAAACACGTTGAACTATACGTTTCGCGGTAGAAAATCGTTATTTTTAACTCTTAGCGCGTGCGTCGTTTCGATAATAGAGCTCAGTATATACGAGTATATTTGACCGTTAATATTCGTTTTACCAAAAAAAAAAAAAAAAACCGATAGCAATTATTATTATAACATGAAGATCGCGCGGTTTTCCAGCCCATCACTTCTTTCTCCCAACGAATTTTAATTAAGAAAAAAAAACAGTTTACAATAATATACGTATTAAGGATACAAGCGAAAATATTTGTACCGGTGTAACAGGTCTCGTAAATAGAGCGAATAACGAGAAAAATCACTTCATCGTCACACGAAATATTCCCGTCGCACGGCTGCGTTACTTATCTCATATATTGCATTAGGACGCGTGTGTTTTATGCCCTATACTGAGCTGATAGTTTTGTGAAAAATGGTTTTTTTCCCCTTTAATTATTTTGTACTGTTCGTGATCGTCAATAAATTATAACGATAAACCGATGACACTTATAGTTTTTTTTTTTTTATGCGGGGGAAAAAAAAAGAAAATACGTTTTATAACTCTAAAATGTCAATAACCGGCTTAAATGGACTTACGGTATTTTTGCTTGGTAAAATAAATGTATAGCATTTGAATAATGCGTTTACTCGGGGAAAAACGCGATACGAACACGTTTTCGGCTCGTCAACTATTACATTAATAAGCAGCGCGTGTGTAAATAAAATAAATGACGATTATTAAAATAATTTTCAAAAAGAGAAAAAAAACTGTAGCGGGGAAACAATAAATTGACGATGGATTGTCGTTAGGCGGTTTGGTTAATTCGATAGATTCCTATAACTTAAATAATATTTTCAAAAAAAAAAAAAACTATTTCACGCGAACAGTAATGTATACAATTCAATATTAACACAAAACCGTATTGCTTCACACACACGCGCGAATCGCGACCATATCCTGTTATAAGTTAAAAATTCGCTTACGGCTGAAAAATTAGGTTTCCTCATAGCTAAATGTACGCGGCGTGTGAGATCGAATTTTTACTTAATACTGTGTAGTGGATACCGTTTTTTTTTTTTGTGATGCGCAATAAACTTAATATCGTTTGAAAACTCCGTGCAAAAGTTTCGCCGTTTATCGTAGATATTTCAGGTGTGCACGACGAAAGAAAATCGCCTTGAAATTCGGATAATTATTTTAATATAAAATGTGTGCCATTAAAGGCTTTCAGGAGAGCGATAATTATAATATAAGTACAAATTGATTGTGCGCGATGTGCGCAAGGCCGGTTTCTCTAACTGGTGGCCCTTGCACTGTGTCAACTGTTTTTCTTATTCGTTTTTATTACGTTTCTTTCTTTTTCGAAAAAAGGTTTTGAAATGAAAAATTAAAGAATATCCAACAGACGTACGGAGAGAAATTTTATTCCGTGCCACAGTATCGTTTCGAAGTCCAAAGAACCATTAAAATAAGTCGCATCGATTAAGAATTAATTTTGTTCTTTTGCGAAATTATTTCGCAGTGAATAATTAAGATTTTAATATTTTTCCGCTCACTGCGTCGCCCTCATCTAGTTACGACTCGGGGCTACTATTTCCTATAGTTATTACACATCGATTGTATTAGACGACCGGAGATAATATTATTAAGCGATGCATTTGCAAAAGTGGTCCTCGGATCGAACTGAGTCGGGAACCGTTGAAAAATATACGATGTAAACAACGCGTTTCATCGTTTCACGTTGAGAAAAACGTCTACTCGTAATTTCCGTCTCGTACAAGCCGACTTCCGTGTCATCGCGCGCAGCACTGCGTGTACGAATGAACGCAACCTCTCGATTATACATTCATATAATTACGCAATATTACACGATGTTTGTATTAAATTGTACGGCAAATTTCGTTATTATTGTATTAAAATTATTATTATTTTGACGATATTTTTAATATTCACCTACCAACAGTAGCAGCAGCAGCTATAACACCGATATATATATATATATACAGTGTTGTTTGGAAGGACTCTTTTTTTTTTATTAATTTAAGAGTGAACTGCAAGCAGTTAAACATAGGAATGCTGAAAAAACTGCTGCTGAAATACTAACAATCAAATTTATATTGAACGATTAATATCGTATATTCTGTTCTCTAAAATACCTATTGAGATTAATAATAATAATAATATATTCGATCGTTGGTTAAAAAACGTAAAAGTATCCGAGCATTTTTGGAATAAATAATTAGTTACTCGCCGATATTTTATGTATCGTCAATATTATATATTTTTATTATTTTTTTTTCAACACAAGCACGTCTTCTCGGAAGAGAAAACGCTATATAAATATACACGAAACGTTCGGATCAATAATCATTCAGAGACTTATTCGAATAACAGTAGACATCCCCATAATACTCGAGAAGTATTTTACGTATCGCAAGAAGGGAGTTTTTTGTTTTTCTTCGAAGTACGTCGGAATGATTAGCGTATTATACAGTTCGTTTGAAGTTTTTCTTTTTCCTTCCTTTTTAATCGGTTTATAATATTCGGTATTATACGCATATGCGATATGCGTATAATCATTTGCAGCCACGTTTGTCGTCCGGTAATACTTAGAAACGTTTTTGTTTCTTCAGAACGAGAATATGCATTTATTCGTTCATTGTCTAATGAGCGTGTTAATTGGATATGTACTAATAATTTTTGTTTATAATATTATAACAGTATTGATTCAAACGTGTTGGTCTGCAGCTGGAAAATTGGCATATCACCTATTCGTGTTATTTTATTATTACCGATTTCGATGTCGGGTGTTTGCCAGTAATAATAATAATAATAATAATAATAATAATAATAATAATAATAATAATAATAATAATAATAATAATAATAATAATAATAATAATAATAATAATGATAATAATAATAATAATAATAATAATAATAATAATAATAATAATAATAATAATAATAATAATAAACGAGAAAGTTATCGCTGTCGTTTATATTAATAGGGTTTTGTGTCGTTTATTTCAATTATTACGGCACACGAAGATTAATTTTTAATTTTTTTTTCTCGACACTTAGAAGAATAAGATATTTGACGGCTAAGAGACAATTTAAATAATCCCCAGTGTCATTGTCACAAGAAATAAAAAAATAAACCTTTTCGAAAAGACAAATGATTATTCCTCGTAATGCATTCTCGAGTATCACGTATGCCACGCTGTAACGATCGTAGTTCATACGAAAAGTGTATTCAAAATAACAATTTCATTTTTCTAACGTCACTTTGTTCATCAAACGCGTATTTATTGTGCATACAGATAGTAGTTTTTTTTCATTTATATTGTTTCATTAAAAAAAAAAAAAAACATTCGACGTATAATATAACGATAAGCTCGTCGACACGCGCTGTATACTATCGATTATAATTTGCGCGCAAAACGATTAGTATTGAAGTGTATAATACTTAAAAAAAAAAAAATGAATAATAACGATGATGAATAAAACGGCGAAGAACTGCGGCAATACTCAAATTGAGCGGATTACCGTTTATTCGAGCGGATAGCGCACTAAAAATACAGTCGCGATTACGTTATAAAGGACCCCACTGGACTTTTTGTATTTGAAAACGTCGATAAAATATTTACTCGTGTGTTTTTCGAACGTTGTGCTTATAAACGTATAGGAAATTACAGAAAATCGATTTTTTCCCTTCGATATCTTCGCGTACACGTAACACGATTTACGGTTAGGTTAGGTTATAATGTATACGATACGGTGTTTATACGTTTTATCGTTCGAAACGCACAGCCGCGGAAAATTTTGCATTCCGTTAAACGTTTAAACGAGAATGTGAGAATTTTTTTTTTCTTTTCATTCACCGAATTCATAAATAAACTTAACCGTTTATTTCGTCGAAAATCACAATACACACACACTGCACAATATATGTATACTCGTATTATACGCTACTGGCGTGATGGGGAATAAAGCATTTTGTCCGATATTCGTGCGGGCAACGCGAATTAATTGTTAATTTTTTTATAAATATTCTCATTTGAACTAGTTAGAAATTTCGCACCATCAACAACAATGGTGTACGCAAGAACAAATAAAATAATAACTATGTAAATTAATTAACAATTATGTTTTTCGAGAAAAAAGAATTAATATTTCATACAATAATACGTGCGGTACTTGTGATCTGTGAGAACAAACGGCTAACGTAATAATAATAATAATAATAATAATAATATTACGTGGCATTTGTATCTGGGAAATGGACTGTGGTGGTCTCCTTATTACGCGCGTAGGTCAGGTCAGTGAGAGTTTGAAAATTGTGTCCGGGAACACACTCGGTATGTAACACGACGAAGGTAGGAATTCAAAGTACGTAATACACTAAACCAAAAAAAGTCGTGTTAAACAGTGGTACGTCACTCATCTGGACCGTGATGGTTTGATAGAACGAAGTGACGAGAGACGGAGAGAGTAAGAAGCTTCGGAGGTAAAAATTGTGCCAATAGAGTCTGCGGAAAACGACAAAGAGACATCGCGGTCGATCCGCTGAAATCGTTACACGTACAATGTACATTATTACATAAGCAATCGGGTTGGGAGACAGTATTCCCAATCCGTTTTTCACGAGTAATTCATTTTTTCCAATAACACATCACTCGGTAAAGGAGCAATGAAATCATAACGCCGTTATCGACAAAATTCGTGTGTTCATTATTGTACAATATAAATATTACTATACACTCGAGTAGTACGCATTTAAAATTGAATTAAATCCCGGACACGTCGCTATTCGATAATATAAACTGAAGCGTTTACCGATAATATTTAATAATACTCGCAGTTTATATTCGTATATATATATATATGTATTTTTATGTCTGTATAAAATATTAATTTGTCATGGTATAATTCATCACTGTTAAATATTACGTAGATTGGATGGGTAATATTATTCACGGGTGTTATTAATATACGATTTTCATCCGATCTCGTACAGATCTAATACAGTGACGCGTAGTTATATAATTATAAAAGTTAAATTAAATTTAAAAATTTTTCTTTTCGTTTCTAGAAAAAATGTCATACAATCGACCAATTGACCTGCGATACACGAAGGATTCGTAACGAGCTAAATCAATATAAATAATTGTTAGGATTAAAATAGTTGTTATTGTTTCGTATAGAAATTGTAAGGAATTTTCACAAACGGAGTATGAAAACAGATGAAGTGCTCATGCGCGATGATAACACTGTTTTACGTCGATAGGAGTAGCGAAATGTGAAATGCTTGATTTAAATGAAAAAAATTAACTTTTTTTTTTTTATAACGTCTAAAAAAATGCCGCTATTATTTCCTACTACTGGCGGTATAAAATTAGCTTTTATAGCTCTCTAGTGGAAAATCTGTGTCTATTATTATTAACCTATGTATTTATGACTATAATATATTTATAGAAACAGTAAAAATAATATTTTATCACGATCTACTCATAAATAATATAATATATATATATTATATACACAAGACGTGAGTGGAAAAACTTATTCGATATATTACGTTTTTTAAAAACTCTTAATAACTACGAGATTATTTATATTTTAATATTGATCGTATTTTGATATTTTATTTTTTTTTTTATGGTTTTCTATTTTAATACGTATATTCAGACGAGTTTAGCGAGACGGATTTTTACCACGTATTAATATAGAAAATCTTTTTTTTCGTCTCGTATAATATTGCTATAAAAAAAAAAATGCACGCGCGTTGTGTATACGTTTTGAAATTTCACTCGAACGCGATACTCGAAACAAGTGAAACGTATAAAGTTACGAAAAAATCGAACTAACCAATTAAATAATACTATATGTATATATATAGCTGTATACAATAGTAAATTTAAAAACATTTTTGTCCTATATCGTCCGTTCGTTTTACAAAACTAAACGCGATAATATATATTTTAATTGAAAAAAAAAGAAGAATTACTTTGTGTTTATTTCAATTTATTATTGTTATTATTAAAACAATACGTTCGTGTATACATAAATTGAAATAGCGCTTGTAAGAATCATAGTAACTATTTTTGTTGTTGCCACGCGAAAATGTTCGAATTTACCCATTCAAATTGAATACGTGACTAACGGAATGATTCGTCGTCGTGTGTTTTGAATTCAACGACGGGCTTTTACGAGCGCGGCGTTATGTACCACAAAAAAAAAAAAAAAAAAAGACGACGAATATATTACAACGATACCCGGCGTTTTATTTGTATAATATAATATGGCGAGCATACATAATATGAAAGCGAACGCGTAAAAACGTATACGGAATCGGGTTATCAAAAAATTTATATATCCGTCTGCAGCACGACAGCTGGAAAATAATAATGTTTTGGTTTTTCGAATCGAATCCCCGTTCGTAAGCGCTGCTGCGCTTTTATTATGGTTTTTTTTTTTTGACGTGTAATCCGAAACGTCTAAAAACCGGTTAAATTTCGAATAAAACAAAATTATTTTAAACGAGACGGTTTTTTTTTTTTTTGAAACACTTTACATTTTCGAGAAAATCGGACACGCGGACCAGTAGTCCGTTAAATTCGACGCGTGTCAAAATAATTCCCGGCTCGAACGCGATATAGTCTTTAAACGATGGTTAAACGAATTTTTCCATTGTATAACCCATTAAACGGATTTAAAGAACGACTCATATGCGTATACTTCGATTATTATGTGTTACGTATCTAAGCAACTGTGGCCGAAATGAAAAAAAAAACTCGAAATTCCACACGAATCCGTCGAAATAAAAATGCTTTTATTCCCGTGCACATAAAATTCACCGTTCACCGACAACACTCGTGGGCGGTTAAAACGTTACGTTCCGATACGATAATATTATGCGATATGCTTGTGGCGAGTGCCGAGAATATTCTAGAGCGATCGCGCCGCGCGGCAGGTAGCTATTGTCGCGTGTCGGGTGGAACGTTCTAGAATATTCGTACGCGCCGCCTGTCGCCGCCCCGAGAATATTCTACGGCCTATATATATCGCCACAATCGGACCGAGTCCAACAGTACCGAGTCTGTACCTTATCGCGTCGTCTTGAGTTTCATTTGTTACGTTTATTTATGTAATATAAATATACAGTTTAAATTGTATTAGTTTAGTGTACTCGTATTTTACTTTCCCTTTACACACTAACTACAGTGGTGACCTCGACAATGGAAAACGCACTTCTTCAAGACGTTCCGCACATCTCTCGCGTCGGAATCAAAATTCCACCATTTTGGCCTGAAGATCCCGCGGTATGGTTTGCACAGCTCGAAGCTCAATTCGCTTTAGCTAACATTACTCAGGACTCCACCAAATATTATTACGCTATTTCACAACTCGACGGTCCTGTTATTAAAGAAGTTAAAGACATAGTTTCCAATCCGCCGGAAACCGGTAAGTTTGATAAACTGAAAACTGAATTAATCGAACGCTTAACTTCTTCACAAGAGCAACGTGTCCGCCAGCTTTTAACACACGAAGAAATCGGTGACAGGAAGCCATCCCAATTTTTGCGTCATCTCGCAAATCTTGGTGGTTCCTCAATTCCACAGGATTTCTTGCGTACCTTGTGGTCAAATCGTTTACCTCCCCATATTCAAGCTGTTATTGCTACCCAAAGAAACACTCCTCTTGATGACGTAGCAAAACTCGCCGATACGGTAAACGAGGTAACACCGCAGGCTCACGTGGCTCTTACTTCACCGTCTAATGAGGTGGCCAGTCTCACAGCTCGTATTGATAACCTCGCACAGCAGATAGCAGCCCTTACAGCAACTGGTCGTTCGTCTCTGAATATGAAGCGTTCCAACACGCGTACCCGTTCACCCAGTGCTCGTCGTCGAAATGCGTCCACCGAATCTGTTTGTTGGTATCACCGCCGATACAAGGAACATGCCAAAGATGCACATCCCCGTGCTCCTTTGTTTCGGAAAACGCACAGGGCAGCGCCTAATGGCGGCTAGCGTCTGTCCGCAACTACCCAGCCGCCTCCAAGTCTCCGATCGTAAAAGTAAGCTTCAATTTTTAATAGATACCGGTTCCGATTTATGTGTTGTCCCACGCACTTCTTTGCAAGGACCTCGACAACGCACTACTTATGAGCTATACGCTGCAAACGGATCTATTATTCCCACCTATGGTTGGACCCAGCTCCGTCTCGACCTAGGCCTCCGAAGAGATTTTTCATGGCGTTTTGTGGTTGCCGATGTTACACACCCAATTATCGGAGTAGACTTCTTGTCTTACTACAATCTCCTGGTTGACATTCGACACAAACGTCTCATCGACAACATCACGACACTGACTACTCGAGGTACCTTTGTCAATTCTTCCGTTCCTCATGTTAA